>VZRM01004850.1:2584617-2604173 GCA_013397955.1 Grantiella picta
CGGGCCGGGCGGTGCAGCGCCCCCTCGCGGCCGGGAGGTCTTCCGTCTCCTGTGTCCCCCATCCCCCCGGCGGGGACGCGCAGGCGACATTTCCCTCTGTGCTTTAATTGGAGCGCGTGCACAATTAGATCCCTTGTGCCTCGCTACCAGATGGGGGTTTGGGTCACCATAATTCATGAATTCATATGATTGGTACGGTCTGTGTTGCTGTGCAAATACTGTGCAAATGTTGCGGGTTCAAACAGTCTGTGTGATTCGCACTAGCTTTTCCAGACCTTCGCAGAAACCAGCGGATAATTTGTTGGGTTTGCTTCAGTCTCTCTTACCTTATACAAACAGTGGAACCTGTTGCTTGGCATTTCACAAGAAAAAAAATAAGGCCACGTGTTACATGTTACATTAGATAACTGTCTCTGCTTTCACGTTTGTATAGAGATTTCAAAAAATCAAAATGGTGTAGGAATGTAGGGCTGGGGTGCTGGTTACAAGCATTTGAAGACGAGCATTTGTTCTTGTAGGTCTAGCTGGTGTATGTGGAATGCCTGCAGTTGTATACCTAGTCCCCTTCCTGTGCCCAAGTCACTACAGCCTGCTGCATCGTGTGACTTAGCACTGGGAATGTACCCTAGGCTGCCAGTCAGGTATTATAAGCTATTAGGCATTAATAGCTAATTAGCACATAGAATCTAGTAGCATGTAGCTGTTATAAACAGCACTACAATGTGCTACTTAGATAGGCGCACTGCAAAAAAGAATGGAAGTAAGGCTGTTGCTCAGATGCTGTAGTAGAAAGGTAAGTAGGTATTTTGTCAGGATTATCAGTGAGGATGATGATGTTGAAATAAAGGCAAAATCTTTCTGTCTGGAAAGAGGATTTGAAAATCGTACCGAATATGTAAAAACACTCAGGAGCTCAGAACGACTGATGATGACATTAATGTCTTCTCTAAGAGCTGGAATATGAAATTTCAGGATGAGGGGCTGGGAAGTAAAAGATAAATGTTAGGGAGAGCTGTGGATCTAATGGCTGTATTTAATGAGAGGAAACTGAACTGGACAACAAGAAGAAGGTTTCCAGCCACTTCAGGAATAAATTTCTGGGTTAGAATCTCCAAGTTTAGAAAGAACTTTGACAAGTTCTCACCACACACACACACACCAGGGCTTGACAAATAAGAGTAGTGTTTTACAGTCTCAAAGTTATCTCTGTGCCAAACTTGAATTTGTACTGAAATTGTATTTTCATGGAAATTTGGGGGAAAATATTTCTCAATCCACCATGCTGGGAAACAGCTTAATTGTTCATCAGTCTGTAGCAGGACCATCAACAGCTTAGCTTGCCAAACGGGTCACCTGGAGTCACCCATGCCTCTGTGCTTTGTGTTGCTTAACTGCAGTTACTCAGTGAAAGATCTCCATTTCCTGAGTTCAGTCTATTTGTGGTACAGAAATGGATACTAGACAGGTATTAGGTGCTACAAATAGAGACAGCAAAGCATACAATGTGCCATCTGAAGCAGAGCTTTAAGAATTGCCAAGGTGAGACAAGAGTAAGACTCTTCCTGGGACTGCCAGTGCTTCACGTGAAACAATTGTGTTTTTTATAATGGAACAGTATCCTAGACTTAATGCAAAGTCTTGGAAAATGCAAGTTGTTGTTAAATCTGGGAGTTTTTGTTAAGCTTTATCAGCTGGCAAGGAATTGTTTCCAAGCACCTCTGTCCTAGGCAATGCCTGAGGATCTTTACATTTTAAACTGCCTGGTAAACAGAAACAGCACTGGAGATAGTGATGAATGACTTACCTTCTCTAATGAAACCCAAGAATTTGCAATACAGATTTATATCTTGCTGCTTGTGATATAAGTGGATGCAGGATATTGGAAAGCTAGCTGAGGTGGCAGGCATTCCAGCTACCAGTGGGCCTTCATCTTTGCCTGACTTCATTGCTAATGGATGGATTTTTATAAACATGTTTTTTGTGGTTCTAAAGCTTGATCCTAAAAAAGGAGGCAATTAATACAGTCTGTAGCAGCACTGACATTCAGCAGGTGGGCTGCAGATAACAAACTGTGTAAACTGCTAAATCTATTGATTCCCAATACAATATAAACTTTAAGATCTCAGTTCTTGTTTTCAAGTCAATTAGTGGACTTGGCTAATGAAACTTAGAATATGGTTTGGTTTTTGGGGATATGAGAAGCTCTGCATCTCAGTAGTGGAAATTTCTGTACAGAATAAATTCCATAAAAATAACAGACAACTGCAAGTCTCACTCACAGGTAACACAGAATAATTCACAGCACCACTTTTTATTTTCTTTCAAGACCACTGCCATGGTTTAAGAGTGGTACTTCCCGATTTAGTGGTCCCACTGAGGCTCTCCAAACCACATGCTGCTCACTAGCTCTCCCTTTCACTCCCCCATCCCTCCTGCAGCATAGCTGGAGAGGACAATTGGAAGTCCAAAAGGTGAAGATCGTGGTTGAGATAAGAACAACTGCTTATTGTTGGAAACAGTAATGAGCCAAGAAAATGAGCATTAACAGCAACAATATTAATAACAAAAGTGTACAAAAGAGAGTGATTCACTGCTCACCTCAGAGCTCTACCTGACCACAGCCACAGCACCCCAACCACTCTCTCCAGCTCAGAACCAGCACCACACCACTGCTCCCTCTGCCTCCCTTAGCTGGCCAGAAGGTACTCCTTCTCCAGGAAGAGACTCCCTTTCTCTCACCACTGGCAAGGATGTGAGGTGGCACAGAATAAGCCCTGGGTCTTGGCCATGCCTCCTCCCAGCTACTGCAAAATGATCCCAGTCTCGACCAGAACCAGGACAACCACCTTGTGAGTTTTTGGAGGGGGAAGGACGGCTTCAGATTCCCTTCCCCATGGTCTATGGTGAGCTTACAGCCACTGGTGGCTGTGTGAATTTCGTTTTCATTAAACCAATGAAACGTTTCTGGAGCTGCATCAGACACAGAGCTTGACATATTAGAATGGATATGACGAGTGTATTTTATATGTTGTGTTCACACATATAGTTAGGAAAACATAGGTAATTTCACTTTTGGTTGAGAAATCCGATGGAAACCCTTGCAGAGCTAGTTTTACTAGCTGAATATATTTTTGTGAGCCCAAATGGAGCAAAAGGTCAATTACTAGTGCCACCACTGCTGGTTTTGCTCCCCATACTTTTTTTACTGTATGGAAGTTGGTAGTATTTAAATAGTGATGGAATTGCAAGCCTCTTTGAAACAGTTCAGTAAAAAACACAAGAATGCAGAAATAACTGTAGACTAAAGTTAAACAAGACAAAACAGAGCTTCTGTAAGGTAAACATAAGAGGGGAAGATACAGGAACAGAAATCCAGTACTTCACAAAGTTGGGAGAACCCAAGAAAGCATGGGTTGAATGATGGACAGAAGCAGATAAGAATATACATTTTTTTAAAGGGAGAAAGAAAATGCAGGATAAATTTGACAGACTGAGAGGTGGAGAAATAGCATATAATTAAGACACCCATTTCTGTCCCAGACATAAAACTGTGACTGCACTGTAGGTTTGAATTGTATTGCTAATCCAGTCTGTGCATCGTCTGCCTCATTCACAGAGGCTGAACATAGCCATGTTAAAACGCTTGTTTCAGCTAGATGGAATTGAAATTAGTAGCTGTTATTGCAATAACACACTTTTGTTGGGATAAAAACTGTGTCGGTTTTCTATTCAATTTAATCAGACTGCTACATTTTTTTCCACATTTTAAATTCAAATTATTTTTCATATGAGAGAAAAAGACTCTTGAAAAAGGAATGGGTAGTTTTTAAATGTGTGTAATGCTACATTCTCAGGTTTCTTCTACCTTCTTGCCTTCATGTACCAAGTCTAGGATCAGGCATCCTTGGACAAGTTCAGTCAGAAAGATCATAGATCTAAATGTAGGGGAATGATGACAAAGACAACTTCAGTGAGATTAACAAAGAATGTCCAAGAAGTATTCCTAATTTATGGAAAACAGTGGAAGAAAAAACAGTGATCTCCCATTTCTCCAGTTTTGAATTTTTCCAATATTGGAGAGCATTCCTTTTTATTTCTAATTTTCTGAGGAATGAGTTCAAATTACACTATGCAAAGAATTAAAACAAATATACCCTAAATATGCTATATTGAAATTTTAAAATGATGTCTTATATTAAAAATGTAGTTAATAAATTGTATTTCTATTGATTAATCATGTGTTTAATATACACTGAAATATACGCTAAATTCTAATGGCCTAAGACTTGAAATACGAATGTCTGAAATAAAGGCTTTTTTATTATCTGATCCGATATTAATATAAGCAATAATTACCCATTTTCCACAAGATAAAATTACTTTCCATTTCCTTAATTTAATGCTTTTATTCGCACAAAACCCCACCCTATTTTAGATTGCTACAAATTAGTTAGCATTTTATGTGTCTTCAAAAATAGTTTTCCTTTAGCAATTTTAAACACAGAAATTAATTTCAAAGGTATGACGGTTTTAGCCATGGTTTTCTGATATGTCAAAACTGTTATCAATTCCTGTGTTTAATTTGCACATCAGAATGGATCCAAA
Source organism: Grantiella picta (assembly GCA_013397955.1). Taxonomy (NCBI): domain Eukaryota; kingdom Metazoa; phylum Chordata; class Aves; order Passeriformes; family Meliphagidae; genus Grantiella; species Grantiella picta. The sequence goes on from VZRM01004850.1 coordinate 2,589,223, forward strand.
TTTTCTCCTGTGTGGTTGCTAAATGAACTGTTTGGTTTTGAAGGCAAAAGATAAAATTAAGTTGTGCACAAAGCATGTCAACAATGTAATTTAAGAGCCATGGTTTTAAAGGGATGATTCATAATGTAGGCTTTAAGCACTAGGTGCTGGAGATGTATGAAATCTAAACACAATGTAGAAGTTAGGTTTTGTAAGATTTGCACATTTTGTGCTAAAAATTGACTGCTATTCAAGAAAAATAGTTGGTGCTTAAGTGGAAGGAGATAATGGCGAGATTTATAGCAGGACCTAATACAGCCAACCCACGAGTTGCAGAACTAAAGTAAACTTGTTTCAGCATATTTTTACTGTTTGTCTATCTAAAAAATGGATAAACTCACATTGAAGTCATTAACTAAGTATCACTGGAATCCAGCAGAACATGCAACAATATACCAACTGCATTAAAATGTCACATTTTATATGCACAAACATATACGTGTATGAATGACAACCATTAAGGAAATATCTCATTGAAGGTATATTATTTTTTATACATGGCCTGCAGAATTACATAAAGGTATATTTTAATACTGTACATCCTAGACATGTGGTTTCTGCTTTTCTTTTCTAACCCTCCTTTAGAATAAAACATTACTGTTACTATGGAATCTGGTTAGACTTATTGTAACCTGAAAATATATGCACACTATCTTGTAAAGCAAAAAACTTTCAAAGTAGAGTGTCAGTGCATCTTTAAAAGGAAATATAAAACATTTTGATTGAGAAATAAATATTTTGATCAAAATATCTCAGACACGGAGAAGTTTTAGAAATTGAAAAATTCTTAAGTTGCTGCTCTGGCATTCCAGAAGAAGCGGCAGGAGCTTTTGGTGAATAGAGAATTTTTCACAGAGTAAGTGGAAAAATATACTTGTTTTTATGAATGTTGTCATCCCTTGCTGGGGGCATGCAGGAGTATAGTGAGAAGAAACAATGGCAAATTGTGGAACATACATACAATTCAGTCATCCTGGAACCTGTTGCACCAAGAGCCTCTTTCACCTTCTACAGTGGGATCAAACTGCCTCTTGTAATAGTGCATGGGAAACTGGTTTCCACTTCCAGCCGGTGGGAAGTACAACAGTTGGTGATGGTGGTGAACAGGAGTATGGTTAGCTAATGTGAGGTTTGGAGTTCAGGTTCACTGGTGCTTTAGCAAAAATGAACTTTAAAACTGTCTCTCCTTCCTGCATGAGCCAGACACCTTTTAACAGGGTTTGGACTCTAATTACCACAGTATACATAGGAAGAGCTAAGTCCCAGGTATTTCATGCAGTGCACATGGCTGATCCAGACTGAAAGCAGATCCAAGGCATAGGATTGAGGATTTAGGGGGAGGAAGAAGGGGTGGGAGTGTGTCCGAGAATGTGCTTATCTGTGTAGCTAGACACCTTGGTATATATCAATGGGAGTGTTTAGGCACCTGTTTTATCTCTTTACCCTGTTGACTTTGTAGCTTTAACCCCAGCAGACATCTAAGCCTTGTGCTTGGGGAAAAGTGTATTCTGCTCTCTGCTTCAGACTGCAAAAATTTGTGTTCCATTTTTTTGTTTTTGCTAGCTGACACTAGAATAAATAAAATTTTTCAAATGGGTCACATTAGCAATGGAAATATAGATATGCTTTTAAAATTAATTTGGAATTTGATATAAATACGGGAGATGATTCAAGATTTCCCTTGAAAGAAGCAGCCTGAACTACTTCAGGGGATGGTCAGTCAGTATAGGTCAGACTCATGCCTTGTTCAGATATAACAAAATTATTTTACTGTTGATATTTGGAATGACCTTCAACCTATAATGTATTAAAAATAATCACTGATTGACAGTCAAACCTGTAAAATTAAATTATTTCCTTTTGAATTTACAAGGATCTTAGAACAAATACATAAAACATCTTGTAATTTTTTTTCTTTTTCTTTTTTTTTCCTGAGGCGGTGATGAAGCAGAAGTGGTTTCAAAGAGCTCTGGGTCAGAGCTGCCATTTACCCCATTTACCCCACACTTCTCTGTCCTTCCCACTCCATTTCCCTGCATCTAAATACCAGAATGCTGGAGCAGGACAGTTGCTGGAGAAGCCTGGCCTTTGCATCAATGGTGGGACCTGGTTTTTGAAGTGGACAAAATTCAGAATCATAACACAGTGGTGTCACTGTCCTGCAGCTTTTGTGCTCATAGCTATATTTTTTATTTTACAGTCAATATTTGCATATAAAGGGACACAGTTTTCTGCACTTTGGAAAAATTCCCTTGGTTTTATTACAGTGCAAGAGAAACTAATGCTTTGGCTGAAGGGGTTGGCTGTGCACAAGGAAGGTGCGCTGTTCTCGCAGACCACAGGACCCACCAGTGCCATTTGAGAGAGACCACTTATGGCAATGTTCTGCTGGATACTTTTTTTACCTCTTGAGATGTCTTTTCAGTGCATTAACCTTGTAGGCCTCACAGAAACTCTCCCCACCCTTTCTAGTTGGGGTGATCTGTGTGAATATATAGGAAAATATACAGTGTAAAAAGGTGCTTGAGGCTAGAAGCAATTAAATTGAGGATGAGGCTCTGGTGTCTTCAAACTAAATGTGTGTTCAACCTCTTGTCATCCACACTTCTGCATCCTGGTCCTTTTGGTATGACCCTGTATGACATTATTTTTTCTGAAAAAATGGTGAATTTCCATCTCCCCAGCCACTTGCACCTTTTATTGATTCAAGCAGAAATACTGGAATATGATCCTCAATGATCTGCCCAAGACAAACACACAAACTTAAATTAGATTTAGCTGGATCCAACAGCCTACAGAATTACAGTCATTTGCTTGGTATAACTCAGTGTTGCTTTTATTCAAGAAAACATCTGAAGGTCTGGATTTCCATACATTAGAAAATCAATGTATTTTTGTTCTTTCAGTTTGGACTGGATGAGATAGCTTGACTTATTATACTCCTAGGAGCAAAAACCTTTTTCTTGACCGTTTGTCCTTCCCTCTTGATCCGTGACAGCCCGAGTCTTTAGTTTCAGTTTGTGCTGGAAAGCCTGTTGCCATTATTTCTTGTCCCCCTGTTTGTCTGTTTGAGGGGTGATAATGGTAAGTGGAAAAGCTACTTTTATACTCTTGAAACAATTCAAGTAAGCTGGCTTGAGTTTTCTTTAGAATAAGCAGGATGTGCATTTGAAGACTAGTGTAAGTACTTCAAAAATACTGTCTCATGTTAAGCTATGACATCAAGATTTCATATATTCTGTCAGTGGTTCTGATTGAATTCAGATGCCTCCACAAATGGACTCATGGGCCTAAAAAGGTGTAATGAGAGGTATGTGTTGTCCTTGACAACACAGGAGAGGAGTAAAAATGGAGAACAAGCTTACCACCACAGACAGAACTTGCACTGGGACAGGGATGTCAGAGTGGAGATGAGCTGAGTAAGCCTAAGCTGTGACAGTGTGGAGGGGGATGAAAGGAAGGCTTGTACTGTACTGATATTACATTATTAAAAAAAACCAAACAGACTAAAACCCATGACCAACACATCCAAATCTAACTCCAGAAAATTAATAAGGTGTATGGACTTTGGTTTTGAGCAGTTGTCATCATCATTCTCGAACTTGTTTACATGAAGAGTAAATTGGCTTGTGCTTATCGATATGTTCAATTTCCAGGTGTGCCATTAAAAAATTTTACTTGCTGTGACTCCCACAACTGCATTAGTAATAGCACAGTTGTGTTTCCAGACACTGAAATGGCTCTGAATCTATCTGCTGAGGATTATATTTTAAATGTGAAAGTGATAAAATTAAACATTTTAGTCTTGTCAAAGTCTGTTTAGCTGCATTCTAAGTTTTCACAGAATTGACCCATTTCTGTAAAAATAGCTCAAAAGGGATCATTATTATAGATGAACATAGGTGAGCCCACATGACTATTATTCATGCTTCATAAAAATTTTATTTAATTTTTAAAATCTGTTGCTGTATTTTATGATGCAATATAATCTCAGGTCAGAAAGGATAAGTAACCATTATAATGTAACCAAAAACCGCTTCACAGTACAAAGGTATTAATTTAAGGGTATTAATTTAAACAATAGCTAATAAAATCAAATGAATCTTATGTACATACTAAGAGCTAGACTAATCAAAGCTTAAAAACATGATAGAATAATAAAACAAAGCTCATTAATTTGGCATAGGAAAAATATATATAATCAAAAGATCTGGAATAAGCACCAGCTTACATTGAGAGAAAAGTACCGAGCATTTAATCTCATTCTTGCTGAGATCATTTTAGAAATTCAGAGTAACTTCGGCTGGAAGTCACAAGACACCAGTAGAAGGCAAAAGTGCTCTTCTGTCACTTTTATCAGTGATGCCTGTTTGGTTTTGCTGGAGGGATGTGGAATTGGTGTACAAGATGGCATTTCCTGCTACCTGCCCTCTGTTCTGGAAAGAAGGAAGAGACAAAGGAGAAGAGGTAACCTACTTAGATGTGGTCACAGGAACAGAATTTCAAAGCACAGATTGATGGTCAATCAGACACATTTATGTATATTCCATAAATTCATAATCTGGTAGAAAAATGAGGAATCATCAGAATACTTGATGGAACATTCAAATTGCCAGTGAAATTTCAGATGTTTAAGTAGTTCTAGCAGAGTTATACTATGAAATAAATGGCCTCATTAATCTGAGTCTGTAATAGATTAAGCTGTCCTTGCATTTTCTTTTGCTAGGTTTCCTAGCAAAAAGCCTCGTGAATTTTGGAGCCCCATCTGATTTCAACAAAATTTGACACATGGGTAGTAGTCTTAAATTTATTCAATTTCAGTAAGGAAGGATGACTGGGAAGAGAAGAGAAAAGCCACAGAGAGATGTTTCAGCATCTCTCTGAAAACCTGTCCCTTGGGATCACCATTACACAAAAAAGCAAAGATTTGAATTTTCCCAGCATAGGAAAAGCTTCAATAAACCATGAGATAAAATCCATAAAAAATGAGACTTCATTAGTTACACAGCTCACAGAACTTGTTATTATTCAGCTTGTTTAGCAACTTCAAATTTTAGACAACTCTTTTACTTGCATATATCACTTGAGTCTTTACAGTGTATTGGATTGTCTGTTTTTTATCTGTGTAAGGCTCCAATGAAAACAAAGAGTTCCTTTGATGATTTTCTTTCTGTATGGTTATGCGTATATGGTTCAGAAGGAGTGGAGAAAGCAGGCAGGGGAAACATAAAAGGCCTGAAACGTAATTTTTCAGGATTTGGTGTGTTGTCTGCGTTCTGCCTTCTGACATCTGCTGGCAAAATCTCTCCATTGCAATGCTTGCTCTGAATTTTTCAGAAATCCCTCCCCCAGAACTCTATGGGCTTCTCTGATATTTGTGGGTGCTTGATGGCAGTGAAAACTAGGGCACTTGTGGATAAGGAGGTAGCTCTGGCGGCTGTCAGGAGCAACAGATATGCCCTGAAGCTTAAAGTGGGAGGAAAACAAAGAAGATTTATGAAGTGGGTTTATCACTCCAGCAGGAACATCTCTCTGCATCACAGGCTATGCCTTCTGCATAGAGCAGAGGCATCTGAGATGCTCTGAACTGCTTGGAAAAGCAAATTTTCCCACACCAAGCTCTAAACACTGAGCCTGCTTCCAGTTTCCAAATCCCAGCACACCGGCCTGACACTGCAGCTACTATGGATCTGTGTCTCCCAATCACAAGTGAAAATGTTAATCTTGCTCATTGTGAATACTGAATTTTAGGGCCACAAGTGCAGACAGAAATGACTGATTCTAAAATATACTTTTAGAAGAAAACTATGCATGATTATTCATTGGTCAGAACAAAAATGTCAAAATTATTCTCATGATCATACAAGATATATACCCAAGGATCTAGAACTCCCTCACTGTTTATCATCCTTACATTATATTTGTGCTGGGTTTTGGAAAATGAGAGTTATATACATCCAAGATCAAGCCAAGATGCTTATGCTATGTCTACCATGCCCTGTGGGTGAGAAAGAAATGGAAATTTGCACAGACTTGCTATGTGAGGCAATCTGGCAGGTGGTGGAGTTCTGCAACTTGGCCAGAAGTGAGGCAGTCAATCCCTCAGGGCAAATATTTTGGCAGGATAATGAATGCCAGGCAGGGCATGCATGTGCAGGAGTCAGGTGGTGTCATTTATGTCCATCCACAAGTGACTGTTTAGCATGGGTAACAAGAAACTAATTTCACTTTGGTCAGGTGAGAGTGGACTTAATGCTAACACTGGAGAGAGGCACACGGGAAGCTGCCTGAGCAGCACCATGGCATCACAGTGCTCTGCCCTCATGCAGTCCAAGCTCTGAAAAGGCTGTCTGCTACTGCCTTCAAAGGAATCAGTCAATGAGAGCCATCAAAGCAGAAAAATTCAAAGGCACACATCCTTTAGCTTTTCCTACCATGTGCGTGATGAAGGAGGAAAGGCTTGAGACAGAAGGCAAAGCTCAGTCAGTCTGACTTCCTAGCCCTGCACATTTTAAGATCTAAGTGGCTGTAATTCTCACTAAGTATATATAATTTTCTGCCATATTTACACAAGAGAAATTACTTATATTCAGACTTTTAACTATGTAATCCATTAGCTTCACATTTGTAATCTCATTGAAAGGTATAGCACTTTTAATAGATAATGTAACGTTTTGTATGTATGGAGTGGATTTTTTTGATTCTGTATTAATCAGAGGCATATTTTTCATGCTAAATTAATAGCTGATTGTTTTCAGCAAAGCTGAAATGCTCTTTAGTTCTCTTCTCTCAAAAGAAAAAAAAAAGAAGTGTTTCCTTTTGGTCATGCATTTGAAAATATCTTGAAATCTGCAATTCAGAATATTTAAAAATTATCATGTTCTATTAGTGTTTTGGTCCTGTCCTGTTCTCCACTGCCCACTTTCTCCCCTCAGGTTAAGGCTGCTTTGGAATAAATATGGTAATATTCTTAATAATACTACTACTTCTGCTCTTGACTCTTGAGAAGCTCTACATTTGCCCATACTCAGTATGCAGAAAGATGATATCAAAATATATCTTTTTGCCTTACTATTAGAACATCATAAAGTGCAAAGTCTTCTACAACCTTTAGGCCATCTTGTAATGTATTTCAATGCACATACACAAGCCTGAGTACAATTTTATTTTTCCCTCCTTTATTAAAACATGGGTGGTTAAAACTTAGAGGAAGAAAGACTTAAAATCAGAAAGAAATACTGGGGAACAGAACAACTTATTCCTATTTAATTATTTAGTGCACTGTACCTTTAACTAAACTTACTTTCTGAAATTCAGATGATAGTGTTTAAAGAGTGATTTGTAACTATTAAACAGGGGAATAATAACCTGGGTGGCCTTTTGTTTTTCAGCAAATAACACATCTGACAATGCCTTAGTTTATCTCCAGCCTGGAAGGAACTGCATTACTGGGCTAATAAGTTTTGACACCTTTTTTACCAGAAGGTGTCATGCCTGTTTTTAAAACAACACTGCACAAATTAGAAAATGCTGCATCATGAGATAATAAATGGCTCCACAAATCTCCACAGTGAAATCTAATCTTTCTTGTAGATGAGTTTGCAAGTCTGCCAACACATGTTGCCATTGGTAAAAAAGGTTCAGACAAAAATGAGTATGATTTGTTTTGTGAAATCAGATTGATCTTACCTACTTACTACTATTGGCCTGTCTAACCTCCTGTTTTCACAAGGTCTCCTTTAATATAATTTAATTCTGTAAACATAATTAATGAAAGTAATTCAATACATAATTTTGGAGATAATTATATTTATTTTAAAATTGAATGGAAATTTTTATTAAGTGAGAAGGTCTGCTTTGTTTCATATTTTGTCTATAATGTAACCGTTAATGTAAAATTGAAACAAAATGTATTTATAACCAAGGATAAAACTTTGATTCATTTTGGATGACTCTTGTTCCTAGCGTGACTGCAAGAGCTGATGCTTTTTGATACACAGGAAAATAGGAACTACCGTATAGTATCAGATTAAGAAAAGTGCATGCATGAATGACCTCTGTAATATAGTAATGCAAGTTTAGGCCAGATGGATGTGGACACTTTTGGTCCTGATTTTGTTTCCTTGTTTGTTTTTCTTTCTCTGAATGTCTGATTTGGTGATTGTTTCTATTTCCTGTTTTAAGTGCCACAGATGCAGGTGGAGGAATACTTGGTCTTTTTAAAGAAAAAAAGAAGGAAAAATGGCTGATATCACCTTCTGGAATAGTTTGAGGCTTTTCCCAAACACGTGAATAATACTTGCTCTATCACCAATAAGAAGATGGCACTATACTTAATATTCTTGTCATTTACAACTTTGCTGTGCAATAAAGCCCTGTAGGCACCCCAAGTATTTGGCCCATGGACTCTTCCTTTTGGCATAGCAAAGCTCAGACCTGTTACTTATGAAATATGTAATACAGCCAAGTAAATAACTTGTTAAAAGAAAATTTAAGACTGAATGCAAAAGGTGAAGAGGCAAAGTATTGTCCTACTTTTGATTTAACTCTTCTGGTGTTTGTTTTTTTTTCTGCTTTTCTCAGGGATTACAGACTAGTTTAAAAAAGAAATGTAGAACTGTAGAAGTCATGGCATGAAATACTGCAACACCTAACTTTTTTGTACATGCTTCACCCAGAGCAAGATTCAGAAGGTATGCCTGGCAACATAGGGGCTCAAATGCATAGAGAAAGTAAGGTGCCTTATGATGATATATAAAAGATCTAAAAAGCTCAGTAGTGACTTGTCAGGAGGTAGCAAATGAGAAATGAGGAGTGCAGGTTTTTAAATCTTTCCCCTTTAGGGAGCTTAGGTGCTTTACAAAGTATTAAGAAGAAGCATCTTTATATTTCAACATAGGTACAGTTCTCACAGTCTGGGGGATTTTACTCTTTTTGATGAAATAGCATAAGACCTGACCATATGATATTCCATGGGGTAAGTCAGACAAACAGCCTTCATCTCATGGTTTCTATGTGAGTTTGGGGGAATAAAATATCACCCACGATAGGAGAAAATTGATAGGGACCATCTAAGCAAAGTGGACATGCAGTAGTTTGTGGGACCAGGTGCATCCAAATGCCCTGAGGGAGTGGGCTGATGTCATTATGAGACCACTCTGTAATATCTGCAAATGATCATGATGACAGGAGAAGGTCCCAAATAATTGGAAAATGGTAAATATATCCAATTCCAGTAAGACAAGAAGGAGCATGTGGGGAACCACAGGTCATTCTGCAGGAAGGTTGTGGAGAAAATTCTCCTGGAAGTGATTTCCACACACATGAAGGGCAAGAAGGTTATTTGGAATAGTCAGTATTGATTTACTAGAGGCAAATTCTGCCTCACCAACATAATTGCCTTCTACAATGAAATGGCTGTCTGGGGAAGGGAAGAGCATTGGATGTTGTTTACCTTGGCTAGATAGGCTTTTGACATGGTGTACCACAACATCCTTATAGCCAAACTGGGCAGACCTAGGCTGGATGGGTGGTTTAAGATATGAGTGCAAATTGATTGAACTACAAGGCTCGAAAAGCAGCGGCTGCTCATTAGTGGCACTTCCCTGTGTTCAGTACTGGAGCTGATACTGCTGACAGTCCTCACCAACAACCTGAATGACAGTGGCAAACACTCCCAGCAGGTGATACCAAAATGCAGGGAGCAGTCAATACACTGGAAGGCAAGGCTGCTGCTCAGAAGGTTCGAAACAGGCTGGAGATTTGAGCTCACAGAAATCTCATGAAGTTCAAAGACCAAGTTCAGCACCTGGGACAGAATCACCCCATGCAACAGCACAAGCTTGGCACTATCTAGAAAACATTCTTGCAGAAAAATGCCTGGCGATGCTGGTGAACAAGTTGAACCTGAGTCAGCCATGTGTCCTAGCAGTGTTGAAGGCATGATACATGAGAAAACTGATAGCTCAGGTTGCTCAGGCCGTTTGAAGAAGGGGAAGGGGAGAAATAACTGCTGTACTCAACTATGTATGGATGGTTACAGGGAAAATGGAGCCAGAGGCTTCTTGGAAGTACACAGCAAAGGGTTGCGAGGCAATGGACCAAAAGGCAGAAAGAAAAATTCAGAGAAATTTGTTTGGATGTGAGAAAGGAAATTGTTTCCAGTGAGGGAGGTCAAAGGCTGGAAAGGGGACAAAGAGAGTGGTAAGTAGAATCTTTGTCCTTGGAGGGATCTGGACACAGCCCTGAGCAACCTGATTTGACTTCGAAGTCAGCCCATGCTTGACTGGGATTTGGATCTTCAGCCTGACCAGACTTCCAGAAATCCCTTTCAACCCATTTTCCCCCTGATTTCCACCCTTCTCTCCTCTTGAATGAAAGCAACAAAGTCTTGCTCCCAAAATTACATTGAATATACATGTATCCGTGGGTTGTTTTTTTCTTTTTCTTTGTTGTTGTTATTATTTTTGTTTTCCCCACCCTGGAAGATGTCATTACTTTGTAGGCAGCATTTATGTTAGCATGCATAAGCATACATGTGATTTATATCTTAGGAGAATCGTTTTAAATGGTAAAAAACCCCCGAAACATAGTGTTTATCTGTATAATGTCTGTGTTGTAGAAAAGAAAGACTGGTTACTTCTATTATTTTTTTGCAGCCCGTTTTTCCATTTTATGTGGAAGCTTTGAAAGATCAATGCTGATTCCAGCATGCTAGTTAAAATCCTTTTTTCCTTCAAAATGCAATAACCAGCATGATTTTAGTAAATGCCTGTGGGAGATTTATTAAAGAACCCCAGAATAACTTTGCTCCATTGCCTTTTCATTTCCGCCAGCTTTTCAGGAGTCAATTACTTTTATTTTTGTATGTAAATATCCGGAATGTACTGGAGCTTTTAAAGAACTTAAATTTGGTGGACCAGACTCTCCCCTGTGACAAAAACACGATTGTGTGTTTGTGTGTCTGTATACACATTGTGAAGGGGACTTTTAGGCACTGTTAGACTGTCTCAGCTCACACAGTGTCAGGATTATAACCAAAAGTAGTGTAGAGCAGCTGACGTTTGAGATCCTTACTTCCTCTTCCCCAGCTTTAGGGGGTGGCAGTAAAAGAATGACGTAGAATGCTGCTGTACATCAGGCTCTAAGTCACTATGTCTCCGTACATTGAGGTATTTCTGGTGTGGTCTGAGCTGCAGCTTATTTCAGTAAGTACAGCTCAATATTAAGACAGAGTTGGAAGACCCAACCAAAATCCTAATCTTCAGGTACAAAATGAGAAATGAAGAACCTAACTGCTAAAATGAAAAACAATGCCAAAACTGGTACTTTTAGTTAGTGTAGATTAGTAGCATGGTGAGTGGTGGGACGGAAGTAGTCTCTTCAGAAAGCTAAAGGAGCAAAATTGTTGATGGATAATAATGAACAGTACTGACATTGATGTAAATTATTAGAGACTAAATCTACATGTGGATACCAAAATAGAAATTTTCCTTTTTTTTCCTATTTAGCAGCTGAGAAGGTGCATGCTTCTGAGTGAAATTAGTGTTTAAAAGATATACACACCAGACCCACTTATAACCAGTCAGAAACAAGTTTTTACTTTCCTGGTTTTTATGCTGTGCTATTCACCTTGAAATGGAAATGCTGAAGTTGTTCCAAATACTACACTTGTTGCAAATGCCAGTGCCCATTTTCATGTTTTATGCTTGTCTTTTAGCATGTGGAAGAGCCCTACAAATTGAAGAGAAGTTAGAAATAGTGACACTAACTCAAAAATGAGACAAGCTGAAGGAATAAAGAGAGAACATTCATGTAATAATTGTGGTTCGTAACCGTATTGTGCTCTAAGGCCACAGTATTCAGCTGAGAATTTTCCAGTCAGAAGGATATAAATACAGGCTGTGTAAGACAAAGACTGCCAATCTGGTGTTTCCAGAAAATGGTAAATTTATCATACCGTACATGTGCAGCATGCACAAAGGCACCTTTGGAGATGTGTCAGACTTACCGAGTAAGCATCTGTAAAACCAGCTGCACTGTATAGGTGCAACAGATCGTTTCAGTTCTTCCCAGGAGTGTTGACCATACTGTGAAAGCAAGCAGAGAAGCTTTCTGAAAGCATGTCTTTCAGGACATGCTTTCATATGCACGGTGTCAAACAAGCTGTGTGTGAGTACTGCAGATCTGTTCAGATTTTCAAATGTTGTGCAAAGAGATCTGGAACTGCACATGCGCAGCAGCATCATGACATAAACAAAGACCACACTTTTCAATATTTTCACAGACAAAATTCTTGGGTTTCAAAACAGGTCAGCTTACCTACCTCTTTGTCTGCTAATTTTTCTTTGTTTGTATGTATGGGACTTCTTTGTTTTGACAGGGTGATAATAGTTCTGTGTCTTCAGATGTGTTTAGCAGATATCTGCAACAGGATAGTTTCAACCAACATGAAACTATCAAGTATCCTCTGGTCTCACAACATGCAGTCAACTTGAGTGTAATGATACATGCAGGTAAAATAGATATACGTGCTCCTATAGCAACAAGATGTTTGCCACATCTAAAGTGCAACAGCTGCTGTAGTTGCATTTTAGTTGCTTTAATTAGATTTTGGTGTTGTTTCACTGCTTTTAATCCAGTAGCAATACTTGTGGTCCTATACCGAGGCAGACAGCTGGAAAGATTACCTTTTCCACAATGTAGTCAGGATCCCTAGTGATTTTGAATTGGTGGGGCAGGAGCATCCAACCCCCATGGATCCACTTTAGTCTGGATCTAACTCTTGTTCTGAAATTACGGTGCTGATAACAGCACAATCTTGGTTTTTTCAGTTCCCTCTAAATTATTTTTTAGCTGTCTGCACATCTAGAAACATGGTCACCCACTAGGCAAGTTTTGAAGTTATTGTATCAGCTTCCAGTGAATGAGATCAGACCATATATGTCTTTGCAACCAGCAGTATTTTAATTTGGCTGCAGTCAGCATCCAGGCATGTATGGGTACTGCAGTGCTTTCTGCAACAGTGCTTGTGACAGGCAGGTACTTTTAACTTGCCTTTTTGATACCAGCCTCTTTGTATTTCATCCTACAACTGGTTTTTTTTTTTTTTTGGACTGCGTGGACCTTTAGGTTTATATCTGCTTTGGAAAAAAAAATTCAAGGAGAGAACTGTTTCACTTTCCTCTTCAGTTTCGGAGAGAGTTGATTATGAACATCATGTAAGATGTTATAATCGTTACGGACTCAACAAAAGGTTATTTTCTGAAAACTGGCCATTAATCCAGCTTGGAGAATTAAAAAACCCCAACAGATGACCAGATTTATCAGTATCTCTCAATGCTGCATGCATTCATCACCAATTAATCTAGGAGTGGACCAGAGTTATAGGACAAAACTGAGAATTTGACTCTGTTTGATATTACTGTAACAAACAAGGGTTCTTTCTCACCTTCTTTGGCCCTCTCCCCTCCACTTTTCTGGAACACCTTTCGAAAGGCACAAAACACAGCAAAATAAATTACAAAGCTCTGCTTTTACTTATCCTCACTCATCAAAATTTCCTCTATTAATCAACAGTCGTGGCAGACGACTGCGGCCCGCCATCCGCCTTTAAAGCTGTCTTAAGAGAAACGAGAGGCCTTCAGGACCTGACCAGTACTACCTTTCCTCACTACCCCTCGAGCGCAGGTACACGGATCGAGCTCGCCACCCCGTTGCCCAAGGAAGAGGAGCCCGGCCGAGTCCACAGCTCTCCCGCTGCCGGAGCTGCCGTGCGTGACTCCCTTCTCCCTCTGGAGGGAGACACAGTCCAGTTTTTGGCTGCCGCCGGCGCGGCCGCGTCTCTCCCGTCCCTGCCCCTGCCGCCGCGTCCCCCCTTCCCCGGGGCAGCCGCCCTGCCCGGCCCTGCGGAGCCCGGCGGCTCCATCCCCGCCCGGCGCCCCAGCCTCCCGCCGCAGGGGCGGAGAGGTCCCGGGGGAGCGGCGGCGGGGCCGCCGGGGATCCGCGGGGTTCTCCCCGACCACGTGCGCCTGTGCGTAAACTTGGCACCCCCGCCCCGGCGCTCGGAGGGGAGAGGAGAGAAGGGAAGGGAGATTTGCGCTGCGGAGCGGGCGGGGGGAGGGAGGCGACCCAGCCCCAGGGTGCGAGGGCCGCGGGCGCTGCCGGCGAACCGCACCTCACTCGCGGTTGAGCCCCGTTCCTCAGCCAGACAGCGGCGGCCGCCGGGACCTGCTTCCTCATCAGGGCTGGGGAGGAGAGCCGCCAGTGGCCGGATAAATACGGGGGAGGAGAAGGGCGGCTCTCCTTCTTCCCACCTCCCTCCACCTCCTCCCTCCCCCCCGCCGCGGAGGGCGCGCTTGGAACTGCCTCTGTGTGTCCGGGCGCCCGGGGCATCTCCGCGCCCTTCCGCGGTGCGGTGCGGTGCGGTGTGCGCAGGTTGGGCGCGGGAGGCTGCGGCTGCTGAAGGTGAAGCTCTCGCTCTCCAATTACTTTTCCCAAGAGGGAGAAGGAGGCAGCAGGAGAGGGAAGTCGCGCTGTGTGTGGAAGGCACACCAATCAGAGATGCTCTAACAGAAGAACTGCTGCAGGACGCGCTGGCTTCTCCTCCTTCCTCTGCCGGCGGGGCTGAATTGGGACCACGCGCAGCTGGCATAGGGGCCGGAGCCGCACCGGGCTGCAGGACTTCCCCATCTCCGCTTTTCCAATAGCTCAGCCATACCTCGTCCTCTTTTAAATTTTTTTTAAAAATTTTAAAAAAAATTTTAAATACTCTGAAATCGTGCACGAGAAACACTTCAAGTCTTCCCTCCATTCCCAGTTACTTCATCCGTCCTCTTGCATCTCTTAGCCGAATTCCTGGTGTATTCCCAGAGAGGCAGGGGAACAGCGCCGGGCCCCGCGGACGGCTGCTG
>VZRM01004850.1:2604184-2907475 GCA_013397955.1 Grantiella picta
CCCAGCCCGGGCGAGCCGAGGGGGGCCGAGCGGAGCGCGGCACGGCTCCGCTCCATGCCCCCGAGCGCTGGCGGGGCGCGGGGCGTGTGCCGGCGATGCCCGGGCGGTAAGGCTGGAGCTCCCCCCGGACGGGAGGCGGCCGATCGCTAGGCATTTCTAGCAAGAATCGGGACTGCAGGTAGGTGAGCGGAGCGCTACAGGGTCGTGTGTCTGTCTGGGTGTCTGTCTGTCTGAGCGCTGGTGGGGCCGCCCGGAGATACCCTTCGCGGCTGGCGGAGACCCGGCGGGCGCAAGCGGCCGCGGCGGGGCCGGGCGTGAGGTGTGCGGGCGGCTGCTGCGGGCTGCATCCCTCCCGCCGCTCTAAAGTTGGACGAAGCCGGCTGTGAAGAGGAGCTGCTTTGCCGTCCTCCTGCTGGGCACCTGAAGCAGCCGGCTACAGCCTTTCGCCGAGCAATCCTCAAGGCTTTTGTCTCCCATTTTAATTTTCTTTGATTTTATTTGAAAGAACAGCTCAACAGAGCCGAGAGGGAGGCCGGGGGAGCAGGGGAACCCACCCGGTTTTCAACTTTTATGGGAAGGTTGGCCGCTAACTCGCAGGACCTCCGGGCACTTGGGGGTTACTCGCCCGGACGCTCTGTCGGCCGCCTTCAGAGAGCGGCTGATAGAGCGGGGAGCCCCTTCATGCATCCTGTAAAAAGAAAAAAAAGCTATGAAGGAAAGATTCATGGCTCCGTTTCTTTCTTTGTGTAGAGCTCGCCAACTTGTGGGTATATAGCATGAAACGTATCTTGTCTATCCACGTTGCTTTCATAGCATCTCAGTGAGCTTATTTACCCACTAAATATGTTGCAGGTTCTGTATGCCACAGTGAGAGGACTTTTCCCTTATTCCATCCCATTCATGTTTAGCCAGAGAAAGTTTTAAAATAACCTTCTCTATTCCTGTGGAGCTCTAGGATCGGGCACCAGGTTATCAATGCAAAGAATAAAGAGCTAGAGCTTGGGCTGCCCTGTGAGGAGTTGCCATTCATGGCTCTTCTGTATGTTTCATTCCTACCGGGAGTTAAAATCATTGCTTAAAGCATTTTAAATTATATATGTAGTTACAGTTCTCTCTTTCCAGCATTTGCTTGGAGTTTATCAGTATTTTATTTTAAAGTACATCAATTCTACCCCCCTCCCCCCAGTAGACACTGGCTCAGTATTTAAAGAACCGTGCTTTGACTCCTGCAGAACTGTCAATTTGAATAATAAACACACTGAACTGCTATCTCTGAAAGCCCCATAAAGGATTCAGGGTCGTAGGGTCTTCGCACCACAGTGGATACATTTAAATTACTATTGACTAAATGATAATTGCTATCTGGTTTATTTGTCTTACCAACTAGTTTCAGGCTTTAGCATTTAGCCTACTGTATGTTTAACACTTTAAACATACTTTATGGGCTAATTTAAGTCAAATTGAGAAATTAACGTTCCTTTCTTCGTATTGGATACACACTAGAAACATAGTAGCTCAGTGGTACTAGGAGCATAGCTTAGCTGAAATAGGGAAAGAGCATACTAAGGTATTTTTATCAGAGGTGACAAAGGTTACAAGTTTCATTATACTTTTTCACAGTAATTGTGCTGTCATCTCATACTGATGCCTAAATTGTTTTGTGAATGTATAATTAACAGTAGTAAAGCAATTCATATAAATTTCATTATTATTTTATTTCAGAGAGCTGATACTGCTGAGGCAGTATTGAAAACCATGTGATTTTTGTTTCCCATAGTCCCAATTTCCAGTACTGTTATGTTTAGAAATGTAAACTAAGTGCCGTAATTTGAGTGGAAAGCTTTGCTCGGTTAGTTGACACAGCAAATCAGGTTTACTATTCACTGTTTCTGTATATTTTTTTGTACATAAAAGGTCTTTCAAAAATGTATTAATTTTATATACACTGATGGCAGTGGCTGACTTTGAGATAAAATCTTGATTTTGTCTTGCTGTTTGAATCAGAGAATGATGACTAATCTGGCAGTATCTTTTATCATACTGGACACATGGGATAACCTTATTACCTGGCTCTTATGATCTGAGGGATCCCAGCTTTATGTGTAGATGCTTGTAGTGCACTTGATTATTCTGGTGGGGAACACATGAAAAACTTGTTCTGAATGAAAGTAAATAGATGTGTGTACAGATGGATATTGGAGATTGTTTTACTGGCAGGTTGCAAAGTGATGATTCATTGAGCCCTATCTAGATTTACATAAAACAAATAATACTTTACACTGTATTGTGGTGGCAGAGAAAAGTGTAGCAGCCAAGAAGTTTCATAATTTCATCACAGGTGATGACAGACTTGATAAAGGACATCTTTACAAATACAGGCACTATGTTTTTGGTAAGCAAAATATAACTATGAAGTTTTTCAGATCTGAGCATCTTCACTCTTAAATTTATTGCTGTCTGTGTTGCTACTTACCAACCAGTGTAAAGCCTAAATTATGTACTAGAAAGATGTTGCATTTATTATGTTGTATTTTTTGCTTGCCATAAATAAGTAATGCAACAGTGCTAACTAGTTATCTCACTAAAGGAAATCACTGACTTGGAAGACAGAAAATCACATTACCTAATAGTCATCTACACAGAAATGTGATCACCATCTTGAAAAATTATTCTGAATGATACAACTATTAGTGAGCAAACAGTTCTATGCCCCTGTTTCCTCTTCTGCAGGATTTTATTAGAAATGCTTCATTAAGTCACATTATTCTGCAGCTGTTTGTTCACTGAAAATTAAAATAAAAATCAGGAAATTTATCCAGTAGAGCAGTAATATTTCCTGTGTTAAGTACTGAAAGTTCAAATAGAACAAAATCCTTTAGCATCAGTGTGTCAGAAGCACTGAGTACATCCTATTTTTGTGATGTATGGATGGCATTTACAGATGCAATTCATCAATGTATTTATTAGTCAAATGTCATCAAACAAAGAAGATAAATGGCAGTAAACAAAGACTGCATGGTAATACTGAGGCTAAAGCAAGGGAAGACCCTACAAATCTAATTAATTAATGTTCAGTCACATATTTACAGTCTATATTTAAGCATCTCATTTAAATGTCTTTCATCATTTTTCTATTGCACGTCCTAGTAATTCAGGTAGCAATAGTTTTTTACTGGAAAATTAATTTTCATTTACCTTTTGAAATGTTGAATTTTAAAGGCATTGAGGCAAATGTTGTCTTAGGATGAATATAACAGAAGGGTCCTATGCCAGTAGAACTGAATATTAACCTGTCCCTGTTCACAATAATTTTTATGAGTTAGGAGGAGTATCCCCAACTGATGTAGCCTTTCATTGCTCCCTTGGAGTAGTTGAAGCTCTGACATTTTAAACCAGCTGGAGTATTTGCTCCATTATCTTTAGATCACTGAATTTAAGAGTGTACTTTAAAAGGATTTTGCTTGCACCTTTTTTTTCTTTCCTTAGTGTGAGAAAACATTTACATGGTATACTCAGCTTCACTCAGTCCATTGTAAGCACACATCTTCACATTTGAAATACTTTTTAAAAATACAAGCTCACTCTTAGGGCTATTTAAACAGGAAATTTGGCCCAGTGATTTGTTTTGTAAGCTGTTAATATTTACCTTGAAACACCTCTCCTCATGACTAAGTTCAGATATATAACACTCACCAGACATAGGAATGGATGTGGCAACATCAACAGTAATGTTGTTCATTTTTCCTTGTGATGGTTACAGAGTGATCTCCTTTTGCTCTTGTTAGAACTTGGGAAGATAGTGGAGTTTATGCTTCTTTATATACCCAAGCCACCCACTCTTGTTTGCCATATGTAGTCAGTTATTTATCAAAAGAGATGACAGAATAATAATGTCCACCTAATGTACTTTTTCATACTACTAGTGAAGAACAGTCACACTTTTAGGGTAGAAAATTTAAGGCATCTTCATACAGCTTCTTTCATATCATGTGTTTTGAAAAACACTTTGGAGATAGAAAAGAGAAAGTAAAGATATTGTGCTTCACTAATTATAGTAGTTAGCATAACTGCTAGTTATGGCACGATACTGGTTAGATAAAATGGGCTGAAGTCACTGAAATAAAGCCGTCTTAGCCTTTTCTTCTCTTTGGATATGTTGGTACAGTGATTTGTAGAATGCACAGCAATGCTATTGCTTGCAGTCACACTGGAAAATGCTTTGTTTGATTTGGTTCTTAGTCCTTAAGTAAAAACTTATAGGATAAGCTCCTGTATGTTTTAAGGCATGGAAGAATTACTTATATAATTGCATGTGTAAGAAGTTGGAAATTGTTTTTTCCCCCTCATCTTTGAAGCTTATCAAACCTCCTAATCCATACGATGTTGGTAGCTTGTGTTTTCTAGTTGCCTCGCTTCACATCTTGCTGATCTTGTAATATGAAACTTGAACACAAGTCTCTTGGCACCAGGTCAGTGATGTATACAGCTGCCTCAACTGTGAGCATCCCTTTAACAATGCCAAGGGGAAAGCCACAGCACTCAGGTGAAAGCACACATAGCTTTTTTTGACTCCTGGGTGTTTAGCAGTCTTCTATGCCTATATCACAGATTGAAGATAATGCTGCAAAAGGTGCTTTAGATTGGCAAACTTCACAAGTAAATAATGAACAATCGCAGTTCAACAAACCTAGCTGGTTGTATCAATAGCAAAATATTAATAAGTGAGTCAGTAAATGTCAAACACTTTTAAAATAGCTACATTTTTAGTCTTGGTTATATGCTGGCCTCTCTCTGTGGACTATTTCTTGCCTCCTCTGTTGCTATATTAAGGTCCAGTATTAGAAGATGAGATACTGGACTAGATGGACCACTCTCCTGATCCAATAAAGCAATTTCTTTCTTGAAATGCAAGGAGGCAGTATTGCAGTACTGCATATTTATTTTACTTACTAGAACCAAACTGCAATTGCTTAGTGTACTGCTTTTGCTTTATTTTTCACTTTTAAAAGCAGGATATAAAACATTTCTAAAATAAATCTGTCAGTAACACGCAGTCTCACACCAGCTCTTTTAGAGACAGAAGCACAGACCTGACAAGTCTCTCACATTTGCAGTGATACTTTTATATTGGATTTCTTCTACTCCCTCACTGCAGTTTCTGCATCACATATTGATAAGGCAGGGCTGTGGCCCCTGATCCATCTTGCCACAAACCAGTTAGTTATGTGGCGAGTGTTCCCCATCATCTCTGTCTGACAGGTTGTGTCATGGATGGGGTAGAGGGTATGGTTCAGCCCCTGGGTCACCAAGTGGATTTTCATGCTCATATGAGCATCATTTTACAGAACACTCTTCCTGGTTACCGGTTGTCCCTGCCCTCTCCCTCACCACGTGAAACTCTGTGTATGAGAGAACCTGCTCCGAAATTTTCTTTGATGTGTAGTCGTGCAGTCTTAGGATAGGTGCTGCCTTCTGCCTCGTGACTGTGCATTCGGGAGAGCTGTGAGCACTGCATTAAAACTATGTACTCTAGATCCCCTTTCAGCTGAGACTTTCCGTGTTTGTTCCCATTTATCTGTTTGGCCTTTCAGGATCTAGGCTCAACCACAATTTGTCACTGGATATTGTGTTATTGCATTTAATGACATTGCAAAGTCACACAGAACAGCTTGATGGTTCTGAAGAAAGCTAATGTCTTTCTATGCTATTTGTATGTTGTAAACTGTTTGAAATTTGGATCTTTTCCAGTAAGGGATGAATGTGGGTACCACATGAAGATAAACCATATGAAGGTTTATCTAAGATGAATTAGTAGTCTTAGCTTGGTTTGAACTGTGGAAGTGTCCAAGTCCCAAAAGTCATCACTGGGAAAAATTAGGATGTGTACCTGCTGTGTTGCAGAGAGGTAAAACTTGAAGTCTGATCATATGAGGTATTTCAGCTGGTGTGGCTTCAATGGGACCAATCAAATTAATTATGTGATTTAAGTATTTTCTGAGGTGAGCCTGAATAAATATTGCTAACTGCTTAGAGTGATCTGTGCTGAAAGCATGTAGGAGGGGTGGTGTTTTGACAACTATGTTTGTGTCTGTATTCTGGGTATAAATGTAAGACTTGAGCTTTATTTCAATGGTTTATCACTCCTACACCTTTTATGAAACTCCAATTCCATTATATTCAGAACAAGTAAAATAAATTTGAGCAAGTAAATTTCAGCAAGATTCTACAGGTATATGGATGCTTTGTATTGTAGTGTTAGAGGCTACCATTACAATAATGTAAATTTTCTAATATTATGTTGGTGTGACACCAAAGTAAAATATAGCTTTCTGACCAAATATATCAAGCTGGGGTGTTTGTACAAGAAATTAGATCATATTTAGAGCCTAATTGCAGAAAAAAGGATCTGTTTCAGCACCATCACAAGAGAAGAATATCCTCTCTGGGGTATACTCACTCTTCAGACTGTGTTACCTGTGCTAATGTAGTGTAAAAAAATGTCAATCTGTGTATTGTAACAAACAAGCTATTATTAAACAAGATGGGAAGTTTTATCTTGAAATCTGGTAACAGCAGCAAATACAGAGAGATAAGTTCAATTTTATGGGCTTACTGGAATCAAGACAGAAGAAATATTGTATTTATATGCTAACATAACATGCCATAAATTCAGATACAGTATTATCAGCCAGCACACTGACATTTCTCATTATTATGATCCTGCTTTTTTCTGTTCAGTCTAGATTCATGAGGGCTAAACCTTGCATTGGAGCTAAGGTAATATTTAAAATGCATTACTGCCAAAGTGTCCAACCCTTCATAATGAAGGCATTACAATAGTATTTGTGGAATGGATGTTCAAATACAGAAGTGGCCATGAACCATGGTTGAGCTCTGATTTAGGAAATGCTGGAGTTTTTTTCACCATTTTTTCCTTTTCGGGAAAGATTCTGAAAGATTAGTTTTTTCCTTTATGGCAATGAGATTTTATTATCTGTTTATAAACGTTGTAATTATGATTGTTGTAGTTTAACCCAAGTAGGCAGTTCAGCCCCCCTCAGCCACTTGCTCACTCCCCATTCTGTGAGACAGGGAAGAGAATTGGAGCAGTAACAGTGAGAAAACTTGTGGGTTAAGGTAAAGACAGTTTAATAGGTAAAGGAAAAGCTGCATGCACAAGCAAAGCAAAACAAAGAATTCATTCACCACTTCACAATGACAGGCAGGGGTGCAGCTATCTCCAGAAAAGCAGAACTCCATCATGTGTAGTGGTGACTTGTCAAATGTATGCCAATTCCTGCTTCTTCCCTGTAGTTTTATATGCTGAGCATGACTCCATATGGTATGAAATATCTCTTTGGCTGTTTGGGGTGAACAGTCCCGCACCTCCAATCTTTTCAGTTGTGGAACGATGTGAGAAAAAGAAAAAAGGCCTTGATGCCATTTAAGCACTGTTCAACAGTAACTAAACACATCTCTGTTATCAACACTGTTTTTGTCACAAATCTAAACCACAGCAACTTAAAAGTTGCTATGAAGAAATTTAACTCTATCCCAGACAAACCCAGTACAATCTCTACCCCTAATTCTTATAACTTGCATCATGCTTAAGTCCCACGTTGTCCAATACACCCTCATTAACCACCCCCTTACCCTTCTCACTCTCTGATATATGCAGGTGTTATTCCTTTAGTCTGTGGCAAACAGTTGTATAATGTTGATAAAATGTCCATTGAGTTCATTTAGTCCCTGACATGGATTCTCTTTTTTATGGTGGCCACTCAGGAGAGGAGAGGTGGTTTTTGTGTGGAGTTGCTGGGCACCAAAGCCAGCTCAGGCTGGGTCACTGTTTCACTTGCACCGCTTGTTGTAAGGCTTGTCCTCAACTGGTTTGGGTGGTTCTTGCTGTTGTACTTACTATAGCATACAACCCAAAACCTAGGTTACAGCAATTGAGATGTGTATCTATTGCAATCTCCACGCCTGGTCCCTTTGGACCAGGCCAGAGGGTTTTACATGGCAGTGAACTTCTCTGCTTGCCACTGCTGCAGCATGGGCTTATCCATAGACCACAGCCTCTTCCAGGGTGTATCTGCTGCAGTGTGGACTAATCCACAGTATGGGTCTCTGAAGTGTGCTCCACTGCTCTGATGTGGGCTTATCTTTGGACAACAGTCCCTTCAGGGGTGTATATGCTGTGCTATGGCCTTATCCATGGCCACTGTCACTTCAGGGTCACAAATCTGAAGTAGAGTACCTTATGAGCTACTATTAAGAAAGGTAGCTGTATCCCAGCTAAAACCGTATGTTGATAAAAGTATTTTTGATGATTGTATTCCAGATTTTGTTTTACCACATAGATCAGTTTGTGGCCAAAACCTAACAACATAAAAGGATGTTACTCTGGGTACCTTTCTTCCCCTTGTATAGTGCTTGTGATCACCTGTGATTCTGAGCCCACAGCTTCCAGTTCTTTGTACATTACTTTGGGCCTTCGGATGACTCTGTGAGGTTTTAGGAGCTTTTAGCCCTCCTGTTTGTGCAGGCTGGCGTGGCATGCACCTGTTTGTGTACATGCAAACGTAGAGCTGCCTTCTCCCATTCTGATCATATCTGTCCTCTTGTGAAGTTGTTGGGGTCACTGCTTATGGAAAACGTACTAGAAGAAAGTTTAAGCCTAAATTACCTGTTCTGAGATTCTTTTGCTTTGAGGCTGTGGTATAATATTTTAGGTATGGGGTTTTTTTTGACAGCTTAAATATTCTTAAGTGTTTAAAATATTCTTTGGAGTTGCTTTGTTTTATTGCATTTTTATAAAGATATATTTGACACTGAGTAAATACACACCATATTTTTAAAAAATGAAGTAAACTTTTAAAACAGACAGTGAGTACATAGCAGTTACTATGTTTTTTCATTGGAAGAGAAATTTGAAATTTGCTAATTATTCACCAAATGAACTCTTTATAAAACCCCTCTGTGAGAAAAGTGCTGACCCAGCTCTTTCTATATGACACCTTGTTCCCATTTCCACTTTAAAAATTGAACACCCAGTGATGACACTCATATTCTCCCCTTCCTCATCATGCCTCAGCTGCTCATGACCTAACTTTTTCTCCTCTAGCTCTCCTTGCCCCTCCTTTTCTCTTCACTGTTCACCTCATCTGCATTGTTGTCATACGATCTTTCCGAATGTCAAGTAAATGCAGACTGCAGTCAGCACTACCAAATTGCTTTCCTGCCAAAAAAGTATCTTTTCATGTGCATGACCCATCATCTCACAGTTAGCTGCAAGTCATTCTGATTCCCAGATTTACAATGTATTTTCTATTTAATGAGCTATTAGACACTATGCACTTTTTAACTTCATTTTTTCTGACTAACTGCATTCCTCCTGATAATTATAGCTTTAGAAAGAAACAATTAATTTGAAACCAATTCTGCAACAGAAGTGGCATTATTTAGATAGCATTTCTCCATCTCCATGCGCTAGGGATTATCTCATTAGAATTAATTTGTATTTGTAAACTCCTGGAGACCACTATGTCAGTCCAATAGCCATCATGGTGTCATCAATAACGTAGACAAGGCTACTGCATATGCTATTTTAATAAAACAGAAAATGAAAATGAGTGGCTGAGTAGTTAGTTTTTGCTTTTTCTAAATGTAAAAAAAAAAAAAAAAGAGTTCATATACTTTCGTTACCCAAGAGAATGCTTTGAATAAACTTAAGTTGAGCACAAACACAAGTAACATATCTATCCATATGTATTGCATACATTTGGACATTTTTGAACTGGTGTGTTATTCTCACACATTCTTTTGGTAATGATAATATTCAGTTTGTCAGGCTAATTCTTCAAGTTAACTGGTTGTCTAATAAAAAGCTGGCAAAATTTGCAGCTGACTCAGTAACAACGAAGGAGTGAGTTCAACCTTTGTGGCTCACAGCTGTGGTGGTGCATCTCCCCCCCACCCCCGACTTTTTGTCATACACAGGTTGGTGATTTTTGAACAATCTCAAGCACACTCGTTCATGACAAGAGATTCCCTTACACACATGTATTTATTAAATCTAATAATGTGTTCTAGTGCATTACTATATAATCCTGTTTTTTTCATTGTGGTTAATTAGATCTAGTTAATAGATCATAAATGCATATGCCAAAGGATCACCTCATGGTAAATCCTGAAAACCTTTCCATGAATTCTAATATTTTTGTTTATCTGCTACTTAGAGTTCACTTTAGCAAAATATGGAAATGATTAACAGAAGGAAAACTTATCCATGACTCTGCCATGGAAATTGGTAGAAATATCCCAGCTGTAAACCTGAGTCTCCAATAGTCTCCCTTCATTGGTTGTGCATCAGAGCTAATATGTCACCCTCCCAGTTACTCTGTGGGAACAATATTAAAATGTTCCTTGGAGAAAATTTTGTTTTTCTGAATCAGTAGATGTTAAATGCAGATCCAAAATGAATGCAAGATACATATGATTGAAAAATGTGCTGAGAAGTTCTGGTATTATGTAGAGTCCTTGTCTCCTTTGTACCTGAAGTGTATAATGTGTATTCCCTTCTCTCTTGGGTACTCTAAGATCACAATTTACCTGTACCTTATGGACCTTTGCACTCCTGTTTGAGTAAACAGCTAAGTATAGATGTGAGTAAGTAGTCAAGCAGATAGCTTTATTTCTCCCCTTATTTCTCTGGAACTTTTTGGTTCAGCACTGCTTCAGTTCAGTTGCAATCTTTTCTGGTTTCTCACCATAGTTACATGACAGACCTAGTTCTGTCAGCTGAAATAATAAAATATTTCTCACTAGTGAATGATTCAGGTGATTCAAAGCCAGATTTTTAAAGCATAATATTTTTTACTCTCCCAAACTTCCCACCCATTAAACAAAGAGACAAAATAGTCTGTATATACCAAATCCTACCTGAACTTTACTGTTTACTGGAAAAGTAAGAAACTATGACTTCATGCTGTGTCTACAGCTGTTCTGAGCTGCGTATTTAAGTCTCTGTGTCTTTCTTTTAGTGTCCTAAGCAATTGTTGATAATTCATGTCCTCCTCCCTGGAGAGACAATTTGTAGCTGTCTGGGTCTTCTAATTTCTGTGTGTATTCTGGTTTCGACCAGAAGATCTGTATAACTTTTATCTAATACCTGAAAAGAACATTTTTCCATTTACTGGCCATGCCATTATGACCTTAAGTTATTGTCCCTCTACAGATATCTTTATTCTTTTTATTTACAGCTGGTACGTGCCTTTGCATGTAAAATACATTTACATCCCTGCAAGAATAACCATTCTTAAAACATTATGTACTGATTGTATATGAGTAGATATGTGACAGGTAGAAAATTAGTGTATATCAATCTGCATTATCAACAGAAGCCATGAAATAAACATACATAGTTTTGCTGTATGTACAATATATTCCTGGCTCAGCCATGGGCTATGGAGGTCAGATCCAAAGTGATGATCATCATAGTGATGAGACATTGGAAAGATTTATAAGTACATATTTTTCTGTTCTTCCACTTTTGGGCTTGTTATGTTTTGGCTAATTAACATTTTTTTAATTGGTCTTTGTCAAAGAGTGAATGAGACCTACTGTAGTGTTTTCAGGTATTGGACTACTGGTAGTTTTGGAGGTAGAGGGAAATGATGATGGAACTCTCTATATAATGATATGTTGCTTCCCATAATATGATTGTTTCTGGTAGAAGTTATTGTCTGAAATTCATTATTTGCTTTAGTTTCTCCTTTCTTGTCAGATCAAGAGAATTCTTGCACTTAATTCATTGTCCATGAAATAAATGATTGGAGCACACTGGAAAAGGAAATAGTATAGTGGACAAACAATTTCTCTATTCTGTTTTTATCAGCTGTTGCTGAGGTTCTCCAGTGAGTCTGGTCCTGGTAAAGACTTTCAGTTTTTATCCATTAGTTCTCTTTTGTGAAGGAGAAGAGAAGTTTCTCTGTTAAGGTACTTCAATAATGGCGGGAGTCAGAGAACAAGTGGGACTAGAATCTAACAAAAGAAAGAAATGAGAATGTAGGAAAAGTACTTTGTACTTTGATGAATGCTTTGTCATATTCTTTCTGTTGGTCAGTGGCAGACAGTGTTTCACATAGCACTGTTACAGGAGGACTTATATAGTGCTAATTGGTCCAGGCATTGAATAGTTGTTTCCACTTTGGAGGAAAGAAACTATACCTGGCCTCTGCCTTCTGTTCTTTTTTTATTTAATGCTCTTTTCATGTTTTTGGAAGACATTTTATTAGTGTTTCCCAAAAATGTCTAACCATGCATTGCAGAAAAACATGTCTGCCTATGACTTTCTATGGAAGCCTGGTTTGTAAGGCCTTTTCCTTTTTAACTA
Source organism: Grantiella picta (assembly GCA_013397955.1). Classification (NCBI taxonomy): domain Eukaryota; kingdom Metazoa; phylum Chordata; class Aves; order Passeriformes; family Meliphagidae; genus Grantiella; species Grantiella picta. The sequence goes on from VZRM01004850.1 coordinate 2,616,579, forward strand.
TTGTAAATACTTTCTAGCATTGAAGAAAACAAAACCATAACTGGGGAACAAGAGAATATCCATGTCCTTCCTTTTTTAAATTTAAACAATCTTAACTTAGGCTTCTGCCCAGGAAGCACTTCCTTTGAAAAATGAAACCAAGTCTATTGTTATACTGGATTTTTTTGGTAGGGTTTTTTCTTTTTTAAAAAAAAATTTATTGAATGAAATAATGTCTTTGATTAGTAGCAACATACTAACAATTAGGAGCTTCTATATACGTATACATATATTTTTCTACAAAAATTCGATGTCTCAGTTAAATACCTCTCATTGCAATGAATGAATGCCAATTACATTAAGTAGTGGTGTAATAAAGGAGCACAACTCCTTGCTTTTCCTTTTACCAGCACAATAAGTTATAGTAGTAATTTTCTGTGAGGGTTTTAATTTGCCAGTTTAATATGCAGTGAGCTTGTAATGGTTCCTGAACTAGGTCTAATTTTTTCCGTTCCTTTGCCATTTGAGGGTACTTCCTCACACCTCTGAGAGCTTTTAAGCCTCTAGTCCTTTATCTGTCTTTGAGCATAGCTAACATTTTGCCATTCCGATGACTTTCAACACCAGGCTTCCTTGGTGAGTCTAACTGATTTGTGGTAAAGGTTGAATAGAACAGACTGAAACAATTTAAATCCAAAGTTATTTTTAATATTAAGAATCAAATATAGCAAATATAAAATAGATTTTAAAATACAGTCTATCTTACTCTTCAGCTTACATCTCCCATTTGGTACCTCAGGTTGGTTGGACTTCTGCAGTTGCTTCTGCAGTCAGGAAAAGCTAAAGCAACAGACACTACATTCATTGAGCAACAGACACTGCAATCATTAAAACTGGTTATTAAAATAGCATCATATCCCTTTATGGTTAGCTTCATGTATTCAGTTTATCTGCTAGCCTACAATACTATAAAGGTTACAGACTGGGTACTGCATACCTCCTATTTAATTTCAGTCTCAGAGGTGATGAAGGAAGTTTCAAACCTGCTCGGATGGCCTAGATCTGTCAGAGAAAAGAGAGTCAAGCCCTTCACATAACCATTGCAGATACTCTGAAATTCTCTCTGAGAATCTCATATATTAAAAGCCCATTGGGTGGCTGATTTTGACTGAAAAGGTGAAGGTGGAGCCACCTTTCAGCATTTTCAGCACTAATAAAACTTGTAGTTGGAATTTACTTTTTCACTGATATTATCAAATCCAGAAGGGTAACAGCTACAATTGTGTTTTACCACCCCCTTGTGTTACTTGATTGGCCTGAATATCTTTTCCCAGCAATTAAATTTTGTGACTTGGAATGATACAGCTAGACATAGCAGTCTCATAGGTCTCATAGAATTATGTTTCCTTGCCTGTTCAAACGTATGGTAGTAATTTTATTTTTTGAAGTTATTCTTTTTAATCTTGAAGCCTCTACTCAAAAATGTATTAAGCCCCCTGGTATTTGGAGAAGAGTAATAATGGTGCATCATCAAATAAAATTCCTGAGCCAGCATACAGAATCTGAAAAGAACACCGTTTTAGGCATTTCTCTCTCTTTTTCAGAAACCCCCCAAAAATACAAGCTACACAAGATTAAAAGTAAATACACCTTTAATTGTGATTTATTTTGTTGACAGATAATGAACCTTTGCAGAGCTACATTCAATATTACAGTATATTATTTAAATAGGAAAAGAAACTCCTTCTTTACAGACTTGAGTGTTCTGCAAAGAGTAAAACACTTTGTATGCCATTTTGTTACTGCTTTGTGAGTATCAAAGAAGAGTCCAGTGCTGCTTGGCTTTAGGTATTGGAAATTTGGTCATAGCCTACCAAAAAGGTCATTAAAGGCAGGATTCAGCTTGAGATTAACACCTAAAATAGGTGTCCAATTGCAATTGTCTACATGAGAGGTAGGTGCTTTAGCTTCATAGTCAAGTGAGATCCAGGGTAGGGCTCAGGTGCATAACATAATTTAAAGCTCTCTAGAGCATCTTTTCTGGCCTTCAAGTGCTACTTCAGAAGGGTGCAGAACCGTATCTGAATCAGATGGAAAATGGCTTGCATCACATCTGCTGATCCCTTCTCTTGGGCATCTCAGATGGTTCTAAATGCTAATGTTTGGGCACTTGAATCCTGTTGCTTATCAATAGACCTAGAGAGTGATTCTGCTTGCTTCAAAATGGGTATCTGCTTTGGATTAACTAAATTGTACTTCAGATCACAGCAAGTTGCTTAAGTTGAATAACTTGTGTTAAAGGCAGGGTTTTAACTAATTGTGGTGAACATTTAAAATGTGTCAAAATACTTAAGATACTTGGATGGAGTTTATAGCAGTGTACCAGATCAATAACGTGGCAGATATCATGTTTCCATCTGTATTCAGCACTGGTGAAGCTGCACCAGTTCTGGGCCCCTCACAACAGGAAGGATATTAGCGTGATGGGCAGCGAAACTTGTGGAAGGTCTGGAGCACAAGTCATATGAGGAGCAGCTGAGGGAGCTGGAGGTGTTTCATCTGGAAAAGAGGAGGTTCAGGGGAGACCTTGTCACTCTTGACAACTGCCTGACAGGAGGTTGTACCCTGGTGGGGGTCAACCTCTTCTCACTGGCAACTTGTGACAGGATGAGAAGAAAGAGCCTCAAGCTGCTCCAGGGGAGGTTCAGGTTGGACATCAGGAAAAATTTGTTCCTGGAAAGGGTGGTTAAGCATTGGAATGGGCTGCACAGTGAGGAATCATTATCCCTGGAGGTGTTCTAGAAATGACTGGACATGACACTTAGTGCTGTGGTATAGTGGACAAGGTGGGGATCAGTCAAAAGCTGGACTTGACCTTGGAGGCCTTTTCAAACCTTAATGATTCTATTTTTTAGTTAACTGAACTGAAGACTTGTATTTCAATGCCAAAACTTAGGGACCATAGTCTCCAATATATTGGTAACTATGTCACTGATAGATAACAGAAAGAATAGTAGCATCATATACAACGATTATGAAATTAATTAACCTTGGAGGAAATTTCTATTAAAACTTTTATTTTAGTTTCTTTTTTTGTCTGTCATTTAAACATGTAGTCTAATAAAAAATTCTAATGTGTGAAAAACCCCTCTGATACCTCTTGAATATCTGGGTATTAAGCTGAGGTCTTAAAAATCTCACAAGCTATGAGCCTGTTAATCAAACTTTTAAAGCTAGATTTAATGTTTCTCATAATTCTAAGAGAAATAAATAATCAGAGATTCTTAATAATAAAATGATATGTAATACATATTATACATATATTTGTAATAATTAGAAAGCAATAATCAGCTTTTAAAAGTAGGTATGAAAAGGGTGATTCCAGCTTTCCTTCTAGTTTACAAGGAGCATGACATTAATTAAATTTTATTTCTCAGATCAGGTTTTGTTGCTGGGACCATCATCCAGGAGGGTAGTTAATTTTAGAACAAGCATTTACTGGACTATGATGTAACAGGGGGAAATGAGAAAAGAAATTTCCACAAGAATGAATAACCATATAGTGAATGTGTGTAGAAATCTACTTACAGAGTTTCAGAGCAACAAACCAAATGCAAAGTCCTGAAAGAGACATATTCTGTATTAAGTATTTTTGTGACGGTGGCACTTAGAATGACCCTTCTGGAGTAAGGTGCTGAAGAATGATAAAACATTTTTCTGTCCTTTACTTTGGTTAACTTGCAAGAGTATCTTGCCTGCAAGAGTATCTTTCAATCCTTAGTCCTCACTGCATCTGCCTGTCATGAAGTGTGCAGCTCTAAGTCATGACATTGTTGTAGCTGTGGCAGTGGTCTGTGTGTCTTGACCTATGAGGAATCGGAAGTATATAATTTCTAATATCTATCTACTATTGTTTTCTCAAAATATTGAGAATGCTATAAGGATTTCTTTTGTGGTTGTGATTTTCTAATGAGCAACTTGACTGTGATTCATTAAGCTCCTCTAGTTTTGGCTCTCTGTAGAATATAGGTCTACTGGCATCAGTCCACAAACTCCCTTTGTGCTCATTGGCACCGCATAGCATCAATTTAAGGAACTGGAAAAAAACACCAACATGAAACAAAACAAAGCAACTCTTCTTCCTTTGTCTAATGGGAGTAAGTAATATAAGAAATACACCTGCTTTGCTACTTGATAGATTATTAAACTCGTTACTACAGAATTACAGAGAATTTTATACAGAAGCAGTAGTTCTGCTTATCATTTGTGTGGTGGAGTGATTCTTAGTGTAGACAGTGGCAGCTGAAGTCACTTTAGTAATTTTATCAATAAATAAAATGCTTTGGGCCCCACTGCTGACATGATTAGGCAACGTGCCCTCTCCCCATATTCCCCTTTTTTTGTCTTTCCCAGAATTACTCTTTTCTCAGTAACTGCAAAGTAATTTTTGACTTTGTGTTTTTATTTGCTGAAGGTCTTCAAGGTTCCTATGAAGAGTCTGCCTTGATTCCTCCAATAGCTGTATTTGCGAAGTATTTTTTTGCAATACACTTGTATTAACAGAACATCAATATCTGACTAATTGGAGATGAAATGTCCAAGCAGGATTGAGTAATGCAGTTTTCTAACTTTCTAATTAATTGCAAAACAGGTGAAAATGTTAATTATGGTTGGAAAGATCCTTAATACCATTTTGTTAAGAGTTATTTTAATTGCAAGAAATGATGCAAATAACCAAGTATATAACATTTGAAAAAAAAAATGGTTTCTCATGCTACATGTAATACAGACATGAAATATTTTACGGTAGGTAAAATTGTAAGCTACTGTAGGAATTTGAGGATTAGAATTCTCTCAGTGATTAAACATTATCCTTCTTATGTACTTAGCTGCCTTCTTTTATAAATGGCCCCCTAAAAAAAAAAGGGAAGTTTCTTTAAATTTGCTTTTATAATGCTTCTGTATATCCTGGTACATTATTTGTGGTATCTTATGATAACTGTAACTGCAAGTTTCAAAACCAATGACCTAATCTGTCTTTAAATGTTAGGGTAGATAGATATACATATATTGATGGATGTAGTTTAAAACCCTAGGGCCTGTCTATAATAGAAAGAATTAGCATCAGCATTTTGTTGAGCTGAACTGATGGTGAGTGCTATTTAGGTAAAAATGAATGAGGGATGAACTTTGTTCAGCCATGGTTCAAAGCACCATTACATACTGGACCAGGTTTTAACTGAGCCATGAGTCTGCATATGGCTAGAATTCCCATGAGCTGAGAACAGCTTTAAAATAAGATATCTGATGGTTAGCAGCAAGGCAATGCTGCATCTGCTTTAGGCTTTTTTTTTTTTTTTTTTTTTGGCTGATTTCATACAGATGCATTTCAAAAAACCAAGTACAAACAGTGCTTGAGCAAAGTGAAACATTTCTGCTGTGCGTCCCACTCTATCCCTCAGATGGAATGGAAGTATTTGAAGGCTGCAACAGTGCATGATCTTTAGGAAGCAGCTCACATGCTCTACACATGCATAGGTACCTGCTGTAAACAAACACAGATTTAGGAAAAGCACAGAAAATAAAACTGATTTACCTACTTTTAGGCTCATTGCTTGGTGCCTTTTGTAGGACCCAAATTAATCACGATGCATATATATTGTATTTGCTGTGAATATCTGTCAAGAGTTAGTAAGTTCTTTCTCCATAATTAGCAGATTGCATTATTCAGTCAGGGTCACTATTTACATTAAATTATAATCTTTACCTTTGTTGGCTTTTGGCAGGTTTTATTTTGATTGCTATATAAATGTATTTATAATCAGTCTCAATTTCTATAGTAAAAATGGAAGGAGATATCAGAACTTTGCAAGTTCTTCTGAATTGCTTCACCTTTCATTTCCTCACAAGCCTTCCCAAACAAGTACATCAGCATCATTTTCCAAAAGAAATTTTGCTACTGTTACTTAATTCTACATACAATTTTATTTCCTTTTCACACCAGCACAGAAGTGAGCGTGAGAAAAACTCTCATAAAATCTTGACTTTCATTCTGCTTTCACTCTAAATGTAGACCAGGAAGTCTGTTTTCTGGGAAGCTCACTTGTTTTTTTGTTTTTTTTTTTTTGTAGTGCCCATCTGACCTCTGGGCTACCTCAGCAGCCCTGCTTAGTGTTCATGGGAATGAAACTTCAACATGAGGAGACAGCAGATTTTACCTTGGGTGTTGCAGATGTCTTTCTCAGAGCCAATAAACCAAATCATCCCCAGTCAAAGCATTTTTTGGACATCAGGTCCAGCATTTCCAGCTTATGCCTGCTCAAAGTACTTTATGTCAGGGATATGAAGTTCTTAGAACTTCCAATGGCCACAGTTATAATTTGCAGTTCTGCAACTCCAAGTGGGAACTTTCTGTGAGTACAAATTAAGATCGCATGTGCAAATTGTGAGACAGTTTGCATAATTTACTGTCATTTGTACATGTAAAAAGATTATGTGCATACAATTCAACCCATATGTTGAAAAAACAACACTGTATTTTAATCAAGGTCCCTAGTTAAATCAAATTTGGACTACTAGCAAACCTATCTGCCTAGAAGAGTCCTCTCTCAGATCTGTATGAAGCCCTTCTCTAAACTAAGCAAGTGAAAGTTTTGAAAATTTTCTGGAGGTACAGCTTGCTTAAAAGGCTGTAATGAAGTCCTGCAAAAAGGACATGAACATTAGTAAGGTTTGTGTTCAAGTAGTCTACTCATAGAAACTAATCCCCATCTTCAAACAATCTTTGCCCGAATAATATTTTTTGTGCACCTTTACTGTACTGATACCTGCAGTAGACTTTTTTTCGAAAAAAATCATGCAGAACATTCCCAAGAGAGAGGAGCTTACTGATTGCAAGTAGTGTGCTGTGGTAAGCACAGACCTTTCCCTTTTGAATTGACCAATCCTGGTGATCTTTGAAAGTCTATCTAAGTTGAAATTACTTAATAAAAGCAGACATTTTGCCACACTGAAGACTGGACTTCTTCTCTCTGCTAGAGGTTCAACAGCGACAGTGTGTCAAATTTCTTTTTTCCCATTTCATTTAATTGAAATTTTTGACTTCCAGTCAAATGGCATTTAAAACATTTTTAGGTCTCTACCACTACACAAATTATTGTAAGACCTGCATCCTCATTTCACAGAGGATGGGTTGGCATTTCTAGTTCAGTTTATTTAGTTCAATGACTGTAGCTATTATACAGTACAGGTGACGAGAAGGTCCTTTGCTTTTGTGCATTAGTTAGAAAGCTTAGTTATCCAGGGGATGCTGTTGTGTCAGCAACAAGGTTAGAATCACTTGGACTTCTGATGCTTGAGAGAGCTGTTACAGCCTTGAGATAAAAAGACGTGGCTCTTAAGTGCAAGGACTGAAACTCAATGCATTTGAGTTGTGACATTCACTGTTTCAATCCCTAGTGAAACAACCTTGAAGCAATATTCACCTTTGCAAATCAAAACAGAGTCTGAATCACTTTTCCTGGTCATGGGAGACAAAGCTATCGAGATGGCTGCATGTTATCCCGAGGACCAAATCTGAGTTTTCTGCAAGTGGTTTCATTTGTCCATAAATACATCTGAACTTGGGCTGCAAGAAGAAAAAGATCAGCCGAGCAAATGTCTTGGTTTAGGAATGGTACTCTCGATTTAGTGCTCCCACTGGGACTCTCCAAACCATGTGCCGCTCACTCTCTTCACTCTCCTGCTCCTGGTGGGGTGGAGAGGAGAATTGGAGGTACAAAAGGTGAAGATCATGGGTTGAGATAAGAAGGTTTACTGGAAACTGCAGTGCTATAAGCAAATGAACAGCAATAGCAGCAATACTAATGACAGAGGGTATAACAAAGAACGATTCACACAGAAACCTCCTGACAATAGGCAATACTTGGCCACTCCCTTCATCAAGCTGTGTCAACCCTGAAGGGAGCATTTCCCTGTCCCTTCCACTCCCCAAAAAAACCAACAAAAAAGAAAAGATGTGAAGTGGTATAAAATAATCTCTGGATCCTAGCCATGCCCCTTCCTGGCTATAGCAAAAATTTTCCTAGTCCTGGAACCAGGTCATCAAACTTACGGATTTTTCTGTGGTTCAGGATGAACAGATTTTGATCCTTTGTATGTGTTGAATTTTTAAAAATTCTACAGAGGAATGCTTTTTTGACCTTGCTTACAATTACTGAAAATGCTGTATTTTGACATCATAGCTTGGAGAGCAATTTTCAAATTAATGGAAAATGAGAGCTTGCATAGCCATGCAGTTATCTATGATGACCTGGACAATTTGTATTGATCTGTTTTAATTTTAAAGGAAAAAGTATCTCCTTTTATGAATCCTACCTTTTACACATTCTCTTTGATCTCATAGCATTCCTGTATTGTTTATGCCTCTGTATATTGGAAATTTACTGTACTCTGTTGGGGATATATACTCCGTGTCTCACAGCAGGTGCACTAAAGCGTGACTGAGTGCCAGTGATGACTTATGCAAAGTGGAACCCCTCATCTTGTCAGCAGATTGGTAAATCAGGCTTTGTATTTTTTTAGGTCTGGACTGAAGGTACTGGTTTTCAACCCTTCAGTTTGGAGGACTGAAACTTCTCCAGAAACAGAGAAGTTGGGTATGAAATATGTTCTTTGACATGGTATTAATTAAGACTGAAGAAAAACAAACTCCATGGGAGACAACATCCCCCATTTGGAAGCTCCTTGAGGGTAGCTGGCTCTTGGAAGAAGACTTTGCAGTCTAAATAAATACCTAACACTGATGAGTACTCCAGCACAGTGTGCAACTCTTGTGCTCTGGCTGAAGCCGAGTAAGCGTTTTCAGAAACTTTACGTGGTCCATTAGATTACCCACTTCAGTTATAATGTGTCCTTCAAAGGTCTTAGGGAGAGACAGTGCTCATGAGATGGCAGTCCTGTGAAAAATGGTCACCCTCATATTATCAGAAAGTGTTTTATAGAAACATAGGAGCCAAGCAATTGAACTTGTGCATCTTCAAAGAGTGCCAGATAGAGGGATGTGACAACATTCAAAAAAACCATAGAAACAAACAAACAAAATGAACCCACATTGTTTTTCAGTACAGAGCTCATGACTTATTTTTAGAATAAAATCTGCTGTCAATGGTTAACTTGAAATACAAAACAAAATGTTAAGGGTGCCTTTCTTTTTTTGACCTTTCCCACTTCATACTTCTCAGCATAATGTTGTTTACAATGTAAATACATTTAAGTATTTTAGGGACAAGAAGCAAGACCTCAAATTCTGGAAAGAGTGGAAAAATGATGTGAAAGTTCTGGCTGCCCTTCAAAAACTTTAAATCCACAAAATCTTGGATCAATGTGCTTACCTCATCCAGAGACTTCTGAGAGGAAGTGGTGTATGTATGGATCTGTGGCCTGAGCATAGATGTTTTCTGAACCATGCCTGTGCAAAATGGATCAAATACTAGATTTCATAATCTGCTTTTCTTTGATTGCCTGGATTAAAAGACTGTTCATTAAAAAAAAATCAAAATAAATGGACTGTGATTATTAGGGAGATTATTGAAATTCAGATTTTTTGGTAACGTCCTTGGAGAAGGAAGTAAGATATAGTGGTTTTAGTTTGTTTGGATATTTTGCAGACTTTCAGATGTAACTGTCAAAAGAAAAGTAGCATGCTAACATGAATGACCAATAATAAACTAATGGTGATCAGATTTTTTTCTTATTGCTGTGGCTCACCTGCTTTGATGTTCTGGAAGGGGAAAAAAGTCAACATCTCTTTTGAGTGTTCTTGGGATATCTACTTACAATTCAGTCTGTATCCAAAATTGTAATTTTAGGTCATGGGAAAAGTGATTTCCAAAGTGATGGATGTCATTTATGCATGATGCCAAACAGATGACAAAGTCCTTTTTATTGTCACATTGAGAGCTCAGTGAGAACTGTTGCAAGGGCAGTATGACAGAAGGAACTCTGGCACAGGAAGGGCTGATGATTTTGTCCAAATTCAGCTGCTGCTATCTGGGATGCCCAGGACTAATGGTTTGTGTAGGCAGTGCCAGTAGCTGGAAGTAACACAAAAATTTTAAAAAGAGGGAACCAGAAGGCTACAGGTAGGGTCCAGCAAATCAGTAGTTTTTGCTTGGAAATGTGTTTCAAAGACAATGAAATTTACTAATAAATTGGCCAGAAAGGGTTGGCAGATGACCCAACTTCTCTTTTCAGTACTTTTGATCCCAGACAAATAAATATGTGAGACTTGTACTGACATGTAAAAAAGAAAACACTCTAAAGTCATAACTGGCTGTAGAACTTGCTGGGAGTTAGATGTGCAGAGGCAGAGGTGTGTGTGGCTGTTCCTTTCTCCCTCCCATAGACCACTCACGTCAGTGTTTAGCTGCTTTGCTTGCTCCCCACACAGAGCTGACCTTGTTCTGGCTGGCCTTGTACTTTCTCATTTCTTTGTCTGTGTTAAAGCCAGCTGGTTCTCTCTATGGAAATTCACAGCTAGGACCCTTTCAGCAGATGTCTACATGGCTTCAGCAGCCCTTTTCCTCTGCCCTTCTGTGGCTTTATTAGACTTTTACCCTCACATTACAAAGTGAAAGCTGGGTTACTCAACTTTCTTGAAGTGTGTAGCAATTTAAAGGCTATTTATAGCTGAACTTCAGAGCATATGGAATGAGCATAGCCAGAATATTTATGACCTCCAGATTGCTGCCCTTTCTTCACTCAACCCCCAGATTTACGTAAGATATTGTAGCCTTTTATTTTTGAACCAAGATCTGTCCCGGTGCATTATACAAGATGGTTTTCTCCTGGAAACTGCAGATAAGTTAGGCTGCTTTCCTGCAGCATAACTTCATAGAAGTTTTCACACAGTTTATAATAAGATTACAATTGTGAGAAGGATAATGTTTGTTTAATGTGTAAAGGAGACTGAAGTCAGGTTTGGGAGATAATATCATCCCCAAGACATGCTGAGAAGTCAAATAATGACATTGTCAAAGGGGTGCAGAAAATGATGTCCCTAACTCTACCAGCTTTAGTAAAAATATTTGGGAGTATGTACTTGCTACACTTGTTATTGCATGAGAATTCTTGCTTCTTTAGCAGAAGGTGGGCTCAATTTGCACCAAACTGGGTGCTGAGACCTCTTTTAGGACGTTGGCTTATGTCAGTGAGCGAGCAGAAATACACGTGGCTGTTCAGCCTCCAAAAAAGGCTGGGAAACACCCTGCAATGTCTCAGAGAAAACGGTAATCTCTGCAGAGCTTTCTACATTTTACAACTCAGATTTCAAAACTGCTTTCTGGAAACTTGTTACATTGTAAAATACCTCAAACCTATGTTTGAATACTCAGGATTCAAAACCTCCACCAAAGTATTTCTAAATTTCTTGCTTGCAGAAGTGAGGAGACTTTGAGATCTTTCTACAAAATACAAAGATGGGCCAATGTTGTTTATACCTGTTTTTATTTTCAAATAATAATTTTGCATATGATTTTTAAATTTAGCAAGGATCTTGAAAAAACTTCATTTGGCAATCTTTCTCTGAGTACTTACACTATTCTGAGAAAAAAAGATTTGTAAATGGACAGTAAACCTAACTGTTTTTTTTTTGGATGAGCATATGATTTTGATGGGCATTTTGAATATCTCATTCAGTGTATACCAGAAGATATGTGGATGAAGCAATTACCTGTACTCAGGGTTTCTAATGCAATCTTGTTTCCCCTGTGTAGGGACACATTCTTGAGAGTATTTTTCAAACAGACAAAGAAAATTGGGGAAAATTGTAGGTATGAGACAGATTCCTCTTGTGATATAAATTGCCTGAGATACCCAACGGAATTGGAAAGTGGAAAAAAAAATTAACCACTACCAGGGAGTATCAACTCTACTTCATTTTCATGCTTTTGGAATATGCCATTATTCTGTTTGGGAACTGAATATAAACCTTTTCCTTTAAGTGTTCTTCCAAAGTCAGAAATCTGATTTGGAGTTCGACCTGAGCTTTCTGAGAGAACAGGTATAATGACTAAGATGGCCTTTTGGTTGTGGAAAGTATTTAGTTTCGGGTTGAGTTCATGTGATTTTTCTAGAATGGAAGGCTGCATAAAATTGTCAAAAAGGCATTGTAGAACTTCTACATTCCCTGGCTAGTTTCTTGCCATCTGTCTGCTGTGTTGTGACCATCTCTAGTTAATTATTCCTTCAGGCTCTCAACAGATCTTGTACCTTCCAAGGTGATGCCCTGTGGAGGTTATGGTTTTCTTCAGGCACTTGGCAGAACATGTTCTCTAAGCTGGGGATCTCACTCAAACTCCGATAATTGAAAAGAATGTCATGACTCCTAGGTGTTTGTCTCATATGCTTAGCAATGTGGGTTGAAGGGAATATATTACAACATGCTTCCCGGGTTCTTTAGACTTTTTAAAGTGTAATTGATAGCAGATTTTGATTCAAGGTGGTACTGTTGATCTTTGTTTATCTGAGCTTGCATCTTAACTATCTAGGAAACCAGTAAGATGTCAGATGCACCAGGCTGTAAATATTAAACCCAAATAAGGTGATACTGTGACCTACTGTTTCATCATGTAACAAAACTAGAGAACAAGAATATTAATTACAAAGATGGAAGTCTCAGTGGGGAAGAGCCCTGAAATTTTCTTGATCTCAAGATGAATATGACTGGCAAGTGGCATACATGTCATTCATAACGTTTGGAGGGATCAAGCTTTGTATTACATTAGCTGCCTTCCATCCAGGAGAGATCATTTAGGGATAAGGAAATTTTGAAATGCTGTAGGTTGGACAGAGTGATGAAAGAGCATGAAAGAAATCCCAAAGTATATATGGATGGAGGAGAAAGAAGAGAACAACAATGCATCTTGTAGAGAGGCAGAGGGCGTTCTCAGCATGGTTTGGGGTTGAGGTGAAGAACTGCTTGCTGCAGATTGTTGTGGGCTCTAAAAGTTTATACTTGACTCCAGAAATAGTCACTTCCATGAAGAAAATTCCACCAAATTATTGTGAAAAATAAAAAAAAGTCCTCTCTGCCTCAGGAATTAATTGAGATGCAAATTGCTAGAAGTTGTGAGCATGGGAAAATGATCAATGCAGGTTTACCCTCTTACAAGCCCTGCATAAACTTCATACAAGGCTCCTGCCATTGATGACGGCTAGAAACTCCTTATGGGAGGAGATATACTTTCAGTCTGATCTCATGAGCAGCTGTTCTCATGAGCAGCCAGACTAGATTTCCAGATTGAGACACCTCTGAACAGTAGATTGCCCTCTGGTAAGGGGAAAGGACTCTATTGTGTCTGCTGTCTCTGGATCATGAAGTAAAATTCCTCAGAAAAGATGTGAATTCTGTAGGTAGTCTCATTAAAGGACTTGTAAGCCTACTATTTGGGGAAACATTTTTTTAAAATATGTATTGTTTCTCTGATTAAGTGTGAATGTGAGGCATGATATGGAAGCCACATATGACCTCAACACCAACTAGAATAAAAGGTGTTGTACTTTTGTATTGATGTTTCAGTTGATTTTCTCTTCTACTAGAAGCTGATTTTGAATTATTTTAAAATAATCATAACAAACATTTCTGTAAAATACTGAATTTTAAGCACGATTTGAGATGCTCATTTAGAATGACAAAACCTTGGTGTTTCTTAACTGTAAATGTGATTAATGTTATTTACAATATTTTCAAGACTTTGCATTGATCTATTTTTCATGGTTCTGTAGCTGAGATGAAAGCAAGGTGAAATTAAAAAGTATCAGTGACAATGGTGGGAAAACCTCCCGCTCTAGACAGCAGTCCCACTTGCAAATACAAGGAAGAAACCAATTTTTAACAGAAACTTTAGGTTAATAGAAGGTTATCAGTCTCAATAAAGGCCTCACAAACTTACGCTTAAGCTTCAGTTGTGCTCAGTCAAACATGGATGGCACAAACTTTTCCAAATGCTTAGCAAGTAGGGTTTTAAACCTAGGATTAAATTTTGTTTTGTGTGTTTTTTTTTTTATTTTGTGAAAAGCTCTTACTTTTGCATTACATATAGTTTGTCTAAGTTCAGAGCTAAGATTTCATTATACCTAATGAGACTCAAAAGTAAGCAGTCTTTAAACACTTTGAATGGATGCTTGGGATTTTTATTGCTGTCTCTGGGATTTAGCCATGCAGGTCTTATGGAAATCTTCCAAGAGACTTTGGAAATCAACACCTCAAGAGTGACCAGTGCATGAACATGTACCTACATGCATTTTTCATTTGTGCATACCATGACAATCTTACTGGAGTGGAGCAACTTTTTCCCATCTCATTGTGCCAACTGTGAGTTCCCTTCAGAGCTGCATTAGGCTGAGAGTTTTGTCCCGTTTTCTCATGTCTTCTCTCATGGTTTTGGTTTGTCAAACACAAGATTACCAGTGAGGTTCCTCTATAGATGTCATCACAAAAGTTCTACTTACATGTGAGCTTTTTGCTAATCTTTTATGAGTCATTACACTTGTTTTGACTTTGTATAATTATTGCAGAAGAGAAAAATACCATTGAGTATAACATCTACATCACCTCTTCTACAGCCTTCACACACAGTCTTTGAAAAGGGAATAATAGAAAAGGCCTGTGAAAAACAGTCTGAAATAATATAGCATTGACATTTGGAGATTGTAATTTACACAGTGTAACTTTTTTATTTTGCATATTCTGAGATACATTTTTACTGGATTTACAGGTTCAGTGATGTGGTAAGGGGAGGCTTAAATGTGAAATGGGTTGCAGTCTGGGAAACAGATTTGGTTGGGGATAAAAAAGGATTTTTTAAAACATAAAAATATTCTTATGTTTTAAGGAAAACATCCATGTACTCAGGCCTACACAATGTTATAATGTCATAGAATTAAAATTACTTGAATTTTACTTTGAAATGACATTTTTCTTTTGAAGTGACCTGAATTCTAAAATGATTGAAATGTGTGACACCAAAATCATAAAAAATGTCCTTTTGAGTCAGACAAGAAAGTTTAAATAGAATTTTCATAATTCTTGTTTGCTTTGTTTTTGTTTTATTTTATTTCCCCTCCTTCTTTGTTGCCTGAGCTGCAAACTCCAATGTTTGTACAGATCTGCTGAAGGTAAATTATGTGGGGCCTGGGCTTTTCACACTAATTTAAGTGAATACAAGGGGATTCTTTTTCTACATAAGTGAAAATTATGTCATTATTTTTTATACTTGTAGATAGTGATGCAGTTGCTTGGGATCTAGCTTATATACCCTAGTGTTACTTTCTATATGCGTTCTCTTCCCAAAGAACTGAAGGATGAAAATGAGAGGTTAGGGGAACTTCTCTCCTTGTTCCTTTTCATTCACTCTGCAGATGGGCAGCTAATATGTAGAACCTTACAGTACACAGTACAGCATTTCCATCAATGTCCCATTCAACAGTTATTAAAAGTAAATATATGTCATCACACTACACCATGCTGCACACCTATGATCAATCAACCAATCAATCAAACCTTCTAAATTCTTTGAAGTTTCTCATACAGTAAGTGTAATGTGAAGAATTCAACCCTTATACATAGACTTCTGTTACAAATATCCCTAATTCAAATAAGCCAGATGTACCAAACCAAGTCACTTTGTAGAATCTAGATTTTTCTTAACATTGTTTTGGATTAAGATGTGTTCTGTAAATCTTATGAAAAATAATTTCATATAGTAATATTTTTATCTGTGATCAATAATAGATCCTATGTGATTCCACTAGAAACAGCACCACTGGAGAATAATTATTTTTTAAATAATTTAAGAGGTGCTAAACTGATTTTGTGTAATGTATTTTCATTAGTATTTCAGACAAGGCTGCCTCTAAGGCTCATAGATCATGTTGAGTTGGAAGAGACCAATCAGGATCATCAAGTACAACTCCTGGCTTTTTGCAGGACACCCCAAGAATCACACCATGTGCCTGAGAGCATTGTCCAAACACTTCTTGAACTCGGGCTCACTGCTGATAGATGATAGATGTCTAACATATATCATCTGTATCATCTGCTATATCATCTGAATTTGAAAATATCCAGCTTCTGAGAATATATGTCTAATCTAGAATAAATTTAATATTAAGTTATTTGATGAGACTGAATCTAATAAAATCTACTTTCCAATTGAGGACTTGGTCAAATATCTCCAAATCGCTTAATAACAAAGCAGACACACCTTACCATGGCAGCTTATGAATCCTGTAGCTATCGTATATCGTATATATTGAGACTGCAGACCTTTTATGATTCTATGTTCATTGCTTCAGCCCAACTCATTCCAACTTAATATGAAATAGCATCCTGTACTGAAAAATGTTATTATTTTTGGTGAGTGGCATGCTAATTTTAAACATGGCTGTAGACGGGAGTCTTTCATATGGTGTGCATTGGGGCCAACCTGTATTGCATGTTCCTGTCATCTGCGTGTTTTAGCAAGTGTCTCACCTAAGTTTGCTTCGAGCCTGATAGATTTTATGTCAGACTCCTAATTTTACTAGTATATTGACATCCCCTGACTTTAAGCTGAGCTACTACTAATTATGGATTGCTTTTCTCGTATTCGGTTTACTGGGAAAATGATCAGGGAACACTTACACCTTTTTTAAAGTAAGTATTTAAGTCACCTCAGTGTAAAAAGCTTCCTGTACAATTATTTTCAGGCATACTCATGAGTGTGTTTGTAAATAGATTTAGAAAAGGCTTCCGCTTGGATACTTATATTTACTAAATGACAGAATGAGATGCCTCAGCAAATTATTCAAGCTGACAGAAGTATACTGAAGAGACAGAACTTGTCATATCCTGTATGATTTAGACTGATATCTATTTGACCCATCTGCACCCATATCTGTATTAAATGATTCATAATACTTATAGACATTCTAACTAATCTGTCTTCAAAGCTTTCTAGTTCCTTGTTATCTAAAGTTGAGAAATTCTCTGAATTTTCGTGACATAATCCTAGACGTTTTGAAGAGTATGAAGCTGTTGATTACAGAGGCTGTATTCCACTGCTCCTTTTGTCTACCTTCATATTGAGGCATTGCCGCCAAATCCAGAAGAAATATGTTTTAGTTCAGTACAATAGATGAAAACAATCTGCAGGCTAATGTTTTTCAATGATAGTTTTGATATTGTTGTGTCAGCATTGCTATTCTAGCATGAAAGATAATCTCATCTTTCCTGAAACTTCTGATGTATTAATAAAAGCAAATCAAGACAAGGGAAAATTTATTTACCCTTCAAAAGGCTCTCTCTATCTTATAAGTTCCGGTAAATTTATGGGACAATTTACAAATAAAATATAATATGCATCTGTACACACCAGTCAAAGAGTTTTCAAATAGTGTTCTTATTTAAAAAGGTCTGGATAGTCCATGTTCCATTGTTAGTGAAACCTTATTTCCATGGGGGGCACAATGATTGTTAAAAACTCTTAACATCTGGAGTTGCATTTTATTATTTATGTTATGTGGTTAAGATTATTATTATTCTCTGCCAAGTTGTTTATTCACCTTTCTCCTTAATTTTTCTGGTTTGGAGTGTGGATTTGCTACATAATCTCATGTTTCACAAGACTGTGGAGAGCAATTAAGAATACTTTTGGACTGGTTTGGCTCCGGAAAGCCTTCCCCTGAGATAATTTCATGCTGAAAGCAAACTCTTATTCTTGGCAGCAGAAACAATTGAACCTTTTAAAAAGCAGACTCCCAGTAAGCACAGTTAAGTTATTCGACCAAGCAAAGGTTGCATTTAGCCTCTCAAATAAACAACTCTGCCAGCTGCATCAGTACTGCACTAGTCCCGGATTCCCACTTCTTTGATCTGGCATGGCAAATTCGTGGAGAGGAAAAGGCGAGATTCTGCATTTATTTGATAGTCTGTCAGATGGAGCACAGGCTGAGGCCAACCTCCACAGTTCTCTGTAATGTCAGGGGGACTCGTGTGGAGGTCATGGGGATAATAAAGCATTTGTCCCAAAATTTATTTATATGTATTGTCACTTGGACTCTCTGCACCTTACTGGTCTTCCTGCCTTTTGCTTGCTTTCTTCTGTGCTAAGACTCCCATTTTGCACACCTTTGGTGTTGTTTCTACACCCTTTTTCTGGATTAGCTTGTGAAAACATTACCGTCTCTGACTGTGTGACACTTCACTGGGAGCAGTGAGATAGTCCCTGTTACTGAGTCATGGTTTCAGGTTGTGTGCAGACTCAGGCAGCCCAAGCTGACATGACATACATACTTTTGCTGGTGTTTGTTTATTATAGGCTCAGAGGAACAGGAATCTGGGTGACAGTGTCCCTCAGTGCACCCTGAAGCACCAAAACCAGGCAGAAGAGATGCACTACTGTGTTGAACTATCTCATTCTGAAATTTATGGCTTCTAATAAAACTGTGATCAGTCTTTTTATGGTATTCATAGCAAAAGAATAGCTATGAATGAAATAAGCAGTTTGTGCATTTAGTATTTCTCCTGATGCTAAATTCTGACGAAAAAATCCTCACATATAGTATCATGTCTAAGTGCAAGAGAATTAAGCAATGCTGAGGCCTGCAAGGCTGCAGAGGAGAGTCTCGGTTCTTCCTTGGTTCCTTTTCTCCTCCATGAGCAGATCTCATCATGGACAAGAAACCCCATTTTGATTTCAGCTAGTCCAGGAAAAGGAGAGATAGAAGCTAGCTAAGAAGATGAGGAAACCACACAGTTATTCTGTAATATAATCTTAATAACATTTAGTTACTTAGTTATTTTGTGATTTGGTTCCCTGCCTGTTTCCCAGAAAACCTGCTTATTTTCCTTTGGCCCTGTGTAATGATAAAGAAAGGTCTGAGTGAGCTTTCCACAGAGGAGGGTATGGCAGATCTAAGCTCCTATATACTGAAACACCTCCATATATGTTGTGCTTCTAAAATGCTCCTTGAGAGGAACTAAAATTTAATGGTATATCAAAGTTACTCAGAACCACAGTGAGACGGTGTGTCAGTGCAGCAGAGGACAAATTGTTATTTACTGCTTCAGAAATCCCAAAATCATTATGTTCGTTAAAAAAATTAATACTATTCATTTGCTCTGGACAGCTATTGTAGTCCTCCCATGACTTTTCCTATGTCAATAATGACTGTCAGACGCATCTAGGATGTGGAGTTCAGAGCACCCACCTTAGGTGCTTTGAGACATCCTGCAGTTGATCTGTACTTTATCCTCGTCAGTCAAACAAATCTCTCCATTAAAGCATTCTTCTGAGAACGCCTTAAGTTTTGAAGGGGATATTTTGTGTCAGCTTTATGCCACTCTGAAATAAAGATCACATCTCTCTCTCTCTAAGGGTATGCTTTGTGTTTCATTTGTCTGTTGGATGTGTAAGAGGAAACCTGAACCAAATAGTCAAACTTCTGCAGAACTCTGAACAACATAACTGTGGATTCAGTAATTTTCTGTAATTCTATTTTAGAATCAACCTAACTTTGTATTAAATAATAATAAAATAAACTTTGTATTTTTTTGAGCTATGTTAAGCTCAAAAGGTTAAGGTTTAAAAATCCATCCATCTGAAACATCTCCCTTTGTATCCTTGTAAGACATACCAAGTTGCATGCAGAAAATAGAGGTTTGGTGGCAGGTTCATATTTCAGATCTTTCTTGTAAGAAGTTGTTATTACATCAGGCATCTGGGGCTTGTTTTTGTTTTTGGGTTTTTTTGTTTGTTTGTTTTATTTTGGTTTGCTTATGATTTTGTCTATTTTTTCCCCTAAATCTGATTTAGATCTTGCTATCTAGATCAGAAAATGCAAAGATAAAAATTTTGGAAATTTTTATTTAATTCTGTAAAAAGAAAAGGTTTGTCTCATATAATAATTTGTAAGTTTTGTTTCAAGTATTTTGTGGATTTTTGTGCAGGATGGAATACAGTAGCAGGCCATCTTCTTCTGATGGGACATGGAAATTCCTATTTAGGGGACTTAACAGAGCCACTGATATTTCCATTTGATTTCTGCAGCCCATAAAAAGAAGCTGACCTCATTCCCTGTTCTTCTTCACTGCAGGGCCTTTCTTGCACTCTGAATTGCTGAAATGACTGTTACAGGAGTGCTTCAAGGGCACACACTAGAACAAGGGAGAGAGATTGGATACTTTTTCACTAAGGACAAGGATTAGGTGAGAGTTTCAGCAAAAAGAGAATTGAAGTAGAAGATCTTTCTGTTCCTATAATTAGGTTAGTGGACCTCCCTAGCAACTTAATAAAGACTTAGAGAAATATTATAAATAATCACTTTGTCATATGGGACTTCTTCATGGGAGCATCAGAGCAGTCCTGTGTACTTAATTTGAAGCATCAACAGCTCATTTCTACATATCACCTGTTCAGTAATGTGAGAGGATCTCACATTTAAACACTGTACCATGATGAGGGAAATGGAAAAAGATGAGGTTAGAACTTTATTCCCAGAATTCGTATGGTCCACATAAAAGTACTTCAAATTGGATTATGTATATACTTACATATTATTTGTGTCCCAACATTGTTTTATTCCTTGCATTTGTCATGGGGATAAATACTAGACAGAGAAAAATATCTTCAGTCTATTGGCTTAGAAACAAGGTTGAAAGGGAGCACAAGTGTGCTGTAATGTTGAGTTGAACATTAAAACATTTACCTGGCTAAATTTATTTCTAAGTTGTGATTATGATGGTGATTGTGGCCTAATACGTGTTAAAAAGTTAGAATGCTCCAGAGAGTGAGAATAAGATTTGTAGTTTGCAGGATGAATGATTTTTTTCCCCAGGAATTAGTGAAGATTGCCATAAAGCTTACTGCAGTTTATGTAGAAGTACTTTCTTAATTGCTCATATATAAGATGTGTAGTGGGGCATATAATGCTAACATGTGTTCCAAGAATTCTTGAAAGTTTTGGTTGCTAATAAATGTCACAATAAGGAAAAGCTCAAGATGATTAATGGAGTAAAATCTGTGGTGACTAATCTTTATGAAAATAATTAAAGAGTAGTTTTTGTCTGATCTTGGAACAGAACAGATGTGCACCTTAGTAGTGTGAATGTTCATCTATATTCTTCCTCTTCTTTTAGCTGAGAAAATAACTAATGTCAGCTGAAAAGGGCATCAGTTTCTTTGTGGTCAATGAATCCTCAAACTCTGGAATATCCAGATGGTTTTGAGGGTTATTATTACTGTGCAGTGGAAAAGGGAGTAATACATTATCTGCACGATTGTTTTCAAAACAGCAATAAAACTTCATAAGGAATATTTGGCAATATATAAAATGCCAATATGGAAGTATTTGAACATTGACAGTAAAACCTTATTTGTATTTATCAATGCTAATTTTAACATGGGTAGACATCACTCTGCTTTCGAACGAATGGAAGCTATTTGCTTCTATTTAATTAACCAGAATATGTGCTGCATCCTATAGGAAGATAGGAAAGATATAGGTTATCACTTAGTCTTAGGGCCACAAAATCACAAGGTAATTCAGGATAAGGGCCTCAAAGTCCACTTCTGCTCAAAGCATGGTCAGATCTGAAGTCAGACTGAATTGTACAGTGCTTTATCTAGTCTTGTCATGAAAACATCCAAGAGGAAGGGCTGCACAGCCTCTCTGAGCAACCTGATCTCCTGCCTGACTGCCCTTAAGGGTGAAATTTTTTATCCTTAAATCCACTCTGAACATTTTGTTTCAGGTTACATCCCTTGTCTCTTGTCCTGTTCCCATGAAAATCTCGGCTCCATCTTCTTGTTAACCTCCCTGTAGGCACTGGCAGGCTGCTGCTAAATACTCCCAAAGTTTTTTAGGTTAAACAAGCTGTGGTTCTCTCAGTCTCTCACTGCAGTGCAAGTGCTTCAGCCTCAGGCATTGTGGCGGCTCTCTGCTGATCTCCCTCCAGTTTGTCCATGTCTTTCTAGTATCGGACACAATTAGAGGAAGTCTAGTGAGTGCTGAGTGGGGAATTAAGGGAGAATTTCTTCTCTTGATCTACTGGCTGTGCCCCTACTCATACAGCCCAAGAGGCTGCTGGCTGTCCCTCCTCCTAGGGCACAAGTCTGCCCCATGCTCAGCTGACCACCAGAGCAGTTTCTGTAGAACTTCTTCCCAGCCTATCCCTCTCCATCCTGGATTGCAGCAGGGGGGTTTCCTTCCATAGGGCAGCACTTGGCTGTTCTTGCTGAATTTCTCACAGCTCTTTTCAACACATTTCTCTACCCTGCCTTCATCTTCCTGAAAGACAGCTCTGCCTTCCAGCATATCAGCTGGCCCCTCTCTGTTAGTTGTTAATCTGCAAACTAGATGAGTGTGCACTCCACTGTCTCCTCCAAGACTGTGAGAAAAACATTAAGCAGGACAGGCCCCAGGCTAGAACTCTGCAATACTCCATTTCTTGCTCACTAGAACCTTGGACCCCACTATTGAATGGTCAATACAGCCATGGCTACCCCCCACTATCCCATCCCAGGCAGCTCCAGCCTGTCAGTAACCAGCAGATGCTGGCAAGCATTTCCCTGCTTGGCCCATCCAGAACCTCTAGCACAAAGTTCTGCCTGACACCTTCAGTAATCTTGACTGCTTGTGTCCTGCCACCATGACCCTTCAGCAGACATCAGGGAATCTTGAAAACTGTATAATGAATATTTTCAATCATATCTCTTAATCTATAAAACATTTTAGGAAGTTCATTTGTCAGTTTTTAAGATAGGAAGATATTAAGGGATTAAATGAAATTTTATCTGTAATTCTGTCATAAGTCTCCACAGATATTAGTGCTTTCCTGTTCAATATTTGCTTTTGTATGCTGTGTGATGATCGACCATTTGCAATTTTTGTCTTAAGAATCATGAAAGTGGAAATGATGGAAAGGTACTTCCCATGACTGAATGCTACTAGAAGTGCTTCTACAATTTGCAAGACGCTTTTTTATTATATGATTATAACAATTATAATAGTCTGATGTTCTCTGTAAAGAGATTTATGTCATAAGGCATTCATTTAAATGCAAGTAACAGCAAGGAATAGAAAATAATTTATAAATATACCTTTCTTTTGAAAATGAAAAATGAAAAGGGATTTCATTCAGTGGTATAGTTTAGTTCTGAAGCACTGCTTTTAGGTTTTTATTTTATTGAATGAAATTATGTTAGTCTATAGTCATTACTGACAGGTTGAAATTCTGTGGAGACTTGGGTATGGATTGTTGGTATGAGAAACGGAGTACAGGTGGACTGAGCAGAGCAGGTGCTGCCTCAGGAATCTTGTTCCAGCAAGTATTCTCGCTTGAGATCCTAATTCACTCAATTTTTGAGACTTTGGGGAATAGAATATGTCAATTCCTGCCTCAAATTTAGCAGTGAAACTAATATTTTCCCTTTATAAACAGTCTTGATAAATTACAGATACCAACCAAATATTGATTCTGTTAAGGATGAATTTCAAATTAATTTAAGTTGTCCATGTGAAGAGCTTTATGAATAGATTTAAAAACCAAAATGTATTAGAGCAGATAACTAACATCTAAAGTAATAAATTGAAGCTTGTGATAACATAATTGTATATTTGAGGGTGGCAGTGGTATCTATTGGAGAGAATAGTATGATCCCAATGACATTTCTCTTCAGAAATTCTAAAACCACAGTATTAGCCGTCATTTTTTATTCATAAGAGGTTGTCACCATATTCCCTTGTTACAGCTTAACTCTTAATAACATTCTGAATAACTGTTGGATTCACTGCTGTTGCTAATTTTAATAGGAAGTTATTATTGCTGACTAATAAATGTTTGATGTTTGGAAACCTGCCTTTTTGCTGATTGTTTCATTAAGTGAAAGGCTGGTTAAAGCAGCTTCTGAAGAGCATCAGTTTTTCGTGGGGTGATAGTTACATTATTAGTCTTGCTGAATTAGATAATTAAGAGGTTTTGAGTGTGAGCAAGACAAGCATTTAAATAGTTTTCAAGATTCTTGGATGAGTATGTATATCGTAGAAAAACAACAGCTGCAATTAAAGGCTGTAGGTTTCTAGACCATCACATTTTGTGAAAGCAATTTACTTGATTTTATAAGAACATATTTCAAACAATAAAGTGGTTCTTGTAGTATCTTCTGTTTCAGTATAAGCAAAACTTTGTAGCTTGCTGCAAATGAATCTCCTCATAAATTGATAGGGTGCAAGTTTAATGTTTGTTTTTTCCTGGGTATAAGGGTGCTTCAGCTTTTGGGCTTTTATTCATTTTTGAGAGAGAAAAATTCAAGAGGTCAAGCTGATAGCAAGCCAGACTTGTGCATGATACTGCTCTATATGCTGAATTGTTCCTACAGGTTGAGTATTGATTAAATTTGTCCTTCAGAAAAATACACTCTTTGTTAATATGTTTTTTACAATGTGCTAATGTTCCCTGATGTACTGAAGTAGAGAAAATTGTCCCATTGCATTAGTACAGGATTGTGTCTTTGAATAATTTTCTTTCATGTCAAATAACTCTTTAGCTCTACATCATCAATATAACTAGTATTTATTTTGTAAAACAAGTTGTTGCTGTTTCCCATTAGTAATCTCTCGTGCTGACTCACTCCAGCTTTTTTCCTGCTCTCTCAAACCATTCACGTTCTCCTAAAGATTTTGCAACTAAATGTAACAATTTGCCTTTAGGTTCAGTTTTTACTCTTTTTAGCTATCATGGATAAGTGTAGTCATACAGGGGAAGTTGGTTCTGGGTACCACATGAATACAATTTCTGTCTTTATGTAGAGAGGAGCAAGCACTTTTTTTCTGGATTTACTCTGTGCTGAACAGAAGAAATTTGCATTTCTTTTATTGTTACATGTCATGGAGGAACTGTGGACAATGTGTGACAACTGGAGCCACATGTGCAGCTAGCACACTTGTAACAGATAATGCTGTGCCTTGCAATGACTCCTGGCCTGGTTTGGTGTCTTTGCTCCTTAAGTGATGGTTTATGGCATCAATACATAAATGTCTTTTGGAGGAATACAAGCTCATCTGCTCTACATTGAGCAATGTGCTTGAAGCTAAGAATGTGTTTAGATAAAATAAATAGTTATGAATTTGTTCACGTGCTGGACAGAGTTATTTGTGTAAAGAAGTTCTCTGCTCTTGTGTCTATCTGGTGGTGCGGCAGAAAAGTACTAGGGAGATTTCCAGTGTAATGAATATATTTTACCACTAGATGGTATTGTTATATGAGATTAAGTATTTGCTTTGTGCCAGGGGATGCTGAAGGCAAGAGGACCTTTAAAGGCCTTTAGTCATGTGGGAGGGTGCCAATGGTGGCTTCTGAGTGAAGGGCAGATGGCCCCAGGAATAAGGCTTAGCAGTTAATTAAACTATAATTTAGGATTTTTTTCCCACCCTGTAGCTTGTAGGCTTGTTTGAATTATGAAGTCTCTGTAAGTGAGTAAGCTCAGTGTGTATGCCGACAAAACACTGGAAATTGGGGAATGTATTCAGTTCCTGTCATAGTTTTCCATGATATTTTACATCTTGTCTCCACTGAGGATTTGATTTTCATTAAACATATATATTTTTGACAAAGAGTGTTTTTTCAGGAAATACTGAAAAGGAAGGGGAAGATACCTATATGATCAGGAAGATGAGAAGATATGGCTTTTAGCCTGAGTGAGGCAGTGATACTCATGTGCTACTCACCTACTTCTTAAAAATCCAGGGAGGAAGTAATGTGTGATGTATTCAACCATTTAGCCAAATTACTATGCATCCCTTTTCTGATAGAAAAATATAAGAATTAGCAGCTGTTGATGGTTTGTGTTCTTAGAATGCTTTGTTCTGTGAAGTACCAAGAAAGTCTGATGAACTGTTTTATCTCGCTGTTGAGTGAAAGGCATTATTTACTTAGCTTGGGATAGGGAAGCAGCTCTGAACACAGCAAAGCAGACTGCTGCTTTCATTTGAAAAACTCTACAGAATATAAAAATGGAGAAACATTTCGTATTTTTTTATAATGACTTTGACATTTCCTTATAGCTTTGTTTTTTAAAAAGTTTTGGGAGCATTTCATACTTCAGCTGATTTGGAGTATAAATTGCTTTTTCATGGCAGGCTTTGTTTCAAAATCTGCTGATTTCCTGTTTGAATCACAGGCAGATGTATCAGTGCTGTGACTGATATTTACATTGTTCTTTGATGTTGCCGTGGAAGTGCTATGCTGCTGCAGTCATAGACCAGCCCCTATTTTCTTGGGAATTGTATGAATACACAATGATATAAGGTGCCTGCCCCAGAGGTCACATTAGTTCACGTATTTAGAACTAGCTTTCTGTACAGAAAAGTGGCAGTGAATTGTATATTTTTCAGTTGTGCTGACCCTTCACGGGGTCCTCCCCAGTCACCCGCAGTTCACACTAATCTTTGGGGAGACACAAACACAGAATTCAGTGCTGTGTGGGTAAGGTGAAGCTCCTGATGCTTGTTTCTCAGTGATGTTTTTGTTTTTTCTGTTTTTATTAGACTTGAAGGTATAGCATGTTTATAGTGTATACAAAACTAAAGCCTGGCTTTCCTGAGTGCCTCCCTGGGTGGATGGCAGCAGGCTGGGGAGCAGCCATCCGCAGCACGCAGTTGGTCTTTCTCCCTTTCTGGCATATGGTGCTGCCTTGAAGGTGCTCTCTGAAGCGAGCATCTGCCATCGGGTCAGGCAGGCAAGCCCCTGGCGCTTGTCCATGTCACGCCAGCTCTGCTGATGGGACACTGCAGGCTCCTCTGCACAGCAGCCAGGTCTGGTCTGGAGAAGGCCCTCCAGGATGCTCAGAGAGACAAAATCACCTCGTGTGTTGCAAGTAGAGTAAACAATGATTTAAATGACTGGGTTCCCAGCCGGTATACACCACTCCAGTTCTATCCCAATGGAAAACCTGGCAGAGGAAATTTGATATCAAACTCAGAGTGATTACTGGGCTAAGATGGCCTGCAGATAGCAAAGTCCAAAACAGAAATGTTGCATCATGCAATGTTGCCAACCATCTTTAACAAAGAAATACATTTCATATTAAAAGTCATTAAGAATATTTTAACAGAACTTGAAAGCTACTGGGCTTTCAAGCTGTCATCATACTAATTTCCTATATTAGTTTCTTCTTGTGTTTTCTTCCTTGTGTAGTCTTCCACTGAATGGATGTTGCTGCTTCTTTTCCCCTGGATTTTTTCTTGTTTCAGTTAGCTTCGTGATCCTGTTTAAAAACATTTGAGAGGCAAAATGAAATCTACCTTTTTTTCTTCTCTGTTTTGCCAACTTCTGAAATTAGCTGCTGTGTGTTTTCTGTAACCGTTTTCTTGTATGAGCCTTTGGAAACTGGTGAAGAAGCTTCATTTTCAGTGAGCAGATCCGTTATTAGAGATTTTCTTCTACTGTTATCAGAAGTAGATTGTGTTTGGGGATGAATGCCTGATCAAAGCCTGTAGCTCTTTAGGAATATATATTTGTTTAAATTCCTTTAAATTAATGATTTTTGGATTGACTTTTATTTTTTAACTTAGTGTCTCTGACAAGAAACAGATAAACAGGTAAATTTTAACAAAAATAACAGCTAATATAGTAAATATTCTCACTTGTGATAAGTATGTTACTATTCAGTAATAACAATAGACTTTCACAAATTCAGTTATTTTCATTGTATAGCAAAAGGACCCCAAACAGAACAAAACCAAGCCCACTTGGACAAATCTTTCTTTCTTTTCTGCTTCTAAATTAAGTCAGTGTCCTGGTTTTGGTGAAGGACGGGGTTAATTTATTGAAGTAGCTGTGGGGGAGCCTGAAGCCTTGTGGGCATGGCCAAGACCCTAATAATGTTATTCAATACCATCTCACTCATGTCATTGCCAGGGGTGGGGGAAAGGGACTCTCTCACCTATGAGAAGAGGGAGTTCCATTGTTGTTTCCAGTAAATTGCTCTTATCTCAGCCTGTGATCTTTGCCTTTTATGCTTCCAACTGGAGGGAGAGGAGAATCGAGTAGTGGTGTGGTTTTTATTTCCTAGTGGGACTACTAAAATGGAGAGTACCATTCCTAAACCACAACTGTTAGACGAACACAGTTGTACATGGTAAACACGAAACCTATAAATCCCATGATCTAAGAACATTCAGCACAGAATTTCTTGCTCTTCAGAAAAGGGAAGTGCATTAATGCTAAACAGTACCAAATTAGGCAACAGTGCAACTTGTATATCATCAATATTATTTTTAAGAGCTATGTCCCAGGTATATGCAGTCCTGGTAATAATTAATTAGCCCTTCAGTGACATGTAGAGAGTTTAACAAAGGCAATAAGAGAAAATCCAGCAATTTCAGTGACTTTCCAGTTGCCCTTATTAAATGAGGCTGGAAAGCACATTGTAACTGAAGAGAAGGAAATAATCTCTTTCTTATGTTTCAATACTTTTTGGCAAATGCTAAAAAAAAAAATCAAGAAGAACAACAATTGTTACAAAATATACCATTTTGTGGAAGGGAAAAATCAGTTGTATCCAGTCTGTCCCACAGAAGCAGTTATGACTCTCACACAGAGTTCTTTGGTATGCTCAATATCAAAGTTCTGCTCTACCACTGTCTGGCGGTGGTGGTAATGTGTGCATCTCCAAAATTTAAATTAAAACTATTAGTAATGATTGAAATAATCCTTCATCTAAAATATCAGATTGACTGATGGAAGGACCACAGATGCTGCCTCTGACTACTAGCTTGATTCAAACCTTTCATTTGCCGCTCATATTTCATAGCTCTTTTGCTCAACCAGCCAAAAAGGAAGTTATATTTTCCTCTCGTGCATGTACACTGAAAGTGTACAAGAATGTGTTTCCTCTGTAAGTGTAGCTGCTGTGTCATCATAGTGATATCAACAGCCTTGATTTATATTCCTTTAGCAATACTACCAAATTTCTTGTTTACTCTTTACTACAACTGGGTACTTGGCTAAAGGCTTTAAAGAATTTTTCTGTAATAACTTCCAATCTCTTTTTATGCTGCAGAATCTTTCTTTAGCTGATAGTCTGTCAGTTTGGTTCTGAGTTTCAGGGCTTGTCAGTCTGCATTCATCTACATTTGCTTTTGGCAAGACCAGGGTCTTTAATGACAGAAATCTTTTCCTCTTCAATTGCAGTTTCCGTATGATATGTTGTGGTTCCTCAACTAATAACACTTACAGACTTTGAAATCTTCCCCTTTAACACTGTTTTTTGGATCTTTTAGCAGGAGAAAAAGGCAAAAAAATTAAAGGCAGGAGAGAGTAAGGCATTCGAGGACACATCTCTGACTTTTGCAGCATCTTTTTGCTATGTTCTTGTTAACCTGTTTATGTCCAAATTTTGACCAAAACCCTTAAAACTAATAGAACCTTCTGGATGAAAATATGCACTCTGTCCAGTAGATTATCCAAATCTTGTCTTGAGAAAACCACATATCAGGTGTAAGTCTGTGGTCCTAATTCAACATAATGTATAAGTCCCTTCCTAAAGGAGTAAAATGCTGAAAAATATTTAACCTTTCTTGAATTCTAAGGAGTGAATGTACTTGGTTAAAAAAATTGCACATTTGCCGGGGAGTTCTTTTGATGCCTCATCTGAAGCCTGTTTAGTTTCCTAGCAGAGAGATGTTGTGACTGCTTCAGGTGTGGGGCACTGGATTCTCCGGTCCCTGCAAAATCCTTGTGAGGATAGTGCTGATGTCCCTGTGTTGTGCCCTGGATCTCTCCCAGTTGTGGACACACTGGGGCAGAGATCTTTAGGTCCACCAGCCTTGGCACCCTGCCTCTTCTGAGAAGCAGTGAGATTTTGGGGGTATTGTAGCAGAGGGAGGCAGAAGCCAATAGATTAGGGAGCTGAACACCTCTGATTGTCTGGGGAGATATCAGTGCTTGTTAGGGTCCTCTAAAGCTTGCTTTGTGGATGCAGCTCTTATTGTCAGGGCCAGGCTAAATACAAATACAAAAACCACAGGTTAATTTCTTACTGTTTGGAAGTGTTATCTTTCTTAACACAAGGTTAAAAAAGTTTATGGAATGACATGTCCAACATTGAGGGAGAGACAATAATTAACCTTAGTTTCTGGGCAGGTATTTTAAACTCTCAAGAACAAGAACGGGCGTAAACTCTGAAAGGTCTCTTGCTAAAAGACATTTCCACTTGAATCTTTTACAGTCCTTCTGATTTCTGCCCCTTGACCTCCTTCCAGTTCAGTGCATGTCCTAGTCCTGTATCTGGGAAAGCTTCACACTGTTCCATCAAACTTTCGTCAAATGATTCTCCAGATAAAATGTAACTGACTTTTTTTTCTCAGCCTCTTTTTTCACCCTGTCAGAACAGTCAGAGCAGTGATTAAACCGCCAAGCCAGTGGTGTGAAACACACCATGGTGGTATTTTTGGTGTGGCCTAGAACATCCTTTTCTAGGGAGACACGTGGAAAGGCGTAGTGAGTTGACCCTGGCTGATGTCAGAAAAAAGACCAGAGCCTCTCTGTCACTTCCCTCTGCAGCTGGACAGGGGAGAGAAAATACAACAAAGCGTTCACAAGTTGAAATAAGGATGGAGAGAGATCACTCACCAGATACTGTCACAGGCAAAACAGGCTCTAATCAGAGATATTAATTAAATTTATTACTAACAAAATCAGAGCAGGATAACGAGAAGTAAAATAAGTCTTTAAAAACACCTTCCCCTCACCCCTCCCTACTTCTCAGCTCCAGCAGCACAAGGATACAGGAAATGGGGTTTATGGTCATTTCATCACACACTGTTTCTCCTGTTGCTCAGGGACTGGAGTCATTCCCCTGCTCCCTCCCATGGGAGACAGTTCTTCATGAACTGCTTCAATATGAGTCCATCCTATAGGCAAAAGTCCTCCACAAACTACTCCAATAAGGGTCACTTTTTCATGGGGTGCAGTCCTTCAAGCACAGTCTGCTCCAGCATAGGTCACAAGTCCTACCAGGAAACCTGCTCCAGTGCATTCTCTTCTCTCCATGGATCTGCCAGTCCCTGCCGGGACCCTGCTCCAGAACTGGCCTCCCACAGAATCACAGCCTCCTCTCAGGCATCCACCTATTCTGGTGTGGGGCTCCTCCATGGGCTACAGGTGGATCTCTGCATTCCCATGGATCTCCATGGGCTGCAGGGACACAGCTGCCTCACCATGGTCTGCACCATGGGCTTCAGGGGAGTCTTGGCTCCAGCTACTGGAGCACCTCCTCACCATCCTTGTCCCCTGAACTTGGTGTCTGCAGAGATGTCCATCTCACGTATTCTCACCCCACTCTTCTCTGGCTGCAATTGCATCTGAGCAATAATTTTGTTCAAAATTCTTAAATCTGTTGTCGCAGAGTCATTACCACCATTTTTAATTGGCCCAGCCTTGGACAGTGGCACGTCTGTCTTGGCACTGCCTGAGACTGGCTCTGCTGGACATGGAAGAAACTTCTGGCAGCTTCTCACAGAACCCACCCCTGTACCTCCCCCCCAGTACCCAAACCTGTCCATAGAAACCTGATAAAAGGTAGAGAATCCTTCCCATCTCTTCCCAGGGATATAGCAAGGACAATGAAGGGAGCTGTCTGTGAATGGGATCTCATGTTTCCAGCACGGCCATTGAGTCCACATGGAAGGCCAGTCATGGGTTGCATCCCTTCTCCATGTTTATTTTCCCCCACCATTGTTCACTTTCGATCATCAGCCAGATCACTTCTTGGGGACAGCTGTTTTCATCAATCCTCAGTGGGAGTGTTGAGCAGGGCGTGGGCAGTGCCCAGTGCCATGTTACTGTAATTCAATGTTGCCAGTTTGTGCTGGGCATCAGATAGACATTGTCCACTCTGTTTATTGTTCCACTGCCCAATTTAATCTCCTGCATGTCACTCTCTGGTGTAGTAGGACCACATGGACAGGACTCTGGGGATTGTGGAGGTGGACATGCCAACAAATCTATGATGAATTCTTTTATTTTTAGCTCATGTCAACTTTAGTTCAGCATTGGCATGTTTTCCACTGGATGACTTTCTTTTGTCATGAAAAGATGCCATCTTCAACTCTCTCTTGTACTTGCAGGGCTTAAACTTTATTTTTAAACTTAATTTGAAGATACTGTCTTATATGGTGGAGAGGCAAGGGGAGAAGGCAGCTGATAGCCTTTTAACAAACAACAGAATCAGACAGAAAGCTTTTCTCAAGGACTCTTGTGTCATGTTATCCATCCTGGCCCAAGATAAGTTTAAGTGAACATAAAGCATCCTGGACCATGTTTGTATAGCCTGTTTGTTCACAAAAACTTGCAGTGTTTGGGTTGGCCATCTTTCTTAGGGTTTCACTAACCTTTTTCTCAGAAAATGCTCCTTATGCCAGCAAAAAGGGAAAGACAAACAGCAGGGTGGCATTGGGTAGTTTAGACAGGAATCTGAAATTTACAGGCATGAGACTGGTACTGAGTTACTTGCTTGACTGAAAAATTATCCCCTTCATATGAGTAGAAGTCCAGAGGAGCCCTGGTTGTGGCTGAAGATGAATCAGCATGAGAGTATCTGGGTTGTGGCAGTTGGAGAAACAGTAGGATTCCCCTGGTGCCTGCATGCCATGGCCCTGCAAGGTACACTGGGAATGAAGTGCTCTACCCCACTGCGGTCTCTGACATACAATGTGGCACTGCTACCACTCCAACCCCTTCAGGTGGTGGTGTGGAACATGCTCTTTCATTGTGGACTTGCCCTTCTTTCCCACCAGCTCAAATTTTGGAAAATTAAAGTGATACAGCTGTGTTATACCACCTTCCTCTTGTCCCTATCTCTCTCCTCTGCTTTTCCATGTGTCTTGAGGCAGGATCCTCTTACACAGCAAGTAAGGGGTTGCCCACCCTTCTTTGAAGTGGCAGTGGTCTCTGTGTCTCCAGAGTTGTTAGCTGGCTGGAGAAGTCCCAGGAAGTGTTACACAGATTTATGCAGCACTAAACTGCTGAATTTTGCAGGAAGGCAGGAGCTGGAGGATGAGGGTAAACAAGCTCTTCTCTTGTAGTCTGTGTTGTCAGTAAATTTTTTATAGAGTTTGGATTTATTCTGGTGTCATCCTTGTGTGGTTCTATATAGTAGGGGCAAGATGGACTAGTCTGTTTAAATAAAAGCTTTTGGCAGTGTGTAAAGCCACCCTTCTTTTTTTAATCCTTAATGAATGTTTTGTCACTTCATGCTACTCTTTCATTGTTAGCCCCTTTCATACTGTTCTTCATCAGAGCAATCCTGTGCATGTTAATTTTTTATAGAGGGAGAGAGTGAGACACAAATATTTAGTCAGAAGTCTCTTTGTTTGGCAATGTACAGAACTGATGTGTCAGTTAAGAGAGAGAAACATTTTAACCAACAAATCCTTGCTAGTTTTATTTTTTTTTTTAAGGTATGGTCTTTGCTAACAGATTAAATTTTTTTTCCCAGAAGGCAGCTAGAGAGAAGCCCACACAGGCATTATGATGCTTGACATGTTCCTTGGCACATGTGGCAGCATCCTCCCCTCCACCCAACAGCCTGGACCGGAGGCAGTATCAGGGACTGCTGGGGAGGGAGACAGAGCAAAATATTAACGTGACATCCCCTGGCCACCAAGCAGCAGTGTGTGGCTCCTCCTCACTGACAGCACAAGGCTGTGCAGGGAGTTTCTGTGAGCTGGCAATTGTAGAAGTGATTTCTTGTAGTGTGCCGCCCTTCTGCTGTGTAGAGAGACAGGCTGAGTAAAAACAAGATGCTTAAGAATTATGGCAAGCCATAGTGCAACAGAGACCTTTCCTTAGTACTTGAAATAATACAGAGGAAATGCAAAAAGCAGCCAGAACTGTCTGCCTGGAGAATCTTCAAACAAGGAAGGATGTTTGTACATGATGAAGTCAATCTGAAATGTCAAATGCAACCAGAGATTTTGAAATGTGTTGTAATGTTGTTGCTGTTGAACTGCTAACAGAGAGAAGTCCAGGTCTTCAGTGTGGCAAATGTGTCTTTTATTAATTAATTCCAATTTATATAGATTTTCAAAGGTCACTCGGATTGGGCCAATTCAAAACCTCCCCCCAGGCCGATTGGCAAGGCTTGAATCATCTATTTCTCGAGACATCGTTCCAACAACATCCAAACTTTATCTCTGTTTATAAAACACAGGAAGAAGAGAGAAAAATTTCTCACGGGAAAGGTCTGCGCTCGCCACATAATGAACTGAGTCAAAAGCTGAGATTTTGAAATAGTTTCAGTGTAAAATAGGACGGCATAAGTGTAGACATACTTTGTTTCTCAAGAGACTTGAAAATTATGGCATTTCTTTATGTTTACTTCAGATTTTCTGCAAAGAATTGATGTAACAGAAGGTAACACATAGTCAAATTAAAGTGGAATTCAGTAAGAAAAATAAAAAACATTGAAAGGAGAAAGGCATGGTATTTTAGGAAGAAAATCTAAGTACAATACTACCAAAGGAAGATATGATTTGCCTAGACGAAGAATTTTGCTTTTTAAATGCAAAAGAGAAAATAACTTCAAATTAAAACCTGTATTGTGCAAGGTAGAATCACAAACAGAAAACTGAGGGGAAATATCCTGATCTGTCGAAGTCTAAAAGGAAAATCATTAGCATAACTCGCATTACAGTGACCTTTTAAATTATCCATAGGCTTCCATAAACTGAATCATCAGACATGATGTTAATAAGAAAAGATAGCAAGCTCTGATTAAACTGTGTTGGTAATTTTCTTAGCCCCCACCTCCAGAAAATATCTAGTAGTAGTAGTAGTGTTAGAAAGCACCCTCAGCAAATGTAACCAATTTGTTTCCCTGTTTGTGTGATCAGAGGGTAAGGTCTCATATTATGTGAGTGTGTATTGTTTGTGTGCATATATAAAATAACCATTCCTTTTACGTGACATTGATTTTTCTCACAGTTTTATAATGATCACAGCTTTTGTCTCTGGCGAAAAACAGTCTAGCTGCAGAGTCAGAATAACTGTGTCAAATAAGATTTATTTCAAGGAATATAAATTCAACTGCCTTTACTCACACAAAAGTAAAGACTTTAGGAAAAAAAAAGAAAAGAAGCTTTTGCAAACTCCTTATGCTTGCTTTCTCACTTGACCAGCTCAGAGCCAGCCAAAGACTCTTAGTGATTGAAGCAGCTGCAGAGGATAAATGAAGTTTTTAGGTGAACACTTTAAATTGAATCTGGCTAGGAGGTTCATGGAGTAATTTGAACTCTCAGTGCGTGCATGAGTAGAACATAGGTAATAGTATTTCACCCATTATCAGCCAGAGTCTGTCTATGAGCCAGGGTCAATAGAGGGTATAACTGTTGTGACATAGACTTATCCACAGGCATGACCGCTTTGAGGTGCATCTGTTCCAGTGTGGCCTTGTACATGGGCCGCAATCCCCTCAGAAATAAACCTGCTTCAACAGGACTGACCCATAGCTGGAGTCCCTCCAGGGCTGTGCCTGCTCTGTCATGGTTTTATCTATAGCCACGCACTTTGATGTGCTGCAGCATGTCCTCATGGACAGCCACAGATGCTTCAAGGCGTATGTTCTCCAACAGAGACTTCCCCTCGGACCACAGTCCCTTCAGAGGTACCCGTGCTGTGGCACGGACATAGCCATGGGCACAGATGCTTACAGAGGTACCTTGGTATGGGCTTGTCCACACCAGACTCTTCATGATAAACTGCTCCCACATGGACTTAGCCATAGGTCACAGTCCCTTTGACCTGAGCTCTCCCTGGAGCTTCAGCCTGTCCAGTACAGCAGCAAAGGAGCTGCAGCAATGCCTTGGTGATTTGCCAGCCCAGGCGCTCAGCCACTGCTGGATGAAAATGTTCCCAGTCACTGTACAGTAAGGTCACGAGCAGTACAGCACTTCATAAAGCAGCCACTAACACTAGACTCTAATTTACAGTGAGGCAAGCAAGCCCTATTGCAAACACAGGAGCCTGCCAATTAATAGATAAACAGCAATAACAGCCATAAATCCAATCTGGCACATTCCAATCAAATCTGTTGTTACCTTGAACATTATGAGCCCCATGTTGGGTGCCAAAAACCATGTTGTGGTTTAACCCCAGCTGGCGGGTCAGCTACTTGCTCCATCCCACTGCGGGATAGAGGAGAGAATTGGTAGAGTAGAAGTGAGAAAACTCATGTGGTGAGATGAAGACAGTTGAATAGGTAAAGAAAAAGCCACATATGCAAGAAAAGCAAAACAAAGAATTCATCCACCACTTCCCATGGGCAGCCATCTCCAGGAAAGCAGGGCTCTATCGAGCATGACAGTTACTTGGGATGACAAATTCCATCACTCCAAATGTCCTCCAACTTTGTCTTCTTTGCCCCAGCTTTTATTGCTGGGATTGGGATATACGTACGATACGATATACGATATACGATATTGGAATGTATTGGGATATATATTATGGGATATCCCTTGTGTCAGTTTGGATCAGCTGTCCCAGCTGTGTCCCCTAACAACAACTCGTGCACTCCCAGCCAACTCGCTGACAGGGAGTTGGAGACAGCAGGAGAGATGCAGGGCCTTGATGCCGTGTCAGCGCTGTTCAGCAGTACCTAAAACATGCCCCTGCTGCAACACTGTTATCAACCAAATCCAAAACAGAGACCTATGCTATCTACTATGGAGAGAAGTAACTCTATCCCGGCCAAATCCAGCACACATATGTATGTCTGGATTTTCTCAGCAGTATTCTTTAGGAATCTTGTCACATTCTGAATACTTTATAAATGTGCCTGGGATTTAGGGATACTTGATAACCATGGCCCAGATGCCCCTGCTCCAGCTGCTGCACATCAGCATTTCATAGTAGTCTCATCTGGGGCTCTGGACATAGGAATGATCTTATTTGAAGCCTCTGAACATGTGTGCTGTGTTGTAGAGCCATGCATTATAAGTTTGACACTTCTGAAAGGTCTTCCAGGCCTCTGCTGTCCATGTGTTTTATGCATGTACTGTGGTTCTGATCACTCTCTGCAGCCAAAAGCATGTACTTTACAGTGCACACATATTCCAGCCTGCTAAATTCTGTACATGGAGGTTGATTCAGTTCTCATGGAGACCTCAGACTTGGTTCTTAAGTTTGAGGGTCATATTCAAGTATTGTACTTTTCAGGAGTAAAAATGTGATTTTTTCAGGTATGTCTTAATTTAGTGTGGCATAACAATCCTGCTAGCTGGGCACTCTAGTTAACAATGGCATTTCAAATAAATTGTATTCAATGTAGTTTGTATATTTATGTCTGTAACTGATTCATTCTTTCTGGCCAGCACCTTCCAGATACTTGATCCCCTATTCTAACAGAAAACTGACCTTTCTTTTCTGCTAATAAAAAGCATTATCTTTTCTCAGCCTGCCCTAAGTGACCTGCCTTGACCTGGAAAGGAAATAGTGAAATAAAAATATAATTCTGTAATGAGTTAATGTGATGTAGACTCATTTCTATTTTTGCAGAAATTATTCTCACTTCATTAGCTTGCTCTCCCCTTACAGCCATTTTTATAAGAATTACTATGAAGCGAGAATTTGATTAGTGCTACCTTTGTCAATTCAAGTTATTAATGATTAGTTAATTCTCTCAAGGAATCTATTTTTACTCTGTCAGTATTCATTTTAAGCCATTGAGTTTCATGTTTAAACATTTTTAGTACATACTTTTCAATTATGTAGTCACAGTAGATTAAAAAAAAATTAAATACTTCCTTACAGGTGACTTATGAAGCAGGAATGATTTATGTCTGATTTTCACAGCTCTAAAAATGGTGCATAATGTTACACTGTGTACATGATGCAACTCAACGAGCAAAACTATTCTTATATTCTAGTCTTAGCTTTGAATATCACTTCTGTAGACGAACAGAAATGAATAACTTCTTACTTAAAAAGATGCTCATTATTTCCTTACTAGTAAAGTGATGCCTTATCTGGGCTTACCTGAAACAGAGGCCAGACAAAGTTAGAAGAGTAAAAAGCAGACAAATTTATTAAAGGCCTTCAGGTACATTTAGGGCAGGCAGAGCCTTCTCGTAAGTCTACACCCAAAATGGACACTGAGTCATGAGTTCTTTACATTTATAAGTTCTGTCTTATTAATATATTTGGCCTCAATTCTCCAATTACACCTTTGGGTGATGATGTCAACCACCCCAAACTTGTTACGCCCGTTCACTGTTGTTTATGTATTTTGGGTCTCTGAGGCAGCAAAGTGTCCTTGGATTTTTCAATAAAGAGCAATATTTTGTCTAAAACAATGGGAAGAGAGGTTTTTAGCACTTTATGAAGCCTAGAACTACATAACAAAACTACATATACATGAAGACTAGAAGCTAAAAATTCTTAAGGTGTCAAATGGATGTGCAAAACTATTAAAGCAATTTTCTTGTTGTTAATCTGGGTTTCGTCAACATTTTCTCAGCTCTTCATAGTGTTTGAAGAGACCTTTTCCTTCCAAAATTTGCAGATAGAGTACCCATTGTAGGTCTAGAATAACCTGACCTGGTACATAAAAATAAGTGTACTATTCCAAAAATGACTGGAAATCTAAATATGAATCATTGGGTACAAGATGTAGGACAAAGTAAATGGGACAATTACTGGTTGGGTTGTCTTTTTCTTTCATCCTTGTGGAACTACAGTAAAAATAAACAAGTAGTGTGCTTTTTGGAAGTTTTAGTCTGCCCTATTTGCAGTTTGTATACTGTACGTGGATGTTGGGAAGAGAGAAAAATAGAGTTCCCCAGAGAATGTGCGTGAGGATATGTGTCAGGTCTCCAGGGAGTGTTTGTAAGGCTGTAAGAACAAACTGCGTAGTCTGCGGAGGGACTATGACTCGTGTCTGAGGGGAATATTTTCTTACTAAGCCTTTTTAGCTCAGTGCAGAAATACCAGGAGTGTCTCTTGAGGATACTGTACAGATGAGAGCAGTTGGAAGTGCCTTTGCTCACCGCATTAGGGTAGCCATCTGCCATCCCTTTCAGAGAAGGTACAGTTGAATAGGAAGCGTAACGAGGTTTGCAAAAGTCTGCAGAAGACCCACTACCTCTCAGGCAGCCCAACTTAGTAAGAGATGTGGAGACAGAGCTCATGATGCCTCAGAAGCACCATCCTCTGCCTTTTCTGTTGTGGCTTTGAAATCTCACCAGAGCTGAAAGCTCCAACTAGGACTCTCTAGAGACACTGTTTAGGAATGCATAGCTCTTCAGCTCCCTCAGTTGGCTCTCTGTCATTTTTTTTTTTTTAAATCTCGCACAGACAAATTCAATAAGTAATTAAGTGCATTTTTTAGTTGCTGACTTGCAGGATCAGATCACAAA
This sequence comes from Grantiella picta, assembly GCA_013397955.1. Classification (NCBI taxonomy): domain Eukaryota; kingdom Metazoa; phylum Chordata; class Aves; order Passeriformes; family Meliphagidae; genus Grantiella; species Grantiella picta. The sequence continues at coordinate 2,656,011 of VZRM01004850.1, forward strand.
AGGTGGCATGTTTTAGGAGATTGTCTGCTTGCTGTTATTGTTAAAAATGTTTTCCACCATTTTATCGGGGCTTCTCACATCCCTTCTAGAAGCTGTATGCTCACAATTCCAGCTCATAATTTTCCATTAATTAGTACTCAATGTTAAGATTATATTTCTGGGAAGATTTGCTGGTCTAATGAGGAGTGACTTTGTAAGAGTTGTAGACACAGAGAGTATCACTACTCAGTTAGGCTCAGAAGCTGCTAGCATTTCCATTGCTTGTGGATTGATCATGTCCATTTTTTGTATATAGCAGCCAAATTAACACAATTCCCTTCTCACCACAGTTGTACTTCAAGTTCTTATCCGATTTTCTGCACATTCTTTTCTGCATGTTTTTTTGCTATTCACATGCAGTATATCTAGTATGAAATTTATTTAATTTTGTCTAATTAAACACTACTTTGTTAGCCTGCTACAATCCCTGAACTTTCGGTGGAATATTTGTTATAGGGTAGTGGTGATATTTTTAAAATTTTTGATGTTTTTGTTGTTTTTTTGTAAATCCATTAACTACGTCTAGGCAAGCTTACATTGTGTCGTCACTTTTTGACAGCATGATACTAAACCCACTGAAACTGGACTGACTGTTTCTCAAGAGTGGTTCCATTACTTTACTGGGCTCTGGAGATTAGATATACTGAAAGGCAAATTCTCTTTCTTTTTCTTTCTTAATTCATTTCTGTTTCATGGTTAAATAGACTATGTGCTACCAAATGAATTCAGATTTTCTAAGTATTCTCAATATGCTTTTTATCAATCACTATGCTCTATAAAGTTATCACTGCTTTTTAACTGCTTCATCACTTTCTTCCTGGTTATTAGTTTGGATAAAGTTGTTGCATGTTCAGGATTTTTCTTGATTCTGTCTCCTTTGTAAAGGTCTTTTGTTTTTCCCCTACTCATATAAAAAGAAAAAAAAAATCTTCTTCCTCTTTCCTAAGGATTAACTCATTTGTTTTTAATTCTCTCTTTTCATTTCTCTTGTGGCTATTTCACAACTGTGCAAATTGCTGTCTATATAAATCACCAGTTTCCATTTTCAGCAAGGTTTCTTTTATCCACAAACCTCCAATCAATCTCTCTGAAGCTGAACTGGCCTTCTTGTTGAGCTCTTACAGAATAAAATCCTGCCCCAGTTGAATTCAGTGGGAGTTTTGTCATTCATGTCAATGACTTCAATGCTTCACTCACAGTTAACATGCATTAGGTTTTAATTATAATGCCTTTTAGGCACTCCCAGCTTTCTTCCTGTTTTATGGCTTTTAATTACTTCCCAGCGAGCACAGTATTTACTCCTCCTAATTCCACTAAGCTTGGGTTTTTTTTCCCCAAGCATTTTTTTCTCATTGCTTGTCAATACACAGGAGAAGGATGACATCTTAGGAAAATAGAAATACATCCAAAAGGGAATTAAGGTAAACATTAAGCATTAATCATTCTCTAAAGGCAAAATACCTATTAATTTTGATGGGCCTTTGCAAACATTCCTATGTTTGCTTCTTCTGTGATCTTTCAGGTATTTGCTGTTGGTGTGTGTGGTGAGGCTATCTGCTGGCCCACTATCCTGAGAAGGTGTGCGAGGGTTTGGGGGAAATAGGAGGAAACGTAGAGCATCTGGATGTTGTTCTTTGCTTTAAAGAAGTCCTCTGGTCCTCCACCACCAGCTGTTGGGGGCTGTGATCTGCTAAGAGTGGTAACTTGTTATTCACAGGTTTTATACGCAATTTCTAGATTTTAGGCTGACTGACTTCTTTGTTTCCTTCTCAGACCTGGGGATTTCAGAATACTTCCCAATTAATTGATTGGCTAGAAATAGTTTTTAACAGTGCCGAAAAATATTTATCAATTGCAAAGAAGGAATTTGATACACAGAGGTGAGATAGGGCAGGTATAATCTAACTCTGTCATTAAGTCTAATCTCCTGTAATCACTGTAAATTATTACAATTATTACAACAGATGTCTGGTTCAGATCATGAACACAAGTTCACACAAGAGCTGCCTCCTAGGATCTGATGTTTAGAGAACGTCTGCTACAGATAGTCACATATCATTCATAACAAAATGGTTCCTACTGGTCTGTGACAAATGCTAAGACAAGACAAAAGTGGTGAAAGTCCAAAAACAGACAACTACAATGTCACAGTAAAGTAAGTAAGAGACATTGAGGGACTTGACCATGTCCTGTGTCTCTGAGATGTCAAGGATTTGTCCAGCTACAGCTCCTGAGTAATCTCAAGAGGCAATCACATTGTCAAAGTCCAGTGATCCCCACTGATTCTTCTGAAGGAGAAGTTTAAATTCATTCTGATGTGAAACTGGAGAGTCATTTGAAGTTCCATTGAGGTAGTAGCATCCATGGTTCTGGATCCTCTCTTTCTTGCTTTACCAATGGGGGTAAATTCCAATGCTTCAGAAAAAAAAAACAACGTAAATTAAGCTGTCTGTCAAAATGAGTCTGAAGCCTGAGTCACACAAGAGAAGGACTCAGCTCCCCAATGTGCAGTGTTTTAACTTAACCACCTCTCTCTGCTAATATAGCATCCATCTTCATTAGTATGAGCTATCTGTGGTTGAAAGCTGTCAGAATTACCTAGCAGCACAATTTCATTTGAGAAATTACTAATATCAACTCTTCATGCTGTTGTTTCAAGTCTACATCCTTGTTAATGAAATGAGAAAAAGTTGTTGATGAGGTCAGCACTTTAGTTTGTTTATTACTTGTTTGCATTTTTTCCTGACGTTTGTGAAGGTATATGCATGAAATTCTGCTTGTAGAAATGTATTTTCAGAAAATTACCTAGAAGAATCTTTTGAAGGAGAGTCCCATCTACCATCATTTCTTGGCCTGATGAGATGGGACACTACTGCCTACATATTTCATGTATTTCATGTCATTTAACATATCTCTTGATTTAGTATCCAATTTTTCTTTTGTGTGGTGTCATGGTTTAGCAATTGTATTCCCCAGTTTCATGCCTACACTGGGGATCTCCAAACCATGTGGCTCCTGCTGGCACCCCCTTCTCCTGGGAGCTGTTGGGCTGGAGAGGAGAGTTGGAGGCAGAGAAGGTGAAGATCAGGGGCTGGGGTAAGAACAATTTGCTGGAAACAGCAATGAGGTAAGAAAACAAACAACAAGATCAACGACACTAATGACAGAGAGTGCAAGAAAAGATTCACACAGAAGCTCCTCAGAAATGGACAATACCTGACCACACCCTCTGCCACACCATGGAGACCCAAAAGAGAGCCCTTCTCCGTGGAAGAGACTCCCTTCCCCCCATCACTGGCAATGGAAAGGTGGTCCAGAATAATCTCTGGGTCCTGGCCATGCCCTCTCCTTCTTACTGCAAAAATTAGCTCATTCCTGGCCAGAACCAGGACACATGGATACAAAACAGTATATTGAAGGAAGTTGGTCCTATTTTGTCCACTAAGATTCTGAAAAGCTAAATACATTGGGAAAGATTTCTTGTAAAGCATACACTGGGGAACATATTTAAAATTAAAATAGGCAGTTAGATGGCCAGTTGCACGTCTCTGTACAATTCTGTTCTGTTAGTAAAAACTAATAAATCCTAAACATGTATTCAGAATCTAGGATTTACTTCTGTTTGTCAGGTTAGTAAAAGAAAGTTTCCTTCCATGTTGACAGCAAATCATTGAACTGTAGAACAGAATTATTAAGCTTGGTAAAAACCCCCAAGTCTGAGTCCAGCTTTTGACTAATAAGCACCTTGTCAACTAGATCACACCACTAAGTGCTATGTCCAGTCATTTCCTGAACACTACCAGGCATGGTGAGTCCAGCACCTCCCTGCACAGTCCATTTCAATGCTTAACAACCCTTTCCATGAAGAAATTCTTCCTGATGTCCAATCTGAACCTCCTCTGGGGACATTTCCTCCTATCCCATCGCTAGTTGCCTGGGAGAAGAGGCCAAGTCCCACCTCACTACAACCTCCTTTCAGGTAGTTGTTAAGAGTGATAAGGTCTCCCCTGAAACTTACTTTTTCTAAGATAAACAATCCCAGCCGCTTCTCATAGGACTCACACTCTAGACCCTTCACTGGCCTTGCTGCCCTTCTTTGAACATGCTCCAGCACCTCAAAGTCTTTCTTGAAATGAGGAGCCCAGAACTGTACACAGCACTTGAGGTGTGGCCTGACCAGTGCCAACGAGGTGGGATCATATTGTAGTGAGCTGGCAACTTCTTCCTGTGTTGTGCTTAGAAATGACAGCTGAGATGATTAAAAATTAAAGCCAAGTGTTTGTTCAGGTCCTCAGATAATATTCTGGTACAGGAATAGGAGCTACACTGATGTAAGGTCTCTTATAAGATCTAGGAATAGCTATAATTAGTAAGACTAATTAATTATCTGTTAGTTTCCTTTTTCAGTAATGGGAGCTAATCAGGTGTTTTGTATGTGTTTTTTAGTGTTTGTGATCCTGTTTCTTGTCATGTTAATGCCACTCTGTAGTAGGAAGCAAACATTAATTAGTGCATAATTTACAGTAGGAAAAGCAGAGGCTCGTGTGGTTAATCAATTTTAACAGAGGATTTTATCTAGAGCTGTTTGTGGGATTTCCCAGTAGTGACTATTTATGTGGTATATTTTTACTCTCATCTCAGTTGATGCTGTATTAAAAGTGTCCATGAAGAATTATTTTGATACATTTAGAAGTCAGACCAAAGGTGCATGTGAGTGCACAGAAGCTTTAAGGACGGTTAATGCCAAATTTACAGGGGCCTTATTATTGTCCAGGTCCCAGTGGGTAAGTCATACACCTCAGTGATTTTATGGTCCCCAAGGAAATGGTGTTGCCTGGTATACTAAAAAATTATCCAGGAAAATGTTTTGTTCCAGATTTGTAGGAAGAACCTGGAATTTTCCTTGTCTTTCCCCCTTAAAGTATGATTCTAAAATTAACCCATTCGTCACATTAGCAATGTTGTTGCAGGAAACATGGCCCCAAGTGTCCCTGTTTCCTCTACCCACAGGACAAAAAAGCTCTTGATTCCTGTTTGTGTAATGAGTCACACAACCTGGTCCAAGCTGGGGCCCTGGTGGGCAGGTGAGCATGGACCAGCCTTGTGTCCTGGCAGCAGGGACAGCCAGGAGCCTCCTGGGCTGCGTAAGCAGGGCTACAGTCAGCAGATTAAGGGAACAGATTATCTGCCTCTTTTCAGCACTGCATCTAGATATTGCACCCAGTTTTGGGCGACCCAGTGGGAGAAGACACAGATGAGCTGCAGTGAGTTCAGCAGAGCTCCAGGAAGCTGATTGGGAGCTGCAGCATTTGTCCTGTTAGAAGATGAGGGAACTGGGGGTATTCAGCCTTGGAAAAAAGATGACTTCAAGGGGATTTCACAGAAGGCCCCCCCTGGCCATGCCTAGGGGGATGTCAGCCAGGAGACAGACTCAGGCAATCCACAGTGGTGCAGGGTGGGAGGAAAAGAAAATACTTGACATAACTTGCAACATGAGGTATTCAGACTGGATTTCAGGAAAGATTTTTCCTGTGAGGACCATCAGGCAGTGGAGCAGATTGCCTGGACAGTTTGTGCAGTCTCCATCCTTCTCTGCTCTCAGAGAAGTCACTGAAAGGCAGCTAGTGGTTTATCTGTTTTTTCACCTGTCAAACAGTGCCCATGGCTTCATTCCCTGAGAAATCCATAGGGCTGTTTCTTTTACTTGGGGAACAAAATGTCACCATTTACTGAGAAGAAGTGCAAGGTGAAAATGCTTTTATTAGAGGGTGTTAAATTTTATAGTTCCTTCATCACATGTGTCAGATTAATAGGAAGAAAGTGTTTTAAATTGTTGACTTTAATTAGAGGAATGGAGAAGTCTGCCAAAAACAATAATCCATTTTTGGTGATCAAGTGTTTAAGTCATTTAGAAGTTACTCCATTTATTCTTAATTATGTTCTCATTTATAGAAGTGCAATCTATTTGAAAAAATACCAGTGCTAATGGTATGCTTCACAGAGCACGAATTATCTTGCAGAATATTTAAAATATTTTTTTCCCTCTAGTCTTTCCCTTTTGCTATTACATTCTGTAATGCTTTTAGCATCATTTGATACATCTGGTCACAAAGTGTCACGTTGCTTTTAGTTTTACCATTTGGTAAGTGTTTGCATCTGTTACAAAGGCTCCTTTTTACAGCCTCTATATCATTGCCAAGCTGAGACCTTGATCAGCTCAAAGCTACAGAGATGACGATTAATGCTTTTGTCATCTCAAGGGCTGATTACTGTAATTCACTCTTTTAGGGACTTTCAGCCCATACTGTTCGGAAATTGCACCTGAGTCATTATGCTGCCATGAGGATTCTCTTCAAAATGAGATTATATGAATGCATTATTAAATTTAAAAAATATTGTTTGAAGAATAATTCATATTAATTATTATATTACATTGGAACAGGCTGCTCAGGGATGAGTTTGAGTCATTGTTCCTGGAGGCCTTTTAAAGATGTTGATGAGGCACTTAGGGATGTGGTTTATTGGTGGCCTTGGCAGTACTGGGTTAATGATTGGACTTGATGGTCTTAAAGGTCTTTTCCAATCTAAATGAGTCTACAATTCTATGTATTTGGGAGATCTCAGACCATTACTATTATAAGCCTGTCATGTGAGTAATCATTTTATAGTTTCTATATGTCATCCAATTTACTGAGCTGTCTTGATGATATCTATTAAGATTTGTACATCACCAAGAGTGTAAATTATACATGGATGTTTTTCAAGCTGAATTTGTGTTGTTTTTCAATCAACATGGAAATGCTTTTTATTTAGTAGAACATCTGAATTGCAGGTTTTGCTACTCCTGTTTTTAATTGGCAAGTGTATAACATGGGTTTGGATGAGTCTTCTTGAAAGTTAATTAATCACATATATTGAAATTGACCAAATGACAGGCCAGATTTAATGATAGTTTTGAATATTAGCATTTCATAGAAGATGTAAAAGGTGTTGTTTTTACAATTTTCCTCAGCTATTTTAAATTTTGACAGAAAAAGGGGAAATAATTCTCTTTCTATTAAGCGGATCTCTTTTTCAGTATTACACAGGAGAGAAAATAATGGTTTTTAGCTTTCCTAAGCAGAATAATCAGAGTGATTTTATCAATATGGTTAATAGTGCTAATCTGTTTATGCATGCCAGTCAGCCCTGTCTCATTAGCAACCTTATGTTAGTAAAGGTTTTCCCTCTAAGAGGAAGCCTGAACCTCTAAAAAGTAATATTAAAAGGTTGTTTTCAAAGAAAAGCAACTTATGCCTTATATTACAAAGCCTAATGAAAGCTTTCCATTCTAATAGACTCTTGGGTACATATTTTCTGTCACTTAAAAAAATAGAGGTCTACAGCAGCACACAAACTTTGGAAAGGTTAAAAAAATTCAATCCTGTGGATCCACGGGATCAAACTGAAAATTCAGATTTTAGCCTGGGATGTAGTATTTCCTTTCAGTCTATTATGCCTACAGAAAGCATCTTTCCAGTGCATTCTCTCGCTAATTGAAACACGTGATATTCTTGGACAAAGAGAAGAATGCACAGGCAGATGGTCTCCTGAACATGGGAGCTGAGGCCTGGTTTGTGTTGAATAACTATTATCTAGCCCTTTTTTCATCAGCCCCAGACTGCATAAAATGAGGAACTAACAGAAAATGTTAGCTGTTTGTCAAGTGTGTTGCCTGCTGATGAGAGAAGGAAAAATGTAGGAGCTGGGCTTGTCATAAAATGAGATCCAGAGAAAGAGTCTGGGCTCAGAGCCACACTCAAATGAGTGTGCTGTACAGCTTTCTCTCCAGGTTAAAGCTCTTCAACAAGCTAAAGGATTTTCTACATGAGATGCTAAAGTAGCCAAGAAGGACTCCAGAATATTTTGTTTTTGTAGACTTGTTTCTAGCCTTGTAGTGAACTACCTTGTTAAAATAAACACATTCCATTTTGTAAAGCACTGTAAAATTCTTCGTTAGTCTGGTAAGATGAGATATATTCTCATATAAGATATATTCCAGGAGTAATTACTATAGGTAAGCAGAATAGATAGGCTTTTTCATCTGGATATATGTATATCAGCACCTTGTGAGCTGCAGGGAGCTTGGAGCTGGGAAGCATCCCCTTGCTGAGCACCATGGGGCTGCAAGTCTGGGCTAGGGCTGCAGGGCAGAGCCAGCTCTGTTGCTGTTTGTCCTGTGACAAGCTGGCAGCAGAGAAAAATTCTGAAACACTGCAGTGAGACAGTCAAAATAACTTAGTTCAAACCAGATAATTGTCCCAACACAATAGAAGGATTTTCTTCTTTTTTTATATAAGATTTATTTAAAACTTACTGCAGAAAGCAAAAATGCTCCTTTGGGGCCCCTTTTCCTGGGTGGTTGGTACTTCAGTGATTGTCTGCATTTATATTTCTGGGCTGTAAATTCTTTAGGGTGGAGATCACATTGTTTACATTTAGTTGAGTGCTGCATGCTGTGTGCTTTTCTTGGAGTTTAATCGTATTTGCAAGAAATTGTCTCTTCAGTAGGGAAACAACCTGTTTGTCCAAGTTAAGGTGGAGTTTGGCCTATATAAGCTGAGGTCATCATATTTTGGTGAATGTCAAGATTTATATAATGGATTTATAATATGCATTATCGATTTCAGATCTACCTTGGTCATTACCTCTTTTGGGAAGTTGGTGCCTTTTAATGTATTTGTTTTATATGTTCTAATTTAATAGCATCAGAAATCATGAGAGTTGAAATAAATAAGTTCCTATATGCCAGCATCTTGGAAACAACCCCCTTTTTCTTCATTTAAACAGTGGTTAAAAAGGGCAGAATTGAAATGAAGAGTTTCTGCTCTATAAGGTTATTTTGCTTTACACTATAAACATGTAAAGCAACTCCCTCAAGTCTTCAGTAAACCTATCTGATTTCAAAGCATTTATATTGCTGAAATCTGTTAATGTTCTAGAAAAGTTTGGAAGAAAATGATATTATACCAAATATCTGCCATAATTTTATTTATTACTAAATGTTTCTTAATTGTCTCCCTTTATTCTATTAATATAAAATAAGAAAGATAACTTATTAGCTGAAGTACTGTGGTAATTAATAAGTTTGGGCAATTTTTCCACATGAAAATTTAGACTCTTTAGGGCAATAAATCGCTGTATAGATATATACAGGACAATAATTGTAGAACTAATTGAAACTTGTCTCCTTTAACAGACAATTTGGAGGTCTGTTCAAACAAACTCTTCTTTCAAGTCACATTTCTCGCTACTGGCTGACTTGCTAAGCTTCTTAAGCTCTACTTCAGTTCATTAGACAGCAATGTGTGTTTGCAGTGACAAAAGCTTTAGGATTGACTCCCGCTGGCTGTGGTGGTATCTCAGGATATGCCATTGTCACTGCTTACATAAGTGAGGCAACAGCAGAGGATTGTGGCCAGTAACTATTCTTTAGCATATCTGACTTTCCACTGTTTAGTCTTGGCAGAGCTCCTATACTGCAGTTTATAGTGCTGAATGAAGGAGATAGGGCTTTGTGCTGATATGCTGAGTCTCACTGCTCTAAATATTGGAAAAAATAGGTGGGGAATTACAATGACAAAAGAGGTGTGCTTGCAGCTGCGTAACTGCAATAAAATTCCTCTTCAGTTTACACAGCATCAGTCATGCTGAGAAATCAGTTTCGTACTGATAAAGATGATGTTTCCCAGTGGGAGAAAGAGTTAGTGTAGTAGATAATGTGCAACTGCCCCTTTTTTATGGAGACCCCAGCTGATGGGGGTTGGTGCTCTAAGCTGAGGGAGCAAATGTGGCCTGTTTTCTTTTTCACAGTCCTCTGTCTCACTCAGAGATTGTTCTTTTATCCTGTTGATATAGGATATTTTTTGTGTAGTCATTGGTGCCTTTGTAGGACTGATAGGAGTCAATGTTGAGATTTAGAACATATTCAGACATCTAGAAAGGTGCAGCATGCAGCAGTGGACTTGTTAAAAAATGACACTTCCAGCATATGAGATTGTTTGACGATATTCAGATACTAGTTCTATGTGGGAGACCACATTTTATTCTAAAATAATTGGTTTTTAATCCTCATGGAAAAGTAGGTCACCTCTTAGGGACTGGCAAAAGCAGGCAAGCTGGATCTCTGGTGGTGGATCACTGTTCTTCAACAAAGGGGTCTCATGTTTTCCAGTTTGCTTGAAGCTGTTGAATTTTGGGGTATGGAGGGTAGTATAGATGCTTTTGCAGGTATATTAATGGTAGAACATGATAGGAACAGTACATGTTTCTGTACCAGGATCGTTTATTTATTTTTTTTTTTTACCTGGATTTGGGATAACAGTGCTGTTCTTGTATTATTCTGTTTATTGTAATATTACATTTTAATTGATATAAAGCACTTTGTTTTATAATAAATGAAGTTGTTATTTCTCTAATGTTCTCCAAATATTCCTGTATCAAGCATATACAGCTTTGAAATATCTTCAAAGTTACTTAAACATAACATTTCATTGCTATTGAAGCATGAAATAAAACATACAAAAGTGTTTAAAAACTTTGTAGTGTTTTCTAACATGCCAAATTGTCATTTGTACATCAGTGTCCTTGAAGCAATGCATTTTTGCATCCATTTGCTATAAACTAGGATCTGCAGTTGAACCATGGCAGCCTGAGGGTTGTAAAGGTTGTTGGGCACTACAGATGAGGCAATAGGGTTAGGAAGCTTGGAATTTTAACAGGGTTTTCATTTTTTTTTCACAGTACAAACCGCCCCCCCCNAATGAAAATATAAAATATTCCTACTGCTAAAGTCCCAGTGCTACAGAGTAAACCTGTAACATGGTTCCTTTTCTAGGACCAGCACTTCAGAAATTTGTCACATAACTTCTCTAAGATGATCCCAGTACTATCAGATCTGTCTTTATCTAAAATTTATTTTAGAATATGATAGACAGGAGTACCTCTGGGAGTGTTCTTGGAGAAAATTATAAACTAATATTTTGGGGTGTAGATCAGACATAATGTCAGAACCTGCAGTTAGGTTTTCTTTCTAGAAAAGAATTTGATGAGTATTTGTGTCTCAGTTTGTTTATCGATAAGAAAGCATTTTGGAATACATAAGAGTTAATTCTTCTATCAGTTTCCTTGGACTCATTAGTACTCTGTTTTTTTAAAAATAAGCACTAATAAAAAGTGACTTATACATCAGCGATTCTAACTGTTCAGTAATTCATTGATTAGTATCATATATTGTATGATAGCTATCAAAGCTGCAATGTGGAAAACATTGGGACGTCAAAGAGTTTCTGAGTTATTTGTCCATTATTAGCAATTGTACAATAATTCTTTATGATGTTTCCAAAAATTCCTTAAAAAAGAATGGAGGCAATGAAAAGAAACAGGTTTTAAACAGAGCAATATAGCATATTGCTGTTTAAATAGAGGAAAAATACAAGACAAAGAAGACAGATAAGCCGTACCACTAATTTAATAAGATTTTGGATCAAATCCAATGAGAGTTCTGAAGTTGTTTCTGTAGAAATCACTCTGAATCATATTGTGAGTGTGAAATCACTCCCAGCTTTTCATTGACTCTCCTGGGATGGGTAGCATCCATAGACTTTATTTGGTGTGAAATACTTCTGGGATTGCAACTGTAACTGGTGTATAATTCTTAAATCCTACGCCATTAAATATCTGACACCTCATAAACGTCTATAGATCTAATGATTAGAAAAGTTCTGCTATCAAAAATAAAAGCTGTTCAAAATATTTGGTGGGAGTTGTCCATGAAAATTATTATCTTCTAAGTACTTACTGCTGTTTGACTCTGTGAAGCAAATAAGTATAATCCAATGGATAAAATAAATTTTCCAAACATATGGTGAAAACATAAACTAATCAGGAGTATGTATAGTATGAGAAAATTTTAGGATTGTGTATTTATTTGTGATTTTATTTTCTAAGGAACTCATGCACCACTCATCTGGAAATCCGAATCTTATGGTTGGAGTTTTACCTTTGTTTGTATCCCATTAAATCCTTCTTTTGCCTTATCTTTCTGTGCAAGTACGAGACTCACATGGAGGAACTTCTGACTTATTAACGAAGTTGTTGTTTGAGCAGAGGGTATAAGAATGGTCACAGCATATTGGTGGTATTTACTAAGTGGTTAGCTTATACTTAATTTCCTTGTATAGAATAATAATTGTGTTCCTAATACAGTTTTGAGTGATCTTTAGTAATTTTAAGTTCCTAAACACGTCTTTCAGCACACTTAAATCTTTGGCCAAATATATCTTTGAAATTGGGTCATCTTAAGGGGAGTGCTTTTTTCCCCTGTTCTCTGTCTGTTCAGCTGTAAAACAGGATTAACTTTTTCATTCCTTAAGACAAGAGGGGACGTGAGAGCATACTGTTATTAATTATAGCATTATGCTCAACAGAAGAATGATGAAGTCAGACTAATCAACAAATTAGAAAGATCTGCTCATGAAAGCTAAGTTCAACCATTTCAAACACATAACATCATGTGTGACTGTCACAGCTCTGCTCTCTGTGCCTTGTACTGAACTACTGGATTTGGGTGATCATTTAAAATTCATCCATGAGTCTCGCTTTATATGAGATCACCTGTCCTGGGTCAGTTCAGCCTGGGATTCCCTGGTGAATGGAGACCTGTGGAACTGCAGAGAACCAGCCAGACTTTCAGAGGTCCTGCCTGCTTGGTAATAAGCCTGCAGATGTCTGCATTTGGGGACTCTGAATTAGAGGTTGCATTTTTTGTTTTGGATATACAGTAATAGATTTCTTGTGTAAGTTCTTCTAACTGAACGCATATAAACTTTAGATATCTACATATCCTGTGACAGGGATTGTTATAACAATATTATCTATCCAAACATTGCTGTTTGTATTTAACTTTGCCTGATTTCATCTTATCCTTCTTAGTTAACATTCATTATTTATTATGAAAACCAATGGATGATAATTTCTGATTCACTTTCTCATGCTACTGAAAGCCCATCATTCTTATATTTTGACTGTTACTCTTCATAAAATGATGCATTTAGTTCCCACTTTCAGTTTCTCTGGAGAGAATGAAATGTTAAGGAACTACAGAATACTGTCCTGTTAAGCTGCACAACTTTTTGACAGAACAGAGGAAAATGTAATTTAAATATTTCAGTAGCTGAAAGAAAATAGTTCAAAGAGGGTAGGCAAACAATGATGAGAATGTGTTGACAGTGCATGAAATCTTTGATGTGGATTCCTTAATAAAGTAAAATGATTTTTTGGGGATGCAAGGATGGCTGTTAAAAACTCCAGTTATAAGCCCTCCATGAGAAAATAAAATAATCCTTTTGTTTTTAGCATTGCTCCCCAGCTGAAAGAATGAAGGATGATTTTTGACGAACATCTTGTAGTGAAAAGGACTATAACAGAGGCTATCTTGATGCTCGTTATCAGTACTGTGTTTTTCTATTTATTCACTCTTTGTAGGAAATTAAAATAGATTAACAGGAGGGGGGATTTTTAGAAGAAGGGAGTAGGATTCAGGAAACAGGACTGTCAAGACTGATATTTACTGGGTCGTGTAATGTTTGTCAAAGAAGAGAGTATTACAACCTTCTTCTGTGCCCCACTAAAGAGTGGTTGTCTGTAGAGTGGAAGCAATGGACTTATTTGTTACACACACCTGAGGCACAGTTTGATTCCATCCTAGAGACACAGTTCTGCACAGGTTTAGTTGTTTTATGTGCTGTAAGAACACAAGAAAATACTCTGCCTTGAAAAAGTTGAGGCTAAGTCTTCTGCAATTCATGAGAGTGGAACAGAGGCACTGAAATCTGCCTGCTGCTCACTGAGGCCCTGGATGAGATCTTCTTCACTGCAGAGATCATGACCTGTGTGAAACCTTCCTAGCAGGCTTTGAAGGCACAGCAAAGTTGCTTCCTGTCTTCTCAGCTACTCACGCTCAGAAGACATGCTTTATCGTAATGAACAACTTTTTCTGTAAATAATCTCAAAAGCCCTCCCGTCATTTGGCTGGGGGTCATGGTAAAAAGGGAATCAAGTAAATCCCCATCTCAATCTGATTGTTTCTGGCACTTAACAGATGATGGATGTTTGTGCTCCTTTCACAGACTGTGAAGTGCTCAAATAATGAGCTGTCCTTTATTAAAATAAACAGGCCAGACACTTGAAAGTTCTTTTGTGAAAAACAAATACTTGTTATTAAAATAGCTAGGAGATGATTGCAGTCTTTGACTTGAGTTTATATTTATGGTTGAGTTCCCTAGATGGAGAACTATGCTGAATGACTTTTTAATCCTCTGGGAACACCTCTGTAGAAATAAAAGTAAGACGTGGGGGTGGACAGATCTCTTTAGAGGATCTGATATTTTGTATGGAACTTGTGAGAAGCCTCCTTGAAATATGGTCACACACAAGACTTCACAGTGTAGCAGCCAGCAAAGTCATTCCCCACCACTTCCAACTCCAAACACGATATATTTGCCTGAGAAATAATCATGAGTGTTAAGAAAATGCTTTGGGAAAACCACACAGGTTTTGTTTTGCTTACAGGTAGGTACCCACCAGGAGTGTGTAGGAACGGTACTGCAAGCAGAAGCGAGATATTTGGGTGGTAGTGTCTTTAAAATAGTTAAAGTGCTTGGTCCCCCAAAACTCACTGCAAATCTCTAGAATTTAATTTGTGAAGATGCCATTTCCATTACATAATCATTATTTTGTTAGCACCAGCCTGGTTTTTGCTCCAAATGTTGCTTAACATCTCTAGGATATGGCTGATGAAAACAGTGAGAAATTTTTGTACTGTGTCACGCACAGACAAGCTCTAAGCAAGGTATTGCTCAATATGATGACCTTGTTTGCTTGAATTCTTTAGACAATTCTAGCCCTTCAGCAAACATCTCAGAACAAACACAAGTACTGCAGAACACAGCTTCTGATATTTCTAATGTTAAAAACAAACATATATACCATTTTTATCTCTTGGAAAGCTACTTTGCAGCAGACTTAATTCACCCCTATAAATGAGTTTGATTTTTTTTTTTGATTTCTCAAGAAATTTACAATGTGTCACAATTTGTATCATAACTCAGTTGGAAGATTATGTATTGATGGTAGGTACATGATCCACCTTTGTTAACATCATATTTAAGTGTTTAAAAATTTTATTTTATACTGTGAGATGATTACTTTGCCTTCCAGTTTTATGGTTGTGGTTTCCATATAAGAACACTGACTGTGTCCCTTAAAGTCCTGTAGGAAATCTGTAGAAGTTTAGAGAACTGAGGCAGATTCTTCTAAATTTGAAACTGTTGGCCAAATCACTGGATTCCCTTTTCTTACTGTCTGACATCCTTGATGCTCAAGGCAGAGGAAGCATACCTGTTACAGACTATGCTGTGCTGCAATTAACTTACAGGGAAGGATTCATAATATGTGACTCAAATGATTTGTGTATCTCTTGTTCACAAGGATGCAAATATTTCTGCTTTTGATAAAAGACTTCAGAGATACAAATACAGAACTGTTTCTTTTCAAACATGCAAACAAACATCAGGTATCTAGTACTTCTGAAAATACTTAAACAGTGAATTTTTAATTATCTGAAGGAAAAGGACATCTTAGACACTGAGGAATCCAAGTGTCTGGAGCTGGCAAAATCTCTTGCTGAAGAGGTACTGAGCAACCCTGGGGCAGAGGAAACGGGAATTCTTTGAAAGAGCTGGATTTCTGTGAAGACTAGTGATTATAAGGGGGTAGTGCCCTTCATGTAATACTTTCACTGCAAAGATGGAGAGGCAGGGAGAAGTGTGTGTGCAGTAATGTGTGACAGAGAGAGACAGATTGTTAGGTGCAGCAGTACACTTAAATAAAACATCACAGCTGTTCTGTCAGATGTGATTGGATTACATAGTACCTACTTCAAAGAAAGGATCATAGAGTCACAAGTAATTCAGGTTGGAAGGGTCTTTAGATGCTCAGCCTCCCCAGCCTGGGCAGCTACAAGAGTTCTTCTTTCCCAGGAACAGTGTTTTGCATTTCTCCTCAGTGAATTTGAAGATCCTTGGAACTCCTGTGAGCCAATTTCTCCAGCCCACAGGGTCTTGCTGAATGGCAGCCCTACCCTTTAGCATATCAGATGGCTCCTGCAGCTTGATGTCACCTGCAGTCTTGAAGAGAGTGCATGCCATTACCTCTTCCAAGTCTCTAATAAAGGTGTTCAGCAGGACACGTCCAAGGACCCTCCTGCAACATCACTTCTGACTGGCTCTGGACAGACAAAGTATGACCCATTAGCCAGTACTCTCAGAGCCCTATCCTCTCAGCAATCTTTTGCATGTCTGGCTGTCCACCACTCCAGACTGTAATGTCCCAGTATTTATAAAGGAACTCTGTGGTAAACAGTGTTAAAAGCCTGTTATAAGTTATAAAGTTATAAGAAGTTGAGGTAAATGACATCCACTGCTCTTCCAGTGGACATTTTTCTTCAGTCACATTTGCTTCATTCTCAGTGGAATTTTAATCAGAAAACAAAATTATGATAAAGTTTATGCGCAGTTGGACCAAGAGAGGTCAGAAGCAGAGAGAACACAGTGAAGGGCAGCTCCTTTTGCCAACAGTCCAGTGAGTTCTGTTGTCTGGCTGCTTCAGTTCAGCTGGAGAAACCACGTGTGGGTAACAGCACACAGCACTTCCATATGTGCTTAACTGTTGTGCAGATGTTAAAAATATAAGCTTAAGATTTGTGCAAATATTAACTCATTCTGCTCAGTCTTGTTGGCCTGTTGAAGAGAATATTAATGTTAGGAATGTCCAAAGAATATGTTTAGTGCCTCTATGTGCAGAAGACCAGTAGCAGGCTTAAAACTTTTTTTGAACAACTTTTTTTGAAGTTGTGAATCAGATTGTAACACTACTGAAATTGTGGTAAAATAAAGTGAACCCACACTTTGGAAACTTATTAGCTACAAGACTACAGGCATCATCATAAAATAGAGATAACTTGCAGTTGGAGAATTGATTAGCTTGTTTATGGCTGGTATGATCTTAAAGTAGCAACTGATACTAAATCAATTCTCTTGACATATGCTTGAGGAGGTAACTTGCAATAGTAACTCCAAACTTTAAAAAAAACTATTGTATTAAAACAAAGTAAAACAATATTTTTCCTAGATTATTTCACTCCTATGAAAAAACATACAAAACTTTAAACTAGTACATGGATTTCTTTTAAACAAAAAAGTAGTCATTATGTAGAGTTGTCTGTGCTACAGTGTATTGCGATTTCAAAGATGGCTTTTGTTCTGTACCAAGAATGTTCTTACCAGAAAAAGTGAACCCTTGAATACCTCCCAAAATATTAAATCCTCCCAAAATAGGATCTATTCAAAATACATTAATCTGACACCAAATGGTATGATATTTAACCTATGCAGACTCTTAAAAATAACATGAAATGGAATCATCTGAAGGAAGGGATTGTGCCTGATGATTCATATGATGACCTATGTTGTGACTGAAAGAAGTAAGGAATGATTTCTCTTTTTACCCTTCCATCTGAGGAGTGAAAATGGATGATGCCTACAGGAATTGAAACGGGATAAGAAGAGAAAAGTGACTTGTTGAAAGAGGTCTGGTTTATAACATTGGAACCTGGAGATCTCTGCTTAGTGAACAGCAGTGCTGTCTTAGCATCAATCTACATCACTTCATTCAATCTAGGGAAAATATTTAAGATTTCCTCAAACTTGTGTGAAGTCCTCTATTATTAGCCATAATTTTTATTTTTCTCTGTGCTGTTTTTGTCATGTGAGGCAAATTTCCTGGCTTAAGATGAGTTTTCTTCTTACATTCAAAATATCAGTTTTGTTACATATAAATGTAGTCCCAAAGTGGTGTGAGATGGTTGTTAAAGAGCAGTGGCTCTGCTTGGAGAACATGGTCTTCGTCACACTTTGCTAAATACTTCACTCTTGTATTACTCTTCACAGGTGACTGTGCATTGCTATGTGTAATGATATCTTAACTTTATCACAGCTAATGTGGTTTGAAAGGGAAAATGAAACAAAAAATTATACTCCTGCTTAGTTAGCCTGCTGTAAAATTCTGGCTTACTGGGACAGAGACATGTTAAGAGTGAAATTAAAATGTATATCCTCTGGATAATGTGTGACGGTGGCATTTGGAAACTCATATGCTAGAAGGGTTAATGCTTATTAGCTGGAAATATTTCTGTATGTCCTGCTGAAAGCAAAAACGCTGCAATAGTGAGTAGCTTTCTTTTCACTGTGACTGAAATAAAGAAGATTAAGAAAAAATTTAATGTAGGTTAATGTACGTGCAGAGAATGTCATTAATTGTCTTGGTGGCGTGCAGGCAGTACTTTATAGTAATTGTGGTACCACTAGTAGAATATTAATGCATGCTGCTTTGACCTGCCATCAGTCATTGCAGTTTGAATATAATTTGCATAATACTTTGCATATCAGTCACATACTAGTCACTAGATTTTATGATGCTAGGATGGTGGATTAACAACATGATTGTAGTAGCATTACTCCAATGAACGGGATCAACTTCTATGTTTCTCTTTTCTCCTACTATTTTCCAGAATAATTTATAATGATTTTTTTAGAATATTAATAATTTTTTTTCAGGATTAGTAGTTAATCCTGGATGAACCATGTTAATACTAGCTACCAGCTCCCCGTTAGCCTCTCATTTGTGTTTATTCTACTTTTATTTAAACTTCCCATGATGGTTTTATTTGTAATCAAAGCTGTGTACTTTGACTATGAATTTAAAATGTTTAGCATATTTAACAGTGGCAACAGAGAGCTTAAATGCAGTAGTTGGAACCTAAAGCTAGGCATAAAAGCTATACATTTGATATCAATAGTTAAAAGTATTTCAAAAATATTGCAGTACAAATGTATTAAAAAATTGTATGAAAGCTTTTGACTTGGTTGGTAGTTATTATTGCTAGCAGAGAAGGTTTCCAGGATAAAAAGTATGTCCAGCGTGCATCCAAAGTGATGCGAAGTGTGTAGGACTTGGACACAGACACAGGACTTGTCAAATAAGGTGGATTATTTTTGGCCAGGAAGAAAACTTGCTGTTGGTATGCATTTCCCAGACAACTTTGTTACACTTCCAGTTCACTATTGGACCATAAGTTGACTATTCATTGTGTAGCACTTTGATTTGATCTCATGCATTTAGACTTTTTACAAAGATACATTGGAGGTAGATACTGCATAAAAATCCAGAATGGTTACAAACTTCCTTCACCTTCAGTATGAGGGAAAATTATCACTATCACTTTCTTTCTTCTGAACTGCAAATGAATATGATGTACAATAAATTTAAATTCCGCTGGCCCATAGTAAAATTCCTGGTTGTGCTAGGAAACTGCATGAAATTCAAAGGACATATATGCTCTATATTCTGAAGTATTAATTTCTTTTTAGTTGAAAGGTTACATACATTTGCATTGATATGTGATGGCTTAAGTTAATGTAAGTGCTGATATAATATCCGTAGACCATTTTTCCCTATTTATTTATAGATTTCAAAGGAGCTTTTACAATTCTCAGTAGGGCTGTCTCCTACAGTTCCAGTGACATTTAAGCTGTTTGGTTGTTAATCAACCTCCCTCACTGCCAGGCTGTGACATCATGAGAATCCCCAAAGAGCCTTTTTGCTTTTGATGGAAGATGTACAATTTTTTTCCAAACCATTACTTTTTTAAACAAATTTCTCATTGTTGTTTAAATAAATAATTTTTCACATATCTCAAACAAACTTCTCCTCATATAATATCTCTGCTTACTTTTTTGGGTTCTTGTAAGAGATTTGTAATGTAGAACTTGCTTTGCACTACTTTATAATAGACATTTTATAGTGTAACCAGCTATGTTTTGTGCCTGATAACGAACTGCTCCCTGCTATTTGAGAGCTTGTCAACCTGTTGTTTTCACACTTTCTATAACTATTATTGACATTAAAAAAATTCTGTGGGGAAAACAAGTAGATTGAGTCCCAGTGTGTAAGTATGAACTGAATTAGAATTGTATGTAGAATTATATGAATTCAAATAGCCACTGGCTAAACACAACTTGCATGGATATTGAATGGTAAAATATTTCCTAAATGGATTTAATTTAGATTGTATGTCCCCAATAAAGTTATGTTATGTATTTGTATAAAACTGCCTGCTCTTTGAATGTAGGTTCATCCCAGAAGCTTTAGTATAATTAGGAACTTATATATGTAAATCATAGAAATTAAAGATTGAATTTCAGTCTTAATTCTAAAATTCTGAGAATTTAAAAGGAAAATTTATCTTGGAAACTTGTTAATATACCTCCCCATATACATATACCCCATGTGTGAAGAGTAGCTCAAAATAAGTATATTTCACCTCTTTCAAACTCTGTAAAGGACATAGTCTGGATACTATAAATTTCAGGTAAATGTGCAAAAGGCAGATGAAAAATACTCCTCACCAAATGTGTGGCTCTTCCAGATATCACCTTCTGTTTCCAGGTATGGCAGTTGTTACTGTTAGGGAGTTAGGGGCTCCTGTGATGGGACCACCCCAAGAAACTGACTGAAGCACCAGGTAAATCTCAAAACTTTTAACGAGCCTTTTCTTACGCTCAACAACTGGAAATCAAGCTTTAGTCAAAGAAATCAGCCACACTCTGGGTACACAGTATTGCAAGTCTAATGTTTTGATTTGGCTTGATGCCCAAAACGTCTGGTGGTTCTCAGCTGTATAAGGTCACCATGTCCTGACTCAAGAGCTCTTCAATGAGAGAAACTGGAGCTGAAATCAGTGTCTTTTATTTTTTTAAATTTATTTTTATTTACCAAAACCCCTAGAGGGTCACTAATCTGATGTCATCTGGACATCACTGACATATGGATGAGCATTTTCCATGGAATAATACAAGTCTGGATCGAAGGATTACCTCATTTTTCTGTGGGTGGGAATGAAGCTCTTCCAACTTGTCCAGGCAAGTGTTATCCCCCAGCACTTGTCCATCCTGGTCTTTTCAGATGCATGTGCAAGTTTGCAGACCTGTGCAGGTCCTTTGATGCCTTCCAGTAGTTGCAGACTGGGTGCTGTTTTCTTAGTTTTCCTATTTTTATACAGCTATGCTTAGAAGGCAGATGTTACAAGATAACTCCTCTAGCCCAAGTCAAATAGCCCTGTACTCTGCCTGGGTGCAAAACTGGACATGCACCATGTTTAGCTGCAAACCAAGCAGGTTTGGAATAGAGTGGTAGTGAAAGGAAGGTTCTGTCTCACAGTATGGCTCCCCTGCTGCACATACTGAGACTCATGCTATGGTGATGGTGCTGTATCCAATTTTCAGTTGGGTCAATTCTCAGTGGAGAAATCACAATAAAAACAAGAAAGAAGAAAAAAGCCTTTCACTAGCAGACTGGGCAGTGTTTTCTTCACATGACTACAATTTTGCCAGTGAAAATTAGATTAAATCTGTTTTTTGTGAGGCATCTAGAGTTAAGAGTAACAATGAAGAAAATGGCTGTGAGAGCAGTCAGTTTAACTTCAGAATCTTATTTCAAGATCTGGTGCACACAGTGGATGTGACACTTGTGCGTTCAGAGAATACTGAAATAGTATTTCTTGGTATTAAATAAAAAATTCTATGTCTTACAACATAACTGAGCAAAAGTCTCCAGTCTCTCCCACAGGATTCATTCCTAAACCTTAGCAATTTTTGTCCTATTTTGAAATATTAGAAATACCACAAGATCTTTGCATTTTAAATTCAGAAAAAGGATAAATATAAGAAAATGGAATTACATAGTATATGATTTTAAGACATAAACATGCTTTTTTAAATCAGAAATTTTAAAGGAATCAGTCTATATTTGTGTGAAGATGTACTTTTAATTCAAACATTGATAAATAGGTTTTAAATACAATTCTGAATACTGTAGTAGTAGAGATTAGGGGAATATAAAATTACAATTTTAATGTAAAATTTCACAGAATTCATGCTATGGATTGGTGGAGCTCTACTTTATTGACATAATTAGCTGTAATTCAGATTCAATATTAACTGAACCAAACGTTATTAACAACACTTTAGAGTATAAATGCTAATTTAATAAAGAATGACGAATTCATTTAACTCAGCATGGTCATCCTCTTTGCTGAATTTTCTCATTTGCTCTCAGTGTGTAGAGTCTCATGGCACAAATCAGGAATAGGTCATGCATGGTTGCTTAGTGGTTTCTTAATTAGTATTATAACCCATTTGCTTTGTTAATAGCTTTGCATTTGCAAATATCATATCCCATTTTTGCTGAGGAATCATCACTGCAGCTATTCTAGAGTAGGCCTGCTAAGGAAGCAATAGAAATCAAACCCTGTGCAATCCTGTAAAACATGTTATGTTCTGTGATCCAAGTGACTGTTTGTTGCTGTTGTATCTTTAAAGGTGGTGCTATCATTCGCTGTGGTTTTAGCTAAACAAATGCAAGAGTTCTGGAAATGTGTAGGCCAAATATGTAATCTCTGCTGTTTTTTTCATTTCTGCTAGAAGGGGAAACTGCGTTATCAGAAAGAAAACACTTGTAGGGTGAAAATATCTCTGCATGGCTTGCCATTTAAAAGCTTTCTTAAACCACCTTGCATTGCACTGCATTGCTGAGAATTGCAGCTGCTGAGTTTGTTCACTAAAGACAACCTGGAGGCTGTGACACACCAAGTTGCACATCTCCTGGGCAAACATTTGCTGTGACTTCACGATGTGCAGTGGGGCTGGAGAGGTGAGGTGAGTGCTACTGCAGAGCTGAGCTTGGTGCCAAGGGAAGAAGGATCTGAGAGTTCCTTCGGCTGCTGCTCCTGGGTGCTGACACAGTTCATAGCCCCATGCTGGCTACTATGAAAAAAATCAGCTCTACTGCAGCCAACACCAGCACAAAGATGCTAACTATCTGCTTCTGAAAATCACAGCCAGCTACACAGAGGGCATAACAACAAATGCTTTAGTATCTTTAGGAAAAAATCTTATTTTTACATTAAAAAATACCAGTATTTTTTACATAGGAAAAAACTAAGATTAATTTCCTCTTTTCTTATGACAGAGAAATAGTCATGTTTTATGATTTGAACTAATGTTGGCCTTGTTTAAGGATTATTCACCAGCTCATGAAAGAGGCTATAGAGTGTAACAAAACCAGAATAAGCTTGCTCAGCACATGGTCGAAGGTTTATTTGCAGTTCATGTTGCACAGATGGGTAATAGTTTGAAAGCGCAGATGGAATTTAAGGAACAGCAAGTTCAGTGGGAAAACTGCTGTATTAAAGAGAGGGAGAAAACTGAATGAACCAACAGCTTGAGAGAAAAATATTGAGATCCAGCTGGTTATTACACAAATTATTTCAGATTCTCCTAATGTATAAACTGTGAGGACAAACAGCAAATGTTTTACAAGAATTGGCTGCTTCCTTGTTCTTCTCTTATAAAAGAAGTACCTCTCAAGCCTTATTAAAATACAAGGGTTTTTTCATTGAATGATGTTTTATTGGAAGTTAGTGAAGGAAAGAGGCAATGATCTATCTAAAAATCAAGACAAAGATGAAGAAAATGAGTAGAGCAAAGTGGCTGTGGATTTTAACCCCAGGGTTTGTTAATCCAAAGAGAGAGATTAAAAAGCCAGTTTGGTAAGAAGAGAAGGGCAATCTGCCAAGATCACCAGTCTGCAGGTCCTGCTGGTGTTGAGTGCCTGCCCCTTGGAAGCACTTGTTCCTAAGTCCTTCAACAGCATTTTCCTTGTGCTTCGTCTTTGGAAAGGCAAGGCACAGAGAAAGTCATGCTAGTCTTTTCTGAAAAGAGGAATGGGAAGAATACTCCTGGTTAGGTTTCATCCACCTGCTTCTTTCCCTGAGCTGTGTCCACTTGTCACACCTTTTGCATTTACCTTCTTCCCACTAATGCCATGATTAAGTTGTATCTGCAGTGATTTAATCTAATGCCAGGGTGTTGTGGACTTCAGTTCTTGAATCATTTTGTTATCTGGGGATCTGTTTGCTCTAACTTTCCAGTTTTAGCTCTATGGTAGTTTTTCATCATAAGAAAGTAACTGATCTACTCTATATTTTCAGATTTTCACATTTGAGTTTTTTAGAAAGGTTTCATTCAATAAATAAGATCTGATAAGAAAAAATGTAAAATATGATGAAAACACATTTTGGTAGAGCATTTACATATTTTATATTATTCTCTCAGTTCCCTGATTTTCTAATATTTCAGTAATAAGTATGAGGCAGATATTTTTAGCTAAGTCATAAAACAAAGAAAATTATTTTTGAAGTACTAAATTACGTATCTATGTAATTCCAAGAATAATGTGGAATCCATCATTCAGAACAGGAAGAGAAGCCTCAGCAATAAATTCATTCCTTCAAGCACTGATTTAAAAAGAGAGAAAGAGAAGAATAAAATTATATAATCAGATGAATTAAGACTATAATTTACTGCTGTGCTCTGATTTATCTCCTGCTGCTAGAGATTGTCTCATAAGTGAAGCCAGTATGGCTGTGCATTTCAATTCAAATTTTTTTAGACCCGACTGTTGTTTTTCCCCAAAGTTGTATGTTTCAGTATATTTAAATTCTAGCTTATTAAAAAAGCCCAACCAAACCCTGAGAATTTGCAAGGTTATTTTCTGTGTATAAATAATGTTGTAAAAAGAGGTAATTGTAAAAGCCCCAAAGAAATAACTCTGCATCATAGTGAAGTAATGCTCTATTTAAAGAAAACCTTCTTCACGACAATGTTTCTGTGGAGCTCTGCTGTAGGATTTGAGAGTCTTTCATGATAAGTAAGAGGAAATAATTAGGAAGATATGAATGATTTTTGTTTTGTTTATTGGATCAAATACTCAGGACAAAGAAACATTTCTTGTGTCTCTCCATGAATTGGGCTGTTTCTTCCAGAAGCACATTGGGATTTACTCTTCTAGCTTATCATTCTTCTATTTCTTTAATTTTATGAACAGTGTTTGTTGGTTTTTTAAAATATTGAAGCAATACCATTTTTGTGGGTTTGGTCTTTTGGTAGCATCAGTGTCCTAATGGAGCTTGGATGGAAAAAAAGTTTTAAATATAAATTTTTAACACCTTTGTAAAGGAGCCTTTCTTTCTTTTTCTGGTCTGTGGAGGAATTTTTTTCATGGAGCTCCTAATTCCTGTCAGACATTAAGAAAGGGAAGGCTTGTCTTCTTTTTGAAGGAAGCATTGATGCTGACAGGAACAGAGAAGTTTCTTTTTGAAGGAGTAGCAGCATGGGATTGTATCTTCCAGCTAAGAGTTTATGATTGAAAACAACCGGAGAGGACCTTGCAAGGTCATCTTAAAGGATTTATTAGGGGAAGATCCAAGCTAGTTTTGTCCACACTAACCCGAGCACCTCTGTGTGGAACTGCTCATATCTGTGCAGATGTGTTTGGTTAGTAAAGACAGCTTTCTTGGATCCAGAGAGACACTAGAACTGCCTGGAGCTAAACCTGTACAGCATTAGACCCCACTGCCTCCTGCTCTAAGCGTCTCTGTGGAAAATTTCTGGACTCAGTGGATTTTCAGTGGTTTTGGTTGCACTTCAAAAGAAAACAGATGCTTGATTATAGTACGGGGATTCTGATGACTCAAAGGAGAAGTGATTTTGTGTAAAACACCATTCCTTGCAGAGTATGTGTGGAGGTCTCACAGCATGAAACTACATCAATCTGGCATTTAGAGAATAAAGACTCACAAATAACATTCTTTAGCAGAAGCTGACTGACATACTCTCATTAGTGTCAATAAATAGTGCCAATAGATTGTATCACTGTTTATCAATTATCATTTATCAATTTCAGTCATTGGCTCCTAAGGAAATACAAAGAAACTTTTAACAATGAGACAGTGACTGACCGCTCACACTTTCATAATGACTGGAGCAGCAGCCCTATCAGTAGAGAAACTGGTCTCCATAGCCCTCTGCTATGTCTACCTGACTGAATGAAGGATATTGGGTTGAATGAGGTTAAAAACTCTAATGCGTTTATATTGCTGTGCTTTTGACATGTCAGGCTCCACACACAGCAGGCGGGCAGATTTGAGCAGTTTATGAGGTGAGTGGAAAGCACTGATGCTGGTAGCCATCAGGCTTCATCAAGAGCCAACCTTTGCTTTTGGTCACAAAATTCTATTGAGGAGCACAGAAACCTGATATTGGATGGCACGGATAGACAGAGCTGTACCAGTCCTGCCTGCTATGAACACAGCACTTGGGACTGCAGTTGCCTTGTTCTATAGGAATATTGCTCAACCAACAATGATCAATGGCTCTTTTTGTAAACCACATAGCCTCCCTGACATATGTGGTTATTTATGAATTATATTTCTTTGTTATGAAGAGGCGAATAACACTGAGCTGTTTCTATCCTATTTCTGGCCTTTCACTTCAGATTTTAAATAGCCTCTTATATTTTTCACAGTATTTAGTACTAGAGGAAGTCTGCCAAAAGAAAAATGGATATGCGTGAAATACAGAGGTACATTTTTTGACCATGTCCCCTCAGTGGTACTATATATCCTAGTTTAATTTCTAAGGTCCTGTTTTCTCCTTGCTCTCTCAATCCATAAACAGAAAATAATCTGTGCTTTCAACACAGGTTTGATGTGCCCTCAAGTCCTTCTAGTGTAAACAAACTCAATTTCAAAAAGCAGAATTTCTATTCATTTCTTTAAGCATACAAAGAAAAGACCCTGACTTCCCAGCTTGAATGAAATAACAGTAAAGAGGGCATGTGGGAAGCCTGGATGTTGACTTGTCCTTGTCCTTTCAGCTTAAGAAGCAGTTCTAACTCCATTCTGTTCAGATTTGAGGGCTGAGAAGGGGAGAGGCCTTCAGTGAGAGGCAAAGCCGGGCTCCTTGTTTTGAGGCCCTTTGCAAACAGTGTCGAAACACTGTGGCTGCAGTGGTTTTGACTTTGTTCATGTCCCCCTTGAGAAAGAAGTGTTTTGGGAGAGGTCTTTAGGTTGTTAGATTTTTGCCCTTTTCTCCTGTGTTTTTCGAAGGGATATCAAGGAAAGACTGTGTATCTTCTTCTGTCAAATCTGTTTTTATTATTTAGTCTGAATTGTTCAAAACTTTCACTATTTTAATCATCCTGTGATTTCTTTTTCTGACAAAGAAGTAAGTGCTTCCCAAGTAAGAGGATCTCACTTGAGCTATGCAGTGTCAAACTTCTGTCAAGGCACAGAGAAAAATATTAAAAATAAAAGGGCCAACTTTTGGTCCTCCTTCTCTCTGATGCAAGTGCCAACCTTTTCCTCAGTCAAATTTTTGTGATCAAGTGTTTTAAAAGGAAGAAAAGGTTATATATGCTTTGAAGTTGCTGAATAAATCAAGGAGGATGGGAATTCAATGGATTTTAAGCATAGGCTTTGAGTAAATCATTAGGGATTTTATAAGGGTACTGTTTAGTACAGTGCAAACAGTAGATGGTGAATTTCAAAGGGGTTAGACAAGGATATCTATATGCTGGATATCTCTGGAAATAAGATTTTTTAAATTATATTGGAGACAAAATTATAAACTGTGAAACTCACAGCAAAGAATAAAATATTCTAATAAGATCACCAATGGATGGATAATTATATGTTAAAAAAGTATAACATATGTTAAAAAGCAGGTTACTTGTTCTTTTAAGTCAAAACTCAAATCAACACTTACTTTTATGAAATGGAAATTCATTCTTCTGTCTGAATTCATGGTGTCCTTAGGGCACTGCTGTTTTCTTATTGAAATACTTGAAGTTTCTATAATATTCTGTTCAACAGATTACGTAAAGAATTTTAGAAATAATTTTATTTCTGTTTGATTTTCCAAGGAACAACAGATATGTAGGTGACTCTAGTGCATTCTGCTTTCTTGTTTTTCAAAAATTTTAACACATACATATTTATGTCACCGAATCTACAAAAGTTTTAATGTATTATTTCTTATTTTGTTGACCTTTGTGATATTTCTGAACCTCAAATAATTATAGTACTTATTGATATCATATAATTTCAGTTCTCTTCTCTGCAGGGAGTTTGATGAAACAGAGTAGTTTTCATTAAATCCTTTATAAATTCTGTCTTTCTTTGATACTTGAGATTATTTGGAGACTGATGTGAGAGAACTCAGCTTTTTACTGTTTACGGCAGAAAATTTTGGTCCCTTTGAAATAAACCTCACTACTGATATGGTAGACGTGTCATAGTTAGACGTATCACACCATCCAGCTTCCCTGAAGCAAAAATACGGGCTAAGTAGTGTTTTAGCACTTTATGCCACCATTCCGGTATGGTTTGCTGTTCTTTGATAATCCCAGAAGCTTTAAGAAAGTATGCAAAATGAAATTTACTCTATAATTAACGTAAAACTAGTAATTAATTTATTTTTAGGATGGCTTTGACATGCCATAGCAAAGAGCAGATTCAAGGGATTGTTAAAGCTTTGCACTGCCTTGCACTCTGCAGCGCAAGACACTGTGTCTCTCTATGCTGAGAAAACTCTGGTGCCAAAGAGTTCCCCCCTTACCAAATTTAACAGGCTTGTGCAACTAGTGTTTTATTTCCTAGAAGAAAAAAGGGAACAAAGACATATTTTCTTGTGAACCTCCAAAAGAAAGTGAATCCTCCACTGAGGAATATCTGAATGCAAAATTCCGCCCCATCCTCCTCTGTCGTGGGGGTGGCTGCTGCCTTGCTGAGCAAGTATCTCACTGCTCTGCAGACTGGTCTTGGGAGAGTCCAGCTTGTGGTTTTTAAAGCTAGTCTAAGCTAGTAATCCCAGCCTACTTTAAGTCAGTGGTGAAAAACAGGCATCTCCAAAGAATGATTCGTCATCTAGCCATTTTTTAAAAATATTTTTTCTCCTGACTTTTTCTCCATTAGCTGGATTAGTTGGTTATATCTTGATTACATCTGCTGTCCATTACTGACATTTTTGTTTCTCCAGCCTTTTGGGTATTTTGCATCATCAAAGTCTTCTTTCCTAGGGACCAGGATTCAGCGAGTAGCCCAGCAATGAAGCCCACCTGAGTAGAGGCAAGGTACTGTCAGATCCAGTCCACTTCTTACAAAGTTTACACATAAAACTATTGCTGAATAATATGCATTGGAAGCTAAGACTGGAACCCAGAATTTGTAGTTGCTGATTGTTTGCTCCCTAAAGGATGGCAGGAGTTTGGATGCAGGGATTTTGTAAGTGGCCCATTTTTTCTAAGTTGATTAAATGGTGCCTAAGTCCTATCGTTGACATGGCTACCAGCCTTGCTGGGAGATTCAAGCAGGCATTTTACTGCAAGCTGTCTGCATTTTTACGTGATTAATCTTCTTAAAATCTTATATGCCTACGTTACAATTCATACGGAATTGAGTATGTGATACAGCTTTTTCTGATTCTGTTGTGGATTTGTATTCAAAAGATATTTTCTAAAATAAGATTTAGCTACAAATACCCATTTTTCTACAAATACCTTTCTGACTGGTGCAATAAAAGTTGTAACTCCACCTTCTAATCATTGACTTGCTCTTACAACAAGAGGACTGTATGTCCAGACATGACATCTCAAGGTCAGCCAGCCTTCATTTCTGGAAATAAATTATATGGTGCTTACAAAAATGTTCCAGTTGCCCTTCAAAGTACCCACGGCACCTTGTTGAGGTCAGTATAGTAACTCCTAACAGTAAAGCAAAATATATTTATCTTCATTCACAACTGAATTCTGTCATTTCGTCTTTTAATTTTTCATTTTTATTGACCCCATTTGAATTACAAAAATAAGATCCTTATGAACTTTTCTGGGGTTGTTGTTTGTAATGTACTGTAAATAAGATTAATTTTTTTAAAATCAAAACTGAGTAAAACATTTTGAAAGAATTTCTGGGAATATTAGTATTTCGTAAGAATGAAGAAAATAATAACTTTTATGTAGACTTATTTATTTATAGTCAGAAACAGTTTTGCCTAATTTAAGAGCAGCTTTACTTCTGGCTGCAATTTTTAAGATTGCTTGTGACATGCAAAATATGTTAAAGGAGATAATGAACTATATGGTCTCCTAATCATATGGCAAAAGAAAACTCTTCAGAAATGAAAAGGATGTAGCTTAACAGTTGGAGACATGAGACATCTAATAATTTGTATTCAGATTTCTTTCTGCAACCAAAAGAAAATGGCCACATTTCTCACATTTTGTTTGAAATGCTACAGAATCCAAATGTTTTGTAAACTTTGTGAGATGATAGCAGCTTAGCTTTTACTAATGAATATAAATATTCTCACATTTCTGAGTTACTTATTCATTTTAAGACACCTAAAAATAATTATAGAAGAAGCTGTTCCTAAAAGTATTTTTACTGTTGTTGTAAGACTATGTAGCTTGAAATTGCATTGTACAGGACATCAGGCATGATGTAACAGGAAGAGTTCTAAAGCGTGATAACTTGTGGTACGCAAATGTAAAATTTATATGACCAGAATCCTTTGAAGACCATTAGTAAGAGTAGTTTTTTATCAGCAAAATGGTAATTCTTGCATGTTAATAATGCCTTCCTACACATTTTGAAGCTATGTCAGGAGAGGTTTAGATTGGATATTGGGAAATGGTTCTTCACCCAGAGGGCGGCTGGGCACTGGAACAGCTCCCCAGGGAAGTGGTCACAGCACCAAGCCTGACAGAGTTCAAGATGTGTTTGGACAATGCTCTCAGGCACATGGTGTGAATCCTGGGGTGTCCTGTGCAGGGCCAGAAGTTGGACTCCATGACCCATGTGGGTCCCTTCCAGCTTAGTTTATTTTGTGATTCTGCGATTTTGTGATTCTGTGATTGATTTGAGAGCAGTTCTTAGCTCAGTTTACTGTTTATCTCATTCTTTTGGAGGTGTAGTAGTGATAGTTGGCAATTTGGTGTCTTGTCATCCCACTAAACCAAACTTTAAAAAAAATGTGCTTGGTAGTAGAATGGGATTAATGCTTTGGTCTGCTGAAAAATAATTGGTCAGAAGCAGTGATTATGCAGAGTGCATAATTATATAGTGTATAATTATATATTAAACACTCCATGTCTCAAGTTGTTTATTTCTGTTGACTTTATTTTCATGCACAGAAGAAAACTCAAGTCAGAATTCTTTCAGAATATCAACTATCTAACAAAATAGTTTTTAATCATTGCTGAAGTATGACTAAGATACAGATATACCATAATCCATTTGGTGAATATGCAGTGTAATTCAATATTCAGTAGTTCTTCTATGTAACTCCGCACCATGATCTCTATGTAAATAAGTGACTGTCTTGTCTGTGGAGGTTGCTTTGTACTAATCAGTTCTGCAGCACTATGTATACTTTTGCACCCCAGTTGTTTGAAATACCTTTTCCAAGACAAAACTAGAAGAAAGAGGCATCTGGCAAATCA
Source organism: Grantiella picta (assembly GCA_013397955.1). Classification (NCBI taxonomy): domain Eukaryota; kingdom Metazoa; phylum Chordata; class Aves; order Passeriformes; family Meliphagidae; genus Grantiella; species Grantiella picta. The sequence continues at coordinate 2,687,604 of VZRM01004850.1, forward strand.
TTTGCCTAGAAAGGTTAGAAACATATATTCATTCAATCTCTGTAGCATGCCTTGTCTTGGCTGGATTGTGCAAATGGTTCTTACCAGCTCCGGGGTGCCAGAGTGACAAAACAATATACCAAGACCCAATATTTTTTTCTTGTTATGGAACAGTTATAGCTATTGTACAGTTAAAGTTGAAGTTTGCTTCCATTATAAACCTGATCTACAACAACCATTAACCACTTGTCCCCAAAACAAGCCATTCCCCGTGCAATTTCACATCACATCCCATGCAGAGATAAATGTTTCTAAGAAGGTTAAAGAAAGAATACAGAAAAGGACTTTTAAAGTTGCAAAACTTGATTCTCTGCTGCCATGAACTAGTTTTTAGGCATCATAAACAATGAATGTGTCATACAATGTGTATGTGTATATTTTGTTAATGGGATTACTAGCCCTGCCTGTTGTCAGAATCCCTAATAAGCCCTTTTGTAGGGCCCCATTTTCAGTCTCTTACAGCTTTGATAGATGTTTACTGTCTTGAGATTTTATTTCAGCCTGATGTTTGGGTTTATGCATGAAGGTATGTGTAAAATATCAGCCAGCTCAATGCAGTTACTGAGAAGCAAGAAAATTGCACGACACATCAGTCCTTACTTTCTGTAAACTCTATGTTTTAGCTTATGAAATGAAATGTAAATGAGCTAAAAAAAAATCAAGATCACAATTACTGGTTTAGCAGAGGAAGAAACAGTTTCTGGATAACAACTTGCCAGTTGGTGCTGGCAGAAAATAAACACTGTGTTCCACTTGGTGAAGCTCATGGCGGATTTCAAAAGGCCCAAATACATACCTGAAGTCAAACTACCTTCAATAAATATCCAAAATGTTCAAAACTTTTTAGTAGTTTTCTGTTTAATCTCACAATTTCATGGTATGGTGATAAATTGCAGAAAAGTATATGTGCTACTCCCTCTCTCCCTGTATTATGCACTAGCATTGTTAAACTGCATTTTTCTATTATGTGATCAAATTATTCTTTTAATTTGATTAGGAACCAGTTATGCTAAATTAAAAATGTAGTCCAACTTAAAAAAACTGGTCCCTGAAATTCTTGCTTTTCCTTATCAAATAATTTGCTTTTAAAGAATAATCAAGAGTTATATCTTGAATTTAAAAAACTCAATATCCATTTTAATAAGCTTTGCTTTTTTATAATGACATGATCTCAATATAGAAGGGGTAGAAACATTTTAATTTTTGTCACATTTAAAAAAAAAAATGCAAAAAAGGTTCACTTGAGCCTAGGTGCATTACAACATTTTTTACTTCCTTTTGTAATTCATTAGACAGACCTTATTGGCAGTTGAGAGGTGTTTCTTTTGTATTGGAGTTTCATCATGTAACTGGCAGTTTTGCCCTGGAATAACCTTCTTTTATTTCACTAAGATATATCTGTAGAACAGGCTATCAGTTGTGACAAATTGATGTTTTCTTCTGAAGCTCACCGACTTCCTTTGGATTAGCTGTATGAGAACAGTAAAGCTCATTTTCAGTCCTGACTTAAACTCAGTGCCAAAGATCTTTTGCACTTAACCCTCTGTGTCATCTATCTTCTCATGAACAACTTTTCCATAGTGAACATAGGAATAAAATCTCTCAATTTCATTCTTTAAAATCTATTCCATGTTGAATTAGCAGAGATACCAACTTTCAGCTATTTAAGAAAGATGAAATATCTAAAATCATTACACTTTTAGTAACACACGTAGTTATTTTGCACTAAAGACTGAAATAAATTGCATGTTCTCTTGCAGTACTAATGAAAACAAATAGCAGAAGCTATGTCTTCTTTTGTGCTTAGAATGGATATGTAATGAAAATCATCTAAAACAAGTCACAATAAATACACCAAAGATGGTCTTCTATACAACTCGATATATGGTTATGCTGTGGAACTCTTAATTACTGTGATTGATAATAGACGCTAGTTATTGCATGTCTTAGGGCAGCTGTACAACGTGTAGTGCTTGAATTTTGGTTGGCCATATGAATTATTAAGTAGAGCTGCGCACTGATTTCTTTGTACTGTTCTATTTTAAAATTGATGGTGTGAAAGAAGATGGTCTTATCTGGACTGAGATAAAATTGAGGAGTATAACTTTTAAAAACTTTAAGTTGTAACAGACTGTGTGATCTTCTTGGGATGAGATATCTCTCATCCAAATGTCAAACTGTAGTTCCTTGCCTGAAAAATTAAGAGAGTTGACTTTTTCTTCATTAACTTTGCTATACATGTACATTAGAGTGGTGTGGTATGTGTTTAAATTTTTAAAAAAATTTTAATTATTTACATTTATTTAATTAAATTATATCCTAAGAAATGTTTTACCATGAAAATTTCTTGTTCCACTATTAAGCCAAACTGAGAGGATATAATAAAAGATGTGTGTGAGTAAGGACCTTGATTTCTTCCAGTGCATTCAGAGATCAATGTGTTTTCCTCAAGATTTAAACATTTAAATTAATTCGGTATTTTTTTATAAATTGTAATTTTGGATAATTTACTGTCCTGCATTTTCATTGCTATTTGTAGCAGATTGTCCAAGTGAAGCCGATTGGTGTCTGACTGTGAAATGCAAACATTCAACAATAGCCTTAATTTGTTTGACAGCATCTGCAGATACATTTCCTTTCACAACATTCATTCAGATTCATTTCCTTTCACAACATGCATAACTTTAATGGTAGGGCCCAGAAAGCCTCCTGGGCAAAGGATTAATTTGCATCATCGTAACAAAAAAAGCCTGTGTGCGTGTGAAGGCGATGCAGCTCTTTTGTTAACTGGGAAATTTTTACTGCAGTGTCTGTCTGCAGCAGTATACTTGCAAATCTGTTCTGCAGTGAAGGTGCAATCCCCTCCTTACAGTATAGATTTGAAGGATTTGAAGGATTTTTTTCAGACTCTTCAGGATGTGAAAGAGGAATTTTAAAAATATCTGTCTAAAATAGAACTCAGGGTGTTTGCTTATTTTTCGCTAGTTAGGGAACCTTTTGTGGTCTTCGGTAACACATTTTATTAAAGGGAGGCTGAAAAAGAAGGGGCTGATGTAGAGCCATTGAAAAATCACATAAATACAGATGGTTCCTTCTTTGGGCAGGGAGAACATCTAGTGACTTTCTATTCCGGCCTTTTCTGTGAAAAAATTGAACTTTTCCCAGTGGGATCTGGGTCAAGATTTGTGTTTGTAATGATTTGAGGTTTTGACTACTTTGGTGCTTAGACAAGATTATTTCAGCAGTGTTTTGGAAAGCAAAAATACAAACAAGGCTGTCATTGGTTTTGATATAGAGAAAACTGTAGTCACTGGTTTGAGAGCTCCCCAAATGAATCATCTTGATGAGTCTACACAGGAAAGTAGTTTAAAGGGTAAAGCATAAATTAAAGGATATTCCTTTACATTTAGGTTTTTTTCCATATCTGTAAGCTGGAAGCAACATATGAACTGACCTAATTTTAACTGATGCTTAATTTCCTGAATGCATAAAATTGAAAGAATATATGTATAGACATTTATAGGCATCTATAAATAGGTGCACATGTATATAGAAGATGTTCGAAAATCTGTGAATATGGATTAGTGTTAGCATCTCAGTTCTTATTTAGGTGTATAAACCATGCCTTTTTCTATGATTCTGTTTTGCTGCAGCACAAAAGTTTTTCAAACATATCTAACAAAAAGTACTTTTAAATTAATTCATTCAGCAAAGTTCAGCTACTCAGTGCCAGAGGAGATTGGCCCCAAAATGTGATCCCAAAATAATGAGGGCTAGATTCAGTTGCCCTTTGGCTGCTTTTTCTCTTTTCTCCCATGTACAAGAAGAAATGTTAATGCTGACTTAGCATTTCCACACTTAAAATACAATTTCTATTAGTCAGCTTCATAATGCCATGCAGACGAATGCAAGAGAGATTGCTGCTTGATCCATCTCCACAACTGTCATGCCAATGGAACATGCAAATGCTCTGATGAAGAGGAACATAGTGCCACACACAGATTTAAAAGATACCTTCCAAAGGTCTCCTGAATACTTTTGTTTGACAAAAACAGTGACAAGAAAAAGTCATTTCCCCAGCTGGGACAAGCCAACTGACAGCAATATGCAAAGCCATAGTAACAAATTATGAGGACTACGGAAAACAGAATTTTCTTAATATACTTAGTTAAATTACTTGAAATAGCATTATGCTGGAAAGAATTTATAAAATGAATATGTATGGCTTAGAAAAGGTAACATCAGGGGTGAGATGATTTCAGAAGCATAGTTACCTAATAATATTATTTTCATGCAATTTCCCCAAATCCATGTCTTCTGTGCTGCTTAATATGGGTTTGAATGGATGGCTGTCAAAACAAAGTATTTGGAAAATAAAAGCAGGAAATTGCAATTTTTTCTCTTTTGCTGTTGTTTGAAAACATTTGGGTGGTATTAATCTGGAAAAAAAAGAATAAAAAGTGTGAAAATTGCCTGGTTTGTGGTAAAATTCTTAGTGAAGTAAGAGATTTTCAGATTGAGCTTCATATTTAAAAACTTGGGCATATTTAGATTTCTTTTGTTGTGTCTACATTCTGTTTTTAAAAATATTTATATCACACTTTGGCTTGATCAAGAAAAAGCTAGTAAAAAATACATTTCTCTATTCACAATTTAAAGGTAATGTGAGAATACTAGTATCACATTCTCTAGCACACATAGATACACCACTGATATTCACTTACTTTCTCTAGGGCTTCTTCATCCTCCCTTTCTAAATTGTATCAATTAATGCTAATATGTTCCTATCCAATCTATCTTAATGTCTTCCAGGACATTATCCTAATAAACATCTCCTAAATATTCAAGGGAGTTATTTCTATATAAAAGCCATTTATTTACATGTAAATTTTGAATAACTGGTTTGGGAATGCTGGTATCTCTTCACGCACTATTAAAAGTTGTGGAACAAAATTGAAAAGTGTAGCTTCTGCAAACACAGTGGCACCATGGCATGCTGAAAACAGCTGAGCTTGCTGGGGGTCCCAGGGTGAAAGGGAGAAAAGCTGCCCTGCTGCAAGGCAGGGCATGAGGTGTCCTGGCTGCTCTTTCCATGGGCCTGCAGAGCAATTTGCTTTTGGCATGACCTAAAGGACCAGGGAGGAACAAACTGGAAGCTGGAAAGGCTGTTAGTTAATTCCAAGCTCTTACATGGCCACCTCTGCCAGCAGCACACAAGTGACTATTGCCACAGCTGAGGTCTGAAAATAGAAATTGTCTTAGGTGCAAGAGTTAATTGTTATTTATATTGAGAAGGAAAAGTCCCTTACTGTATAGCTGTGACACATTCAATTTGATATGACATTCTAGTTCTGGATTTATTTTGCATTATTTTAATATTTCTTAAAAAAATAGCTAGTAATAATATTTTAAGATATTATGCACAGAATATAAAGAGAAAGAGTAACTTTTTTTTTTTTTTTACAACTCATACAAATTATTCAATGTTCCTTGCATTTGATGGGGTTACTGTTGTTCCTTAGGCTTATCAAAGCAGAAGGTCTTTAAAAAAAAATAAGAGGTGGTGCATGATTTGAACTATGCAGAGAATGGGAAGATTTGCATGGGGTGTGTTCTTGATTGTCCAGGGTTACTGAAAATATAAAACGTATTGGAAGATATGGGTTTTAACTAAAAATTAGAAACTATTGTGTTTTAAATCAAAAGGAAATACTTTGATTTTGAATGTTTTAAACTCAAGGTTTTTTATTTGAAATAGTCTTAAAAAATTACAAATTGAAGCAGATATTTGTTTAAAATATTTTGATTTGTTCAAGGGAAATTCATTAATTTGTTGGGTTTTTGCGTATGGAGTACTCTGCAAAAAATGCCAAACAACCTTCCCATGAAGTTTCATGGAGCTGCAGTTATGCTGTAACACATTTTTTATCCTGTGTACAGCACATATAGCTGTCACATTCCAAAGCTCATGGTAAGAATAGACTCAGTCTAAATAAAGTGATGCGGTTTTTATAGCTGCCATTAATTTTTGTGGACTCTTTTTGCAGTTGGATGGCCAAATATTTATTTCTGTATTGACACGTGCAGACAATCTTAATAAGCTGACCAGTACAGGATACTAAAGGCTGTGTGAGAATGTGTTCTTCAGTCTAGGCTGTGTTATTGCCTTGGCTTTTACAACTCCCAAGGGTCCTTAAGGTGGGAGAATAGATTGTTTAGCAACACACTAACAAGATTTGAAGTGTTTCACCTCTAGGACATTGATTTATGTTCCAGGCTAGGTTGGCATTGTCTGAGTGTAGTTATCACCTGAGAGCTTTTGTTTGGCCTATGTGAAATTAAAGGCTTTAATTCATAGTGGACAGATCCAAATCACAAAATTACCATCTTGTTTTGTACTAATTATGGCCTTTCAAGTTTCAACAAAGAGACAAGGATTAAATAGACATTAAAACTCCCCTCATATCCCTGGTGAGTAATCTGCTTTGTTAAGGCACTTTGTCAGGTTATCCTTGACAGTCAGATGCTGCTGTCACCATGCCAAATACTGGTTTAATCAGTAATGAAAAAACCTTCAAGAACAGAGAAACTACAACATTAACTTTAAAAAGCCATAGAAAAGGTTCAGGATGAGAATTTCTACTGTTTAGAAAACTGTTATTCCTCAAAGTCTTGGCGTCTAGAAATCTTAAACTCACAGTCATCTCAAATGGTTGATTATAGTGTGTCTGATTTCTGTGAATAAACAGTGAAAAGTTGCATGCATGGATCACATTTCTCTTTTTATATCTGCTGCATTATGGACTGATACAAAATAGAATGTTCACTGGATAGAAGCAATTCGTGCCGAAATATGGGAACAGTTCTACTCCTAGCTGGCCAAGAATGATATTAAATGCAAGAATAGTACCTGTTCTGTGAAGAAGTGCGTGAGTCCTATACCAGCTAGTTCATAACTTAGTGGAAGGATTACTAAAACTTTAATCTGGATTTGCTGTAGATGAACAAGGTTGGGTAGAATTTTGAGGTTAGATTTTATTTTGTGTTTTTTTCCCCCAGCAGCATGGTCAAACAGTGCATCAGGTACCTGAGCAATGAGTGGTTTAAAATGTCAGGATGTTCCTGAACAAAAGGATAATGATCCTTAAAGCTCAGCTGCTACAGGAGTAGGAAGCACCCAGATGCCCAGGATGTGCAGCTTGAGGATATCTGAAAGGGAATTTTTCCGTGGGAGAACAGAGTTCAGAGCTTGTATCTGAGAGCTTTGGAATGACTAACCTGTCTTCCAGGGACAAGCATTAGTCACGAAGATACTTTGAAATACATCAAGTCAGAGAGGAGATTTCTTGGCTTTGGATTTCTAAAGCATCAACTAACAAACCCAGAAGACTCTAGATAATTAACGTCTAAGGCATTTTTTTGTTTGTTTGTTTTTTGGTTTTGTTTTTTTTTTTAAGATCATGGCTGCTCTAATCCTTCTGTAATACTTGCAGGCAAAATTCATGCCAGCCGATGTACCTGCAGCCATGTAACTGCACAGTCCTCTTCACTGTTTGTAGGAAATTAGTAAGACTCAGTGTGAGATTCCATGGAAGAAGAAGGTGGGTTTATTTTAAACAACAATGACTTAATTGAGTCACAGAATGTTTTGCATTAGAAGGGATCTTCAATATACTCTTTCAGTTCAGGGCACATCAATTCTGTCAGACAAGAAGGGAAAAGAGAGAAAAAGATTGGAAAATTCAGAGTTCTGAGAGGTTTAACTTGAAATTTTACATGGGCCTGTTTTATGTGGAAAGGAATTCTTACACTATGAGAAAAGAAAGAATAGTGAGCATTTACTGAGTACATGTCTGGGTCAAAAAACTTAGCACTCTTCAGGGTGAATTGGTTACATTATTAGGACTTGACAGACTTTCAGTAGACATCAGTGACATTTTGTCAGCAGAATGGGAGCAGAATAGCAATAATATTTTGCATTAAACCTGTAAGAAGACCTGCTCCCTAGACTTCCAAAGTTCTGGATTTTTTACAGTAATTTCTCTAGTTGATTCATTCTACCAATTAAATCACATCTTCTAGATGCAGCTACACGATATTTGCATCTCCATCGCCTTTTACTATGTAAGCTTCTAAATTGATGATTGGTTCTTTGAAAGTAATTGTTTATTACCTCGTTCCTGTAATTTTTCTTCATCTTTTTGATTTGCCAAGTCAACAAATTGCCTCATTCTCATGAAAGCCAGCTTTTAGCATAGGCTGGTTTGTTGGTATCATTAAATAAAAGGCATTAAATGATTACTGCAGTTGTAGGGAGTTATGCAGTGTAGTTTCAACCTTTAGTGAGTAAAACTTACACATATGCAAAATGTTGCTACTGAAATCTGTTACTAGCTTTGTCAGCTGGCATAGCAATATATAGAAAGAAAATAAATTCTTTTGGAGTAGCGCAGTGATAAAATACATGGCATTGTCTTTTGGAGAAAAAAAAGCTCAAAGGGAAATGTGCTGTGGTTTGTGTTGCTCTTGGTTTTCTTTTCCTTTCTGTTTTCTTCCAGGTTCAGTGTTGAATGCTCAAGTGGTTGTTCAGTGTAAAATGTCTTTAAGGATCTTTTTGGCTGCACAGTTTGTATAGATCTAAATGGATTTTCCCCCCACAGACTTCCTTTTCTATAGGAGCTTTTCTCTTCCCATCCTCCCCTACCAAGAAATCTCTTTTTAGAGGCAATGGAGGAGGTGGCAAGGCCAAGTGGGGCCAGAGAAAATGGTTGCTGCGGCAACAAAATAAATTCGGCCAGGCAGCTGGAGCCGCTGTAAATTGTGTTTCAGAGGCAGCTGGGTTGGGTGAGCTCCTCGGGGCACTGTTCTGCAGAGGTGGAGGCGGCTCCTTGGGCTCAGGGCTGCTGCCACCCTCACACAGTTGCCTCCCTATGGGCTGTGTCCTTGCTGCCACCCGCGGTCTGGGCTGCCCTGGAATGCGCTGGGAGGGAGCAGCGGAGTAAGGGAAGGGTCAGGGCTGCGGTCCTGTGGCTAAATAAAAGCAGGAAGATTCTGCTGCCTATCTGCTGCTTCCTGAGCAGACACAAGCTGTTCTGGGTGTGTATGTGAAGGGTGTAACACGGGGTCTGAATCAACAGGTTATATTTTTTCCTATGGCAAGTTAGGAGATTTGTCACTAGGAAAACTCCAACCACAGCTTCTGGCTGCAGAGCCAGTACAGAGTATGAGCAGGGCCAGCTCTTGCCTGTTTGCAAAACAGGTGTTTTCTCTACTAAGCTTATTGAAAGCAGACTTACCTATTTTTCAGGCAGAGAAAAGACCTTAATCTCCTCCTGGAGTTGTTGTCAGAGCATTTCCTGATTACACAGAGGTACCTTAGAATACTGTTAATCATGTTCAGCTCTCAGGATGGGCTCTGTGCTGCTTTTGTCAGATTAAGGGCTAACAAGATGATTGCTTTTTCCCTGAGCAGCTCATTGGACTTTTCTCATTGAGACTGCCACTGCCACTTCATTTGATATCCTTAAGCAAGCCTTTGAGTTGCTGTCTGTACTCAACTTAGGGCCAGCAGGCACAGGATGGCTATTGGACCTGGTTTTGTGGCTGCTGCTGCTGTGACTGCAGCAGAGCCAGCGGTGCTCTGACAGGAACAGTGGCTGCTCCTGCCCTGCTGAAAATGAGTGCTTTTGTTGGGCAGACTGCTATTGTAAGACCTTCCATTTCTTCTCTTGTGGTAGCCTCAGTTATTCATTTCAGTAAAGTGTATTAATTCAAGGAGGAGGGAACACCATCACTGCCCCTGGGAAGGAAGCTCCCCTGCAGCAGCCCAGACTGTAGGGTTGCTCCTGTCTGGGAAGCAGCTCTCTGGGGCTCTGGTGGGCAGCTGAACATGGGCAGCCCTGTGCCCTGGCAGCAAGGATGGCCAGTGGCCTCCTGGGCTCCACAAATAGAGGCAAGATTGAAAGAAGATCCTCCACTACTCAGCACTCATTAGGCCTTGTCACTGTGTTCACTTTTGGTCCCCCTAAAGAAAGACATAAACTGGAGTGTGTGCAGCAGAGGGCTCAAGATTTGAGCATTAGCCCTGCAAAGATAGTCCTCACTGCCTACTGGAGACCTAACTACAGTTTATTGATGTCCATGTGGTGGTTAATGTGGATAGATGAAGACAGGCTCTCTGGGAGCCTGTGAAATAATGAGTGTCAGCTAGAAGAGGAGAGGTACAGACTGAACATAAGGAAGACCTTTTTTTGTACAGTTAGACTGTCCAGTTGTGCTCTCTGTCCTTGGGGGTTTATAAGACTCAATAGGATAAAGCCCTGAGCAACCTGGTCTGAGCTCCAAGGTGACCCTGCTTGAGCAGGTGGCTGCACTAGAGACCTCTTGCCTCCCCATGTCACTTCCAGCCTTGCCTCACTAAAATAACCTTTCCTTTGCTGGTGGAAAAGAGGGGAACAAAGGAAGATTTAGAGAGAAACTCCCCTTGTATATCCCATTTTTTTGTGAAGACCACCTAGTATGGCTTTGACATAGTATTGCTATTGCTTCTGGCTTGTCCAATTCTGCCAGTCTGCCAGACCAATGCATTCCTGAGGGATTAACCCTGTGGCTCATTTTGTGAAAGTCTATTTCTTGGAGGATTATTGACAATCCAGAGGAAACCAGGAACTAATGGACTAATATAAAACATGGTGTAATTTTTTTCTTGTATCCTGTATCAGTGTTGCAACACTCAGGTCAAACAGCATGTCTGGGAGAGGCTGGTTGTTCTCGTGCCTGGGACTGACAGTTTCTGTGGCTTTGAAACGGAAAGAATGAGGAGGCTTTTCTGTGCAAGAATTTGCCTCCAAGTCAGACTATGCTTTTGTTCTGTTTTTTCATTACCTGACTGTGTTATATTTTATTCATTGTAAGAAACATTTTTGTTCTCCAATATGTTCTGTTGCACACCTCCTTTTACCTGATCAAACACTTTTTAGCAGTTCCTTTAATGCTTATGGGTCATGGAACATTAGGCACCAAATAAGGGCTGTATCTAATCGTGCAGAATGAATGGTCCTCCTGCTGCAAGGCCTCACTTATCACTGTCATAAAAGAAGGAAAACAATATAGCACGGTGGGCACTGGTTTTTGGTGCTTAAAGAAATCAGTAAGGCACTTGAAGAGATCCTTGCAGCTGTGTCACAGGTGTTATGGGCTATGTGAACAACTGCAGCTCTTTCTGCAGGGAAATGTAAGTACAAGGCTTTGGCGCCTGTATCCTTATGAAACCTCAGCTACTCTCGCTAAAGGCCAGGATAAAAAACCAAGAGGCTAGGAAAGGAGGTGGCTTTATTTTTTATTACATAGAATTTGTCTGCTCAGAAGCCTTTTGGTTTTAATAAAAGAAGAGCTCATCACATGTAGATTGCAGTCCGGAAATTCAGAAAACAAAGTAATAGGTTAAATTTATTTGGGGGGCTTTTAATTTAGTAACATTTTTCAACAATCCTAGGAAGCAGGTTATGCCTTCACAAGGATTTGCACTAGAGGATACAGACTTTATTTGCTCATGTTCCAGATGTCTAGCCTGTAGATTACATTCTCTAATTTTACAAATCAACATACAGAGCAGAGTAGAAACCAAAGTTATAATTCATAAGCTTACACCTCAGTGTTCATTGAACCTTGTGTAGAGATTGATGCAATTTTTAGTGATCAATTGACCAGATTAACTCATGAGCAACCAACAATATCTAGCTATGTACTGTAGCTGTGTTTACCTCAGATTGCTTTCATACTGCTTGAAATTAACTTAATTTGAAAAAGGTTTTTCAACACACATCAATGTTAAGTGCAAGTGGCTCTGCACACTTACCATTTTAAAATTAAATTTAGGTAAATTTTATTTATGTAAAAGGTTGCATAACTTTGTAGATATCTATGATGGTGAATTTTTAATCTCTCTATTTTAGAGAGAGTTATTATATAAACCAACAACGATATGCCCTTACCTTGGCAGAAATGCTATTTTTAAGTAAATGAACTTTCAGCAATGAAAGGGTTTGTTGGAATTGCTGCTTGCTTAGTCAGAAAGATTTTCACTGTTATTTATGGTGCTTTTGTAGGCACATGTTCACACACACACAATTTATATATTCTGTCCTGGCTCTCTCTGCAAGATTTTAGAATCTGAAGAGATGATATTGGATGGTTCTGTCTTTCTGAATTGTCTGTATTTGAAGCTGATCCCTTTGTAGTATCTGATTTTCAGAAGAACAGAGGTTACAGAGCTAAGTTTTAGTTTATGTCTCAGTCCTCCAAAGCACTAGTGTTAATCTGTCAAGCTTTCACCAAACTTGGGATATGAACTATAAGAAAGAATGAATCTTTCACTGTTTCTTGTTTCTCAGAGTTTTTTTAAGTATAGAGATCACAGTTTTTAGTGTCAGAGGGAGGGTTTGAAAGTGTTGGGACCATTTGAACATGACCTGATCTTGGTGGAATTATGCAATGAGAAACCTCATATAAGATCCATATTGTGTATTAATGCAGTTTTAATATAAACTTCTAATATCAAGTTTTTAGAACAACTAAACTGAAAAAATTACTTAAGAAAAATGACTTATCAAAACATCATTAGTAATGTACAAGATACAGTAGATCAGAGTAATTTTTGATTGAACCATTTTTTTAGTTGGAAAACATCAACAGGACTGAACTTAAAGTGCTTGTGGGAGATCCTTTTTGTTTAATTTCCTGGCTTAAAATAGCTTTGAAAAAGTTTTAAAAATTTTGGAACGAGCTCACTTTGCCATTTTCAAAATGAAGATTTTAGTTTTCCTAATTGAAACAATAGTTTTGAAAAATGTATTTGTTTCATAGTAATATCAGCAATGGAATGGGAATTAAAAGAACTAAATATCTTCTGTTGACATTTTCAAGTTGCAAAAGATTGGAGAATTTGGCCTTTGTTTTCTTCTCAGTGGGAAAGCAAAGCAGTTGAAATCATGAATATTTCTGTGTGCTAGGAACTTCCTTTTCCATTGAGATCTGTTACAGTACATGGAAAGGGATAGTACATAGTTACCCTTAGGAATCCACTGAGGAGATGAGTGAGAGTGAAGCTTGAGGCATATTGGTCAAGAGAGATGACCTGCCCAAACTGCTTGAGCCTTCCTGTGTTAAAGTTCCTAAATTGTCTCTTGAGCAAGCAGTAAGTGAATAGGCAACTAATGATGGGTAACAAGCAAGGGAAAGAAAAAGAAAGGTTTAGAGGGTCAAGGGCTCAAAAATGGATTGAGTGGGCTCTGGAAAAAGGCATGGAGCAGAGCATGTCTGAGAGAGCCCATTGCTTTCAGAAACATCTGGTGGTGGTTTGCTCAGAGAGGTGAGCTGATGAAGGATCCTTGCCATTATTTTCTTCCTTCTGGTGGTGTTGATGCCCAGCAAGCCAGAGCAGGAGGACGAGGTGGTGCAATGAGATTGTGGGGCCTCAGAGAAAATATAACTGGAAGAGGTGAGGAAACCTATGCGTCCAGAATACCAGCAAGAGAATTTGGAGGATCTGAAAAGGGAATGGTGACCTGGAGCTCTTGGGATACACATGTTCCTTTCAGTAGTGAAGGCACATTGTGAATCAGGAATCCACAAACTGCTACACAAAGAGCATGACTGCGCCAACTGCCTTCAGAAGGTTTGCCAGATGATGTCCTGGCATGCTGTGGGAAGTGGTTTGACCAGAGGCTAGCACTTCTAGGGAATTACAAGTACTCTGCTAGTAGAGGGGAAAACAAAATATGAACTTGTGATAAATAGATGTAGTTAGGGAGATAGGAAGGGACGAATGGAAAGATAGGAATCGCTAAGTGGAATAAGCTAGAGAATACACCAAGAGACAAATGCATTGCCTATAAAAACAAGGAATATAAAGAAGGTGAGGACACTGTAGCAGTGAAGAGAGATTAGAAATGAGAAATACAGGTATTGCAGGTAGGGTAGGACTCTACTTACTCACTTAAGTATAGAATAATAGAAAATAAGAACAAAAAGAAGCCTACTAATCCAAACCCCAGCTCCAGTGTAAGGTAACTACTTAACCATGCATACTTAAATCATTTACGCTACTGCATTTCTGGTAAGATTTCATGAGAACCATTCAGCATCATTTTAACAAGTACGCTATTGCCTCAGGGATCTTTCTCCTTGGAGAAGTACAGAATAACTACCTTCAGACACTAGTTTTTGCTTGTCTTGCAGCAGCCTCCCAAATTATCTCTCCAAGTGAAAGTGAAATTAAATCAAGCAGATATCAAATTCTTTCACTGAAAATCTTGAGAAAAAAATACTTGTTCAATATAGTACCTAGAGAATTTAAGCTGTGTAAGTGATCTGAGTGAATAACTGAGAAAGCAAAGAGGATTATAGTACCTCAATGTAAGTGCCTAAACTATTTAGAATGCTTTCTGCTTGGGCTGAATATTACTGTTTGTTGCAAGAGAAGAGCTTTTCTTTTCTGCTTTGTATTTTCTTTCTAGTATTTCTGCTTTCTAGATTTGATATTCATCAAATGAATTAATATAGCCTTTAAAAGAAATAGGAAGTATCAAGTTGCATTGTTATATATGCCAGAGAGATGGATCAATGGTTATTACAATTTCCAGATTAATTTGCATTCTTCTGCTGACTAGGTCTTTGGAGGAAGAGCAGATTAGCCCTTGATTACTAGCGGGTGAACAATTCACAGTGAATAATTTATTTGGCAAATGACTTATGACTTAGAATAATTTATTTCCCTAAATGAATTCATTGGATGTTCTACAGGGCTTTTAGGTGAACAGTTTTCATTCTATAGATTATTCACAATTGGTTATGCAATTTCCATAATTACATAAATTTGTATACTGAAAACAAGATAATAGATCTCAGTCTCTTTATCCTGCCACTGCTATGCCCTGCTATGGTAGAGGTTTAGCAAAACAGGAAATCTGCAAGAATCAACAGAAATTCCGGAATTTGGAGCTAAATGACATATTTTTCATTGGCTTCTTGCTATTCCAGGTATGTACTTTTGCTAGCCAACACTGCTTTCCTTCAACTTGTATCTATTCAGCATGGACAAATGACTGTTGCAACTCTGAAACTATCTGTGTGATGCATTTGCTGTTCATCTGCAGATGCTTCAAGTAGAATATCTACTGCCAATACTGAACAGCTTTTCCAGTAGTTTTGGCAGCTGCTTGTAGTGGGTGAAGGAGCAGGAGAGTGTTGGAGAGCATGGACAGCATATGGAAGAGGAGCGCACAGTCTGTTATAGGACTTTTATTCAAGACAAAAATGCGTGGAGGCAAACCCAGCCTCATGACTAACAATAATGGTCTAGATCTGGAATAATTAGCAGTCTACAAAGTCTATTCTGAGACTTATGGATCTCATAATGAAGTGAGATACCACTATATAAGTGTCCTTAAACTACTTAGTAGTATGTGTTAACACTGTCTGGAATTGATACTATCTCTAGGTAGCAGTTAAAGTACAGGTAGATAGACTATTTAAGCTCCTGGAATGGATGTTTGTACACTGATAACCCAGTAATCAGCCACTGGCTCAGAAATTTAGAGATTTGAGAATGTGGGAGTGCAGAATTATAGTAGGTGCTGATAAAATTTACATTTGTCTTTGCTTCTGCCCTAAACATCTAAGTTTGAGTGACCTGATTTTTAAAAAAAAAAAATTTAAAAATTATTTTAAGGAATTTTGTTCTTTGCTTGGTTGATATTAAAGTCGTGTGATTGTTGCTGCCACCCTGGGAAACTCCATTGACCTTTCACTGTCTTAATGAGGAACTTTCTTGTTGCAGAGTTGATTGAGGAAGAGTTGTTTATCTGTCACCTGCATTTGGGGCAGCTATGCCCTTTGGAGACTCTAAGGGAAATGGTGCTGTCTCTTGACAAAGAAAGGGTTTGCTGAACAATATTTCTTGGAATTATGGCTGTCTGGTGTTTGCTGCAAACAGTTTGCAGAGAAAGCCCTACTGCACTTTGAAAAGTAGTATTTGGGGACTTCCCAAGGTTTACAAGTGGCTAATAATGTACTGATCGAAATTACAGTCTGCAGGGATATATCATCACACATATTTTGTATTCTTATTTTGAAGAAAATAAGATGATTAAAAAAATTAAGTAAAACTTATTTCATTTGTATTTCAGATTATTGAAAAATTATTGAATTAGTTCATGAGTGCTTCCTGGACTATATAATAAATTTATAATACATAGATGCAGTTGTCTTACATAATCACTAGATGAGATTCCTTGATGTCACACAAATATGATTGCAATGTGCTACAAAGCTGAGTCTTTATTTTCTTTCCTTTTATTAACTATCACTCTTATTCCCAATATTAATACAGTGAAGACTAGATCATAAATAAAATAGAGTCTTCAGGACAGGGTTACAACAAAATTTAATAGTGAAAATCATTACTACTTTTAAAATTATATCTTGAAATCAACTAAAGAAGATATTTCATGACTTGATAGATATGAACCTGTGTTAAGTACTTGTGTGTGCTTTAGGGCAAAATAAACCCACAAAATTCTTAAGGAAAGCTCAAAATAAATTTTTTTGTTTTTCATAAAGGGGAATTTAAAGTTTCTTCTTCTGCTGTTATGCACACTGAGATGATTTAAAGCCTAAAGGATTTTCTCCCTAAATCACCAATTTAAATTTGTATGATGGAAACATATTTAAATATAAAATTCTAATCTTGCTTTTCATTTAAACTTTCAAATGCTTTACCAGGAACACAAGTTCCTGGACTCATTAGTCCTTTTTGCCATTCCACTATACTGATCTGCAAATACATGAGAACCTTCACATTACCTTTCTTTTTAAAAAGAATTAATTATACCTACTTAATTTTTTTACCCAATATACATCTAGTCTGATTGAATCTTACAATTTTTAAAATGTTATAAAATAATCCACTCCTCATCAAATGTATTGGGATTTGTCTATTCTGTGTCCAGACTTGGTGATCTTAAACATCTTTTTCAACTTATGGATTCTATGATTATTTGAAAATGTTCAATTTTCAGTGAAATATTTAAACTACGGCACAATGATAGAATGGGAAACAGCACAGCTGACACTTGGCTTTATTCTCTTCTTTATTCTCTACAATTCTCTTTGGCCTTTACAGGAGTTGAGAAAGAACCAAAAATGATCGACAGGTTGCACAGTCTGGGATAAGAGCTTATCTTCCTACTTAAAAATCTGCTTATTTTTAGGATGTTTTAAATAATTTTTCTTACTTTAGTCATGAATATTAAATGAAAAGAATCAAGACAGATTTCATATACCTTTAAATGATTTTAAATAAAGATTATTTAATGTGGGATTGTATTTTCGTTCCTGGGCATTTTTATGGCACTTTTAACAGATTTTATGAAAGTTTTATTAGATTTTTTTCTTTAAATTCAAATTAAAACCAAAAGTAAAAGATGAAAATACTTTATTGCCTTTATTCATAAATTTTTAGAAACTTATGAAAATGTACTGCCTTAGAAGTGGAAGAAAAAAGTTACTAGAGAGCTACAACTTAAACAACAAATATCTACTAAAAAGTTTGAAATTAGCAGTCAGAGACAGAATAGAACTTACAGGGCTGAAGACTTTCAGCTAACAGCAAAGAACTGCCCTATGCTCCATGCTTGACTGCCTCTGGAAAAACTGAATATCCAAAACACATTTAAGTTGAGCTGTTGCTGATGCTCGGGCATGTTGCTTGGAGGGCTCTGCACAGGTTACTGACTACATTTTGGAAAATTCCCTGCGTACAGCAGTGCAGAACCTGAACACAGTACTGACACAAAGCAGAACACTGGAATATGGTCATACAATTTACCTCAATTCATGACAAAAATTTTCTGAATTTTCCTTGCTGCATTTCCTCCTTGTCACTGAGACCCTGTCCGTCAGGGTCATCCTTGCCTCTCTGTGCTTCAGCGTAGTCTAGCCTTGTTTCTTTGGGTATTTGGGGAGTTCTCCTCTTTTCATTTCTTTTTTTATTTTTCTCCTTCTTTCCTAAAACTGGGAAAGTTTTAGGAAAGATACTGGGAGTTTACCTGCCATGTCTGGAGTTCTGGCTTACTTTGCTGCAGTTCATATGTAAAACAAGAGAAATAGAAAAGAAACAAGTCTCCTCTCTGTTCTCCTCCATGACACCAAAAGTATTTCCCCCCGTCCTCTTTTTTTGAGTGGACACCAGCAGTCTCCACTGTCTACATAATACTGAATATTGCTCATGTGAGTTCCTACCTATTCTTTCTGAACTAAACTACCCTGATGTGCATCTTTCATTTTCACATTGAGAGAACTGAACAATTAAGGTAATCGGTGGTTTGAGGGGTTTGGTTTATATTTTGGACAATGCTTAGCTAATCCCTGTGGTCTGAAAGCAGCAAAGAAGGCACATTCCTAGGAGAGCAAAGGACAGCTTGGACATTGATGTTGTCAAACAGAACAGTTCTTCCAGCTTCCCTTTTTAGTTGGAAAGACTGTCTGTTCTGGACTGAGTGACAAGGTTACTTTGGCCCTGTAGTGGTTCAAGCACTACAGAATAATTTCTGTCGCTAAAACTCCTGAATTTACTGTGAAGGAACTGTCTTGTAGGAATTGCTGAATTAGATAGATATTTGCCTCATCATGAAGAGTGCAAGAGAGCAAACTGACTGAGCTCAATTTGTTTATTGATTAGGATTATAAAGGCTGTGACCAAGCAGAGACATAAAGTTGTACTTCCAATTTATCTTTCCTTAGTGATGCTTGAGTGACTGAAACAGAGAAATGTCTGCATCTAGTTTTACAAATCATATTGAAATCTTGTTAATGAAGTGTAACACTACAGTTCTCAGCCTCCTTCAGCTGCTTATCTGAAAAGTAAAAGCACAAAGAAGTATAAAATTCCCAGATCATTCATGTTTGGTATCTGCTTGGCAATCTTGATGTGGTAAATATAAAAGCACAAGATGTACAAATCATCTGGCTGCACAAAATGGAAAAACTCAACAAGTTTGAAAAACTCTGGAAGAATAATCCTCATAGGAAGTTCAACTAAATCTCTTGATGTAAATCCTCTAGTATTGTGGCATACATGTTCATATTGTGCCAACATACTCTTATAAAAATTGAACCAAATTAAAGTAAAATCAGTGCAGAACGGCCTGTAGGTAAGTCATAGAAACTTTGACCTGTGCTTCAGAATTTTTTAGCAGATGATTACTAAACAGATTTCTTTAAGCAGATTTCTTGCTTTTCAGAAACAATTTATCCATTGTTAATGTTTACTTCACCTCATTTTGAACAAGAAGAAAAAAAATTGAGTATCACTGCTTTGAGAATGTGAAATGTTAATATAGTTGGTAAATAGTTTTTAGATGTGTGTTGAAGAAGTGATAATCTCACTGGGGAGAGTTAGATTGGAAACTGACTGGTAGCACCTTGATAACATTCTAAGTATGTAATGCAAGAAGTGGGCATGACATTGTGGGACAGGGAAGAGAGACCTATAAATGTTTTCCAAGATTAATGAACAGCTAAGTGACCCATGACAGATTTCCTGTATAGCAAAATTGCCATTTTTAGCAGATAATAGGTATACTTAAACTTTAGCAGGCTTGACTTCTAGCAACATCCACCATGCGTGAAGAGCCAGGGTTATAATAGAATGAGTCCAGAGGGGAATAATTGCTGTCTTTGTCTCTTTCCCTGAGCTGCTCTGTTGTATGCATTTGTCATCCTTTTACATTTCCAGCTTTTTTTTGGATTCTCATGTAGCGAAGGTACCTTGCTTTCTTAGTGATACCGTTTGATTTTTTTGGTTCCTGTTGGTCTTGGAATCCCGTGATCCTCTGCTGTCTTGGCATTTTCTCCAGTAAACTGTAGCTTACAGCAGCATCCTGGGAAAAAAATCCTGATACACTTGTGTTACAGAGGCCAGCACCATGAACATTGCTGGTTTCAGAACTTAGCTAACTTAGCTAAAGCTTGTAAGCTGTTCTGTGGTCTTTGGTCTTAAATTGGTACTTCTGGATGTCCTGGTATTTGACCATGACATGTATTTGTCTTTGGTAAGGTTTAGAAGGCCTGAACTATGATGTAGCATTTCACTAGTAAATAACTTATAAATAATGATATTGTATAGACTGTGGCTATTTCAATGTGTAGAAACTAAAAGTAGTGAGAACTTGCATCCACTGCCATAAAAGCATAAAACCTCATATTTTGGTTTTAATTACCTGAATGCTTGTCCTGATTCATAAAAAAGTCATTCTTGTGAAGTACTTTTTGAAGCCCTTAGTTGAATAGAACCACTTACATACAGTTATGCTCCTTGCCATACGAAGACCATTGTGCCACAATGCACAGAAGATCATTCTGAGGTGGCAAACAAAAAGAAA
This sequence comes from Grantiella picta, assembly GCA_013397955.1. Classification (NCBI taxonomy): domain Eukaryota; kingdom Metazoa; phylum Chordata; class Aves; order Passeriformes; family Meliphagidae; genus Grantiella; species Grantiella picta. Next base: position 2,708,084 of record VZRM01004850.1, read on the forward strand.
GCAGAAATGAAAATTTAACAAAACCATATGTAATCAACAACGTATGTATTTTAATGGAAAATTAATTTAGTCAAAACAGAAAATTGTAAATGAATAAATTAATTTCCATCAAAATAACAGAAAATATTTGCAAATTATTTTTCACTTGCATTCTGAAAAGAGGTTTCTAAGAAGATTGCTCATCAAACCTAGTGGTAAATTAAACTGCGACAAGACCTGAGGGAAGGTCTTGTCTTAGACTAATAAATAGTTAAATGTTAGGAAAAATATTATAATTTTTCTTCCAGTAGCAAAAGATCATTGGTGGAGTCCAGAAAAATCTGTGCTAAGCCTGTCTGTTCAAGATGTTCATAAATGATCTAGAAAAAGAGGTGAATAGGGAGGTGAGAAAGTGTGTTGATACTAATCTGTTCAGTGAAGTGAAAATGGAAAGTAACTGACGAGAATTGAAAAAGATTTCACAATACAGGGGAATGACGTTATAAAGTGCCAGATGAAATTCAGTGTTGATAGTGACGCACATTGGGAGAAAAAGCTAACTTTGCATTCATAATGATGGGCTCTGAATCATTTTTTCCACTCAGGGTAGAAATCGTGGAATTATAATAGATCATTCTGTGATAAAGTCAGCTCAGTGCTTAGAAATAGCCACGGCTTCAACATTGCACAAAAGTGGCACATAAAATGGAAAGAAGTGCTGGAAAGGAAAAGAGAACAAAGCAGACAACATCATTAGAGCATTGTACAAATCTCTGGCCTGTCTTCATCCTTGAGAAGTGGTACACTTCTAGGGTTCTAGTCCTGAAAACCATATAGTAGAATTAGAAGAGACAAAGAAGATCTGACTCATGAAAGGTGTGTAATGACTTCCTCAAATGTAGAGTGACTTTCCATGCCAGTGTATTTGAACCTGAAAAAGAGGCATTTGACCAGCTCTGTGTTGGAGTATTCTATGGGTAAAGGAGAGTTTATAATAGCATTGCCATTATGTGCTTTATTTTATACTGTTCCTAAGGTATCATTATTCACTATTGCCAGCGACAGGATATTGAGTTATATGAACTTTTGATCTGACATACATGCTGCTTCTCCTTTTGTTATGTCTTGTTCCTATGGAGAGAAACAAGATGAAATATTTTCTTGCGATTTCATGTTCACTTGTCAACTAGTAGTAAGTAGATGGAAGTTCTGGACTGAAGAAAAGTTACAGGCCTTTCTGTATTATAAGTCTGCACAAGTATGACACAATAATAGCATATACTAGGAACTGAAGGCCAATGAAGTACATATCTATTTTATTCAACTTCTGGAAGACAGTTTGAAATCATAGATTGTTTAGGTTGGAAAAGACCTCTAAGATCATCAAGGCCAACATCGACCCAGCGTTACCAAGTCTTCACTAAACCACATCCCTAAGTGCCACATCTGCACTTCCATTTTATTTGCCACCACTTCGCTGTTCTATGGGATCAGTTTCAGCAATACACAATTTTGAATGAGTAGGAGGTGGAAAATATGATAGCAGTGTTTAAAATGGGGTCTCAGAATGAGAATTACATATGAATAAATATGAGATTTGCAATAAACAATTTGATAGACATTATTATAAAGAGTAGAATTGGTGGACACATAGACAAATAGGTGCAGTAAGGACCAATATGGCTTGGATGTCACAAATCAATAATTTAGAGTTCCTTGGATATGTCGGTAAACATGGATAAAGGTCATGCAAATGATATAATCTAGTCCAAACTGTGAAAGAGATTATCCCAAATTCTTGTAACAAAGATCCCTATTGCCACTTATTAAAAGATTGCTAGATAGAAATCAATGGTTTGTTCTTATAATGGAGTGTATTTACAAATAAAGTCCCAGCTGAACCTGGGCTGTTCAACATGTTCATAAATTTGAATTTCACAGCCTCATAAATTATTCAGAAAATGAGATAAACATTATAGCAACAAAGTTTGCAGACAAAACAGTAATGCTGAGTATTTAAAACAGTCTGTGATGAGATTTCGATGGTACAATACTGGGTTACTGGGTAATAAAATGGCAAATGAAATTCAATGTCAATAAATACTAAGCGATGCATACAGAGGAAATGGTCTTAACTACACATACAGAATAATGACCTCAAAATTTCCATTGTTATTATCATTTAGCAATATTAGAATCACAGCAGATATTTCATACAGAATGTCACCTCAATGCTAAAGACTGAAAAAGAGAGGTAGATTTTGAAAATTTAAAGGTAAGGCTTTGAGAACAAATGCTGGAACTTCATTAAACTACTACAATTACATGCTGCACAGGTAGTTTGAATACTACATGCAAGCTTAACTCATTCTATTACAGCAAGGTATAGAAGAACTAGGAAGGGTACAGGGAATTTAACTGAATATGAACCAGAGGCATGGAGCCCCTGTGCTATTAGAAAGGGCAATGTAAACTAGGACTCTACCATGTGAAACAGGCAGCTGTCATGAAATGTGAAAATATGAACAAAATTATAAATTATCATTCTTTCTTGTTACACTATAACTAACGAGCAGCATCTTTAGCAGTTTAAGACAAATAAATGGAAGTGTTTTTTCCTACAACTGAAAAGTAAATACTAAAACTCATCACCATAGGATACTTTGAAAGACAAACACAGAGAGTTTCTGAAAGTGATGAAACCAAATTATGGAAATTAAGACACATTTGTTATTTCAATGGTCTTGGTGTAGCATAAGACCCATGAGTCCATGCACTGCTGTCTGCTGTATGAGGAAACTGCTGTTTGAACTCTGAGCTGGTAGTTTTTAAATATAGGACAGATGTCAGAGTGAGCAGTTCTAAACTTGGCTTGTCTCAAAGTTCACAAATGAACAGGACCTCATTCTCAACAGCCTTTTGCACCCTTCCCCATCCAGTCAGCACTTAGACAAAAACATTAAATATAGTGCCACTGCTCTCTGGAAGTGTTCTTTTTTTCTGTGCTGAAAACAGGGATGTTTTAGGTACTGCTGAACAGCATTGACACAGCACCAAGGCATTGGGCCTCTCCTGCTGCTCAGTAAGTGAGCTGGGGGTGCACAAGAAACTGGGAGGGGACACAGCTGGGACAGCTGATCCCAATTGACCGAAGGATAATGCAGATGAATGTTGTGCTCGAGTGGTAAAAGCTGGGGGAAAGGCAGAACAAGGGGAGACATTCAGAGAAAAGGCATTTGTCTTCCTAAGTCACTGTTATGTGTGATGGAGCTCTGCTTGTCTGAAGGCCGAACACCCTCCTGACCAAGGGAAGTGCTAAATTAGTTCCTTGTTTTGATTTGCTTGAGTACGTGGCTTTTCCTTTAGCTATTAAACTGTGTTTATCTCAGCCAATGGATTATCTCCCTTTTAGCCACTTTATTCTCTTGTCCAGCCTTCTGGAGTGATCTGAGTGGTGCTGAGCTGCTAGCTGGGGTCAAGCCATTACGGACAGTTTTACAGTATGGACACACATGTAATGATGTTTCCAAACAGCAGTCTAGTATCTTCTTTTATGAGATAATTCATGTATTTAGACACACTGTTCACTATATAGGAATCCCTGCAAAAATGAATACTTCTAGCATTGTGCAAATTATTTTTTAATGGTTCATTGTACTGAGGAGCAAACAAATTCATTTTAATAAAAAATATCTGACAGCATAGTATGGTTTCTGATTCAGCATGCAATTTGCAATTTTACTGCGGCTAACAGCATGTATATCGGGCAACGCTTTCTTGCCCATTGCAGAGATATCATGTATGTATTGTTTACTTATAGGGTAATATTAATACTTAATTATGTGTGAAGCAGTGACAAAGCTGGGTAATTATGCTGAAAGGACATTGTAATTATCCAGGCTCAGCCCTCTTCTCCCTTTGAGGAACGGAATGGAATAGAAAAATTGGAAAGTTTATAGGCTGTACTTTATCTACAAGGGATTTCCTCTGTGCTTGGACTCTCTTTAAAGTCACCAAGGGACTTGGCCCTCAGTCTTCTGTGTGCAATGCTGAGGTACTTAATCTCCTGCTAAATGAACTAACTGGAGTAACAGGAACAATCCAGCTGCAGTGGTATGGAGCTGTACTTAGGCTGGCTGCTCCATTACCTACAATGGTCTGTAACAAGTACTGGGATTGCTAGTTTCAGAGATACAAGTAAGACAATAGGAAAGGCAATTATCTTTTCTTGATTGCTCCTTCAGCAGTGCTAGGCTTTCACTATGCTACTTTTTAATTAGAGGAATCAAGACTGAAATACATATTTAGAAACAAATGGCATTTAAAAGGGAAAGACTATGTTTAAAACTAATTGTATTTAAATAAAAGTATTTAATTCTTTTGTCCTTACACATGTCCAAAGCATTGACATTCTGGAGCTCTCCTGGAAGGATATCTAAACATCCGGGAGAAATACTTTGGGTTATCACTACTGTCCATTAGGGTTCTGTCCATTAGAAGTCAAATATGCTGTCTGTATCTACATGCAGGTTGTTAGAATAATTTGAATAGAAATTTTGTAAGGAAGATTATGTGAAAAAGAGTTCCTGAATATTATTTAGAAGAACCCTTTTTTGTCCTGTCACTGTGTGCACTTTTTTTTCAAGGGCATATCATGGTAGAACAAGTGGGAATGACAGAGAGTAGGTTTAGATTAGATATTAGGAAGAAATTATTTGCTTCAAAGGTGATGAGGCTATGGAATAGGTTGCCCTGAGAAGTGGTGCTTATAATGCCCCTATAAGTGTTCAAGGTCAGGCTGGGTGGGGCCTGGAGAAAACTGATGTATGGATGGCATCTCTGCTCATGGCAGGGGTTGCAACTAGATGATTTTGAAGGTCCATTCCAATCCAAACCATTCTATGATTCTGTGAATTGTTTTTTCCTAATAATAATTTCAGAATCAATTTTTCAATTCATACATGCTGGTGAAAAAAGATGCTCAACTTCACACCCAAAACCTAACTGAAATATAAACTGCATCTGCATCTATCAGTGTTGCAAACTGTCATAAATAATTAGGAACCAGGACCGATTTCCATATGGGTGCTATTTTACATTACTTCTGTCACGGAGTAAGAGGGAAGGTGAATTAATTGAACACTGTTCTTGAAGAAACTAGCATTGTTCATATTAACAAATGAACCTCTTCTAGCTAATGAAACCTGGTGTATTTTTAAATTATGTTGTCCAGACTAAAAACTGGGAAAAGTATTGCACTGCATTTTTCTTCTTGGATTAGGCTGAGGTGTATATTCCTGGGAGGAATGTCTCAGTCTGTAGAACTTGCTGGTGGTGGCAATTTAGTCCTCATGGATTTTGCAAACTGTAGAATCAGTGATATTTACTAGTTTAGGGATTAAGATCAACTGTATTCTTACAGAGTAAAATACATCCTTCAGTATCCGGAACATATTTGAAAAAAATTAAAGTCAACATTTAAGAAAAGCAGTGTGTAAGTCAGCAACGTCTTTCTCTAGAAGGGTCTGGTTTGTGTTCCAAATTATATTTTCAGCTCTTGTAGACAGACTTCCTTGTGATCATTATTGTGGGAAATAAAATGTTATGTGCCAGGCTGCCTCCATTAATAGCCATGAGAAGGAGACAAGAGTCTGGCTGATGTGCATATTATCTGAGGGTCCTTCAGATGGCAGGAGGGAGGCTGACTAGAAATAATTGCATTTCTGGAGATGCTGGATTGTGTTCCCAAAATTTTGTGGATTTAGTGGTTTTGGCCTTCCAGGAGAGAATGACCAAGACTAACTGAAATGTTTGTATTTACTAGCCAGACATAGGCCTGATCCACATCCTTTATAGTTCCATTGCAGGGTTACTGTGGCACCTAAAGAGCTATATTAAAATGAGAATGTAATCCGTCCTGTGAGACCGAAATTTTGACATATGAGTTCTCAGAACTATTAACTGAAATCTGACAATAATGAACAAATTTCCATGTTGTTTCTCACTTTGGACAGATTTGATTTCTGTAATTCAGATTGATTTCAGATTTGACTTCTGTGTAACTGAAGTTTAGGCAGAAGATACGATTTTGTTTACTGTTCAGACTTCAAAGGTAAAGATTTCACATTTTGAACTGGAGATGGTCTGTTTTGGCCCAGTATCCACCTGGATACATTTTTGTGCACTTAATTATTTGGGTAGTGTCGTTGATTATTTTTTCTCTAATTTTAATGTTGGCATTTCACCCAGATTTCGCTGAGTTTGATATTTTCCCTCTTGATACTAGTTCTTACTTTTGACTGTTTCGTTCCTAAAGCAGAAGCAGTAAACTAAATTATGCATTAAAATCAAGGATATTTGCTTTTTTTGAAGCAACTGTCAAAAGTGTTTTTCTGTGAAGCCTTTCATTTTTTATATCTTCTTGTAGGTTACAATTTTTGAGCCACAAGCCCAAAGTACCACTCTAGGCACGAAGAAGGGAGCTAAGACATTACTGTCACTAATTTGTTCTGCCACTTTTTTCCACAATGGCCAAACTTTATGCGTCTGCTTGTCTTTATGCCCAATGAATACATTCAGGGAAGCTGCCAGGAGCAGATTATTTAAACCTAGCTCATAGGTTGAAAGTTTTATGACAATTCCCTCAAATGTAGAAGAAACCAACTTCTGATATTGCTCCACTGCAATGCTGATAAATCTGGCATGTTGCCAACCTCTGCTGCCCAAATGGAGCAGTTACCACTTGTGTGAAAGTTTAATAAATACTGTTTAGACATAGATAGAGTTTGACTTTGTGAATAATGGGCTTCTACTCTCCTGTGGTTAAGAGGTGGATGAAAGCACATATCACTTCACTGGAAATCCATATCTGTCAGTTTTGAAAACTGTGAGTCTTTTTCTGGCAAATTATTTTGGTATCCTCTTCCCTCTGGATGTTCATGTGTACAGGCGTGCCGTAGCTGAGATGGCATTGTTCTCTGGACATAAAGGTTGTGGCCATATTCTGGAATTTGCCAGGTCTCTGGCAGGCTTATGCACGGCTGTTTGCACTTACAGGACCTGGACATGGTAATTGGTTGTGAGGATGTTCTGCATTATTTTTGTATACAGCTTTCAGTTTGAAAGCATATTGCTATTGTAACTGCAAGGGAAACTAAAACTAGCCTGTAATAGCAGATGCTATTACCAGACAGTTAATTTGCAACAGGCGAAGAATTACCAGTTTTTCTATTTATGTGGCACACTAATTTTTCTGCAAAAGGAAATGTGCATTGATGAATAATTTGAATCCCAGTCTCCCTGCAAGTCTATAATCACGTGCCCTACAGAGACTGGAGTACATTCTACTGTGAGCATTGTGCAAAAGATTAGTAGCTCTGTGGTGGCAGTGCTGCTGTAACAATGTGAATTGCACTTTTAATTTGTTCTCCCATATGACAGAGAATCTCATTATACTTACAAAACCTATTTTAAATTATACTTTTTAAAGTCTCAGTTGAAGGATATTTACATAAAAAAGGTGAAGATTAAATAAATTGTTTTAAGTCATATCAGCAAATCATTTTAATGAGAACATCTTTCTTCTTGCATTTGGAAAAAAATGTGCATTTTATTCCCACCGTGTTTAGTTCCAGTCAGTCAAATCCAGCAATGACTGGATACAATTTTTTACATTACAGTCTAGATGTGAAATGTGTGATAAGCCGTACTTTGTGTCATAAAATTATGCAGGCTCTCTAATAGCTAACTTCTTAGCCATCTTGAGCTGAAAAATATTTTATACAAAATCTTATATAAGATGAAAACTTGGGTTTTTTTCCCCATAAGTAATGCTGAGCTGAAAATTATTACATTTTGTTAATCAGATTAAATTGTGAAGGAGTATACACATTAGGTCCTTAGGCACACATTTTTAATAACAACATTACATTTCTTTCACTCCTTTTTGCCCTATTTGCTCTTTCTTAACTACGTTATTGAAATCTAGGAAGCACAATAGCTGATCTATTTAATGGCACATCATTATCTTCCCACAGCATAATGCATACTATTCATTCTCTCATATTATTCATTAATCCATTATATTTATTCTATCCTAGCTTTTGTGTAACGATGTAAGGATTCAGACTTTCGCTGTACAAATGAATAATATTTTGCAGTGCTCAAAGATCCCAATTAATATCAGTGACCTGTTAATTTGATGATTCAGTTGTTGGTAGGATTTTACGTCACTCAGACACTATTTGTTGCAGCTCTTTTTTATTTTTCTGGACACCTGCTGGTGGAGCTAGCACTGTGCTGAGCGTGCTGCGAAAGCTGTGGGCGTTTATATATGGCTTCAGTGTGAATAGAATTATATTTATGTGAAACAATAGTATTTAATGCTCTCTCTTATAAAATATATGGGCCAGGTCCTTTGAGGTAAGGGGAGGTTTAGGAGGCTCCTGGCAGTCTCTTTGCTTCAGGCAATTCTTTTCCAGCAGAGTGCAGTTCATGGGCTGTGGCTGCTGCTGTAGCCTTGGCCGAGGGCTGCCATGGCAGGGTGGGGGGACAGGAGCTGCCCTTGCTGCGGGACAGAGCTCTGGGCTCACACTGAGGCAGACAGGCTGCTCCAACTCATGTCCCTGGCTGTATTCCTGTGCTATATGTGGGTTGTCAAAAGGTGGTTTTATTGCTTTTTAGGTTTTTTTTTCCTTATTTGCACACAAGTTATTCTCAAGTATTACAGTTATTAATGATTGGTGAGGCATGGGCTTTGGGCTCAGATCCAGATTTGAACTTCAGATGCTGCTGGGAGATATCAGGACCTACATTTCCGACTTATGTCACTTACTGTTGTTTTTCTTACTTTTTATTAGCCAAGATGAGTTCACGTAAACATTTCATTTTTGTACCATTGTTCTAGATCACTTTTTATTTTGCAGCACCCATAGATTTAGCTTGGAAGTTAAAGTAGAATTAATTTAAAACTTGGTTTGTATTGTATGCCTATCTGACTTGTACAGCTGTAAATTGCCCATATTTAAAACTAATAAAAAAAGTAGATATATATAATTAAAGGGTAAATAATAAAGTCCAAAACTGACTCCAGTGTTTATTAAGACCTTTTGTCTCCCAGGAACTGAAGGTGTAGCCCCAGTTTCACAGAATCTAGAACGTGTGCTGAGTTTTAAATACAAAAAGTTTTCCCAGTGCAGAGTTCCAGGCTAGAGAACTCAACACCTTGCATACTTGGCCTCGAGCAGCATACACACTCATGAGCTGATATTCCATGTGCATGCTGAACAGCAATTAGACTTCATAAAGCTATGCAAGCATTTTGGAAAACAAGTCTCACTACAGTTTTAAAATCAACTTCCACCATCTGTTTGGGAAAAGCAGTGGGTTGGTTTCTTATGAACTTGGCAATTAAATATGCTAAAATATAGTAGTGGCAGGATACAATATTTGCCATACCTATTAAGAACGAAAACTAAAATCCAGCTAAATAACACCAAACCTCAGACAAAGAGTTGCCATCTGGCTACCAAGGAAATCAAAACTCTTGATACTCATCAAATACTCTCAAACAGAATACCCTTTTAGTGATGAATTTTAAAGCAACCGGAGTTAAATTCTGATTAGAAAAGCAAAGTTCTTATTTCAAATATTTAAAAAACTGTAAAACATATAAGTATGTCTATTATGGGCTCTTATATTTAGATTGTTTTTCTAGTTTTTGTTCTTAGATATTTTAAAATTATTTTTAGACGACAGCAAAAAATGCAGAAATTTTAGCAGTTCTCTAATCTTACAGAGACTAAGGTCTGCTCAAGAACATAGTAGACTAGATTTCTAGTTTTCTGAATAATGAAATCACAGCTTTTGCTGGGTGAAATGTAATTTCTGCTCTTTACAGTAATAAAGAAAGCTAACAAAAACAGAATACCTTTTAAGGGTATGTCAGGACTTCAGATATTCTGGAAAATGGTGTTGAGGAAGTGACTCTTCTAAATCTCATTTGGGTGATCAATTTCCAGAGCCATTGCCTTGGGGTATTCTAGGAACAATAATTTCAGTGGAGAACTCTGCATGGCAGAAGGATAGAGTGAACAAAATGCTCTCTAACAAGCACATTTCAGTACCTGGCCTAAGCGTGCAACTGGTGGTGCACTCCTGCCAGGAGGAAATAGTTTTCATAACTGTGTGAAAACAGGAAATTGCAGCTGTCTAATAAACTCTTGCTGGATAAGTGGAGGACTCCATTGAATAGGCTTCATCTCATCTATCCCTGCTTTTCAGATTATTAATGCGTATATACCTCTTGGTGTCACTCAAGCTAGAAGACAACAATAATAAAACATAGCATTTTAATATTTAAATAGTATTTGACAAAGATCATTCTTCAAGGAACAGGCCAAAATAGAAAAAAACTTATGCTGAATCTCAAAGACTAACTTTTTGGTTTTTTATACTGCCTGTAGATGAGTATTTCTGAATTACAGCTATCATGAGAAATGTCCCATTTATCCTTTACCTCACGTAAAAGATTTTCATTATAGCTGAGCAAAGAATTGGTATTTGATGAGCTTAATCTGGCTGACAGTGCACTGGAAATATATAGTGGTTTATATTTATGGGAACAATACATATTGGGTGAATTGCTTTCCCACTTCCTTCCACTGTTTGTTCATGTAAATACTTTGCACATCTTGCAATTAATGAGATGATGAATGGTTTGAGATGACTGCTAAACTTTGAGGTCATGGCATACAATTTAGGTTTATCAGTTCTATGCTATCTCAGGTGTAATACAGTGGAAAATATAGGATTGGAAAAGGACAGTGGTCTCAGTGTGCAAATAAGGGTCTTCTAGACAGTTTCTTTCAACTAGATTTTAGTCCTTTTTCTGTTGAACAAACTTGAATTGCCACCATCAAATAAAATATATTAGACTGGACATACAAGAGCAAGCCACCCACTGGAAATACCTGAAGAGAATTTCTTTACACATTCATGGCTCTTTTTGTTTCCAGATTTATTTCTGAGATGTGAATTCATCCTCATTCCTGCCATTCACAGGAGACTTAGCAGCATTTGTGTTAGACAGTGAAAACCAAACATGCATTTCTGTGATACCAGTAAAACAGGAAGGGGCACATACTATTACCTATTAAAAGAAACAGAAAAAATCAACCAAAACAGAAGAAGCAGTCTTAATTAACAGACTTTTACTTCTATTTATCTTTGTAGCTATCTGTTAAATATATGCATTTCCGCGGTAAGTAGTTTTCATCGTTTAAGTGGCATTTTTTAAATCACTTGGGTGCTAACACATCTTGACCTTGAAATTTCAATTTCATTTTTCTCTGAAATTTCAAAGCTTACATGAGGAAATTATGGGAAAATTATCCTGTCCAGAATTTGTGACTTATGGAAATTGCTTATATTCCTGGTTCAGCATTTATATTAATTAAACATGAACAATAGTGATGTAAGTGAATTTATCATACTTAGTATAGTTATCCAGAATAAATTTCCATACAGCATCAGAAGATAATTTTGAAAAAAAAGCATAAAATAAATATGTCACTGCTCTGGTTATTTCCAAACCAAAAAAGTAGGCAATACTTTCCAAATCTGATTGTCTGAAAATTTAGGTTCATCTTTTCAAGTTCTTAAGGCTTTAATACATGAAAATGGATCCTTTTGTTCTTTTGCCTTTGAAACCTCATTTTCTATGAAACTGCAAAGGATAATTACAATTGAAGTTCTTGTCTAATTATTGGACTTTGGGAGCTTTCAGAGAAACACTGAGGAAACTGTGCTTACTTCACTGTGCAACAGGGCACTGAAATGGAGGCCCACTGTTAGCAGCTGCAACCACAAATTACGCAAGGAGCAATATAAAACCAGAGGATGTCCTTTCTTGCATCAGTGTTGTAAGAAGAGTTTTCACCTTTAACTGGGAAGGATTTTGGGAAGCGCAGGGCAGATAGCTGTTAAAATGAAATAAAATTAACTGATGCAGAAGGAAACACACATAGGCTTAGACACATTTTGTTTCTCTTCAAATTATGAAAGCTGTGGTGATTTTTCAAAATTAGAACAACATATGATGAACCACTGATCTCAGTATCATACATATAGTCTCCTGCAAGTCTGGCAAACACATAATAATTTCCTTTAATGGTGATGGCACTGCAATAGCAATGTTTGTGACTGAAATGGTATGGAAATGTTATTTTATCATCTTTTTCTTAGTAAGTAACATATGAGCAGTATTATACCTGTGCTCTTGCAAAATATAACGTTCCCTTATTAAAATTAAGTCATCATTTCATTGAAACAATACTCTAAATCTTTCTAACTCACCAATTATCTTTAGAAGTTTGGGTAATTTTCTGATGTCTTTCATTTATGGCCATTCCTATGTTGTACTAATTATCTTTCTTAGCTAAAGGCCCTTTTCAGGTCTTGCACATTTAGAGAGGAATGCTCTCTTATTATATCACATTAAAAAGCCTTTCTAAGACAGCACTAAAAGGATTGTAGTTGACTCTATTGCTCTTGTATGTTACCAAATTTAGATTGTTAGTGGCAGCAAATTAGGCATTGCTTGGTCGAGTTCCTATACAGTTCCAATTAATTACTATAAAATGAAGAACGAAAAGAAAAAAACCAACCATCTCTTTAATCATGAATATTACAAACACTGGCTGTAACCTCTTGTTTAGAAAGCAGATGCATGAAATTTTGAATATCCTTGTCTCTAATACTGGTGCTGTTAATGTAGTTGTTATGAAAGTATAATGTCATAGATCTCTTTAATAATAAGATGCAAATGAAAGTAAATAATTTTTTGTTGTTCCACTAAGCATGCATAAGAATGCAAATGCAGAATTTGTTAGAAATATTTAAACCTGTTGTAAATATGGTAACATCTGAGGCTTTTCTGGGCCAAGTTTGTATTAGGAAACAAAATATTCAAATTTAGTTCACTCTAATAAACTTATGATTCAAGGACATTTCACATTGCTAGGCTGGAATAAAAGGAGTTTGATGTAATTATGAAAGAAAGACCTTAAAGTTTTACTGACAAAGTGGACTGAGGTGTACTTAGGCTCAGTCCTTTATTCAAGTCCTGTCTGCCAGGGCAATGTGAAGCTAGTGTCTTCCTTTTGGGCTGAGGGATGTAAGGGGTGAGCAGGTCAGGTCCTTGCTGGCTGGCGTTTGTCCCACTGCCAGTCAGTCATTTCTTAGGCTTTCCCTTTCAGCCCATCATTTTCTGTTTGTTATTCACCTAAAAGGATCAATATACTTATCTTAGCAGTGTCGCTATTGGTGAGTTGGCTACCAGACTCAGGGAAAAACCGCTGATAATCTGGTGGCTGAAAATGGCAGGTATGGAGCCAGTAAAGCATCCAGTTGGGCAGCTTTACAATGAGTTGTGCTTTTCCTAACAGTAGAGTTGCTTGTAGGTTAGGTAACCCTCACTGTGAAAAAAGACAGAAAGGCTCTTGTTAATTGCATTGAAAGACAAGGGTTATGCTGTTTCACAAAAAGGAACAATTCACTGGGTAATTTGAAGCAATTTATTCTGTATTCTATGCTCTAAATTAGGGGGATGTACTGCAGGTAACTGTTCACTGACTTTGGTACTCAAGCTGTCTTTTCCCTTTGCTATGGTGTCACAGTAGGAATAATGGCCCTAAAATGCAGATCAGAACTTGAGGGTCTCCTGAGTGACAGGTTCCTTTCAACATGCCATTGAGGTTTTCTGAGGATCTGAAAAGGCTTTTCAGAATAATCACAACCAAAAGGGCATCTCATCCAAGTATAAAATAATTATAATAATTATCTCCTTCCTCATGAGATTATAGGGCTGCATCCACATTAGCAAACAGGTTATCCCTACAGAAGTGATTTTGCAACCCAAACTGTTGTTGCTGAGGGCATGATGTCCACATTATATTAATTTAGTGGAGGTTGTTTTAGACTAGCTCTTTTCCCCTGAACTGAAAACCCCTAAACTGTGGAAGTGCATTAGGTGCACACTATCTTCAGTTTAATTTTCATCTAAAAGGGATTAATTTGCTGTGAATAATTCCAGAATCATTCCATGATGTGATCCAGATAATAGTAAATGGAGACAATTTGAAAATTTGTTTGAAAATTGAAGTCCAGCTCCAAACTGAAATACTAATATAAACGCACCTTGTAAGAGTCCAAGGAACTAGAGGAACAAAACACTATTTATTGATTTTTTTTGTCATTCATTCTCCTGTTGTACTCTACCTACAAATCTCAAACTACATATAATGCAGCAGGAAGCTGTGTATAGACTTTCAAGAATTTCTGGTTATGACTGCCTATTTAATGAGCTTCTGGCCATATTAAAATGCCATTGCAAGGCAGGCATTGTACATGCCAAAGAGAGTGCATTATTTCTTGAGGTCGACTCACTTGGATGAAAATCAGGGTGGAAAGTCCATATGAGTCTTACATAGCTGCTGTTACCCTTTGAAAGGGGAGATTTCAAAAGTGGGAGGGAAATTAAATTGATTTTTCAGGGAAAACTGAGTACATTTAGATTCTTCAGCTATTGTTAAGCAATGATCTGACTTGTATATGTTCCTTGCAAGCCATCACAGGAATACTCTGAATTTTCATTTTTCAGTATGAGCTGGTATTAATAATTTATTAAAGTTTTAGAATACTGAAAAGGAAGTAGAGTCAAAATTGTGCAGTATATTGGATGATTCTCAAGATAGCATTAGTTATTGTAGTCTATGCAACAGATTAGGTAACATGCTAGGGCCAAAACTCCAGTAATATTTGATAAAACCCTGTGCAGAGAGAAAACAGCCATTTCTCTTTTTTATGAGTAGAAAATTCATATTTTCTTCTGTGTGGGCATACCTCTGCTGAGTACAAGGTTCTCTGTCTGGATTACCTGCTGGACTTTATGTTCTACTTCCAGCTGGTAGCTGAATGTTTTTTGTGCAGCCTGGATGCCTTTCTTTAGCATCTCTCAGAGTGAAAAATTCTTCTCCTATGCATCTGCTCAGGAATAGAGATATGCATTATGTACCAGTTCTGCATTTTGGAAGAGTCTGGTCTAACTTTGATCTCACTTCTTTTTCTCTGAAAGTCGTGCCTGTGGTGGCTGTGACAAATGAGCATGTGTTAGGACTTGACATGAAAAGAGTGGAGGAATGTGTTCCAACTCTGTCTCAACTAGGTTTACTTCCAGTTGACAACTCTCCTGTCTTCTTAGTGTGTTATGTCAGCTCTTAGAGCTATTTTGGTCATTGCACAAGCAAGCTTCATACTTTTATGTGATTTGAGCGACCTGTCATTTTTATTTATACTTGAACCCTTACTTTCAAGTGTGGCCCAAAATGTGCAGGAATCAGGTATAAACCATGGATTAGGCTCAGACTTACCTGTTATTTGTCAGAAGTGCTACTACGCCTATTGACAGATATAATTGTCGTGAAAATAGCAGGGGGGAACTTAGTCTGAGTCCTGATTCCCTGTTCATCTGCAGAGGTCTGTCATAGTGTTATTTGCCAGAAGAATTCTTCAGAAAAACAAAATTTAACTTTCAGTCAGATATTCATGCAATAGAATTGGAACATACAAATTTCAAGTCTGTCAAGATCATGTAATATAATGATGGCCTGCATCTATACAATTATATCCATGTAAGAATCCCAGAGTTAGTCCTCCACTATTGATTAAAACACATTATATTTCAGGTAGTAGTCACCTTAAATAGATTTAATAACAACAGAGATTTTAAAGTTTCTGTATCCACACTTTTACAATACTTCTAATGGTATAGTTTCTTATGTTATTATCTGAAAATACTTGCACTTGAAAGTGCATAGTTTTTGGTTTCTACATCTTTACATTTTCTACATGTTTTCTACATTTTTTATGTTTCTGCTCTTGTGGAAAATAAGACTTCTTCATATCTTGGCAGTTGTTACGCCTGCCAGTTTTATATTTCCATGTTGTCAATGTTAGAAACAGGATGACAACAGGAAGGTTTTAAATTTAAAACATAAGTGATAGAAAAGAGAGTGAATTCTAAATAAAGCAAGGGAGTCTTAATTATGGAATAGTCACCCATGCTCAACAGTATGACTTTAATTCACTGAAGTTAGTCAAAAAGCAATTCTTGTACTGAATGATCCACCAGTATAGTACTGTGACTTTTGGGGTCACCTTAAATTTTGTGACTTAGATATGGCAATTATGCCTTGAGGATGTTAAAACAATAAGAAGGAATATTCATCCTATTCAGATGTTCATCAGCATGGCCAGTTTTTGGATGGACACACTGTGGGTTTGGGTAATTAGTGAGAAGACTCACAGTTGTTTTTTTACTGTGAAATGCTGTGAGTTTAGGAGTTTTTCTGAGGAGAATGAAAGGACTTGTAACAAAACCCTCTTCACTAATACACTTGCAAAGAACTTGCCCATAATTTTCTTCATGAAAAAGCTAATCCTTGTGTCCCTGTACCAGAGTAAAAGAAAGGAATCATGATATTGATGTAGAGACAAGACTGGAAGAGACCTCCGTAATCACTGAGCTAAGGGTCCTGGTCCTGTCTGCTGGCAGGACATCATCTAATGTGTTTCTTATGTATATCTTTCTTGCCCTTGCTCTATTTATTTTCTTTTGATTTCTCTGTTTCCCTTCAGCCTTTCCTTTGCTTCACAAGCCAAGCTCTTTGAAACTCGTCCTGTGGTAGAGACTTTATTCCTCTGACTAGAAGACTGTCCCAATTTTTTTTTGTGGGCTCAGTGTTACTTTCATAAAGATTACTGGCCAGAATGGTATAGATTATTCTGAATGATAGTTTAGGAAACTTCAAACTTGTCCTTCTTAGTCTTTATTAGAAATATATAATTTAATGATTTATAGAATTTGCCTTTTTCACAGCCATCTAGTATCATATTGATACTTATGTCCTCTTGGTGGTCACCTTAAATAAACTACTTGTTTTTTACATATGTTGTTTCAGATGATGAGTTCCCAACTTGTAGCAGAAATGCTACTAATCCTTGATATTCCCTTTCAGTACTACATGTTATTACTGCACCTGGATTCACCTTTCAATTCTTGTAGTAATCCACAGAGTCTTCAGCTTAATGCAGGAGTTCTGTAGTGACACAGTAGAAAACACTTTATTTAAACCCAGACAAATTATATCTACTTCATTTCTTTGTCCGGAAAATCAGTTATCAAAAAAAGCTGTTAAGTTAGTCTGGCACGAGCTACCCTTGGTAACACTGCTTCATTTTATCCTATGTTCTATTTACTTCCCTGTCTTTATATTTTTCTTTAAAGCCTTCAAAGCTCTTGTAAACTGAAGAGGTCAGACTAATAGGCTTACGCTTGCCCAGATAATTTTTGTCCTTGCTTTAAAGTATGGGCACTTAAGTTCCCATTCTCCGCTAATATTTGATGCTTTTTCTGCCTTCATAGATTTGGAGGCTTATCTCTGCCACTGCAATGGCCTTTATGAAATCACACTACGCCTAGTGATTCAGATTTTAGTGAGACATTTTGTTCAAAGCTCATTGCACAGTTATCTTTTTTTTTTTTTTTTTACAGTTAAGCTTTTGATTGGTTAGTGAGATGTGAATAAAGAAAATTTAAATAACCATCTGCAGGAGGATCACATGTAAGATATAAGCAAATACTGCTGCCTTGATGATTAAGTGAACAGCCTGTACCCCCTGCAACTTAAATCTCCCTTGAGCATAAAAACTGGGAGAGAAATAGTTTAAAATGGCATGATAATATCAGAGAAAAAGATGAGAATTGGAGCCTAAGTACCCTCTTATACTGAACACTTAATGCTCAGAGCTTATTTCACAAGGGTGTTGGACATCATCGGGCAGATTAAAGATATTTGAATATCTTGGATGTTTAAATATTATGTAATGTTTCACGCTAGCAATTAAAAACTCAATGAATGGAATGTGTAGATTTAATACTAGATTATTACTTTTAGTTTTATATTTTTGTAAATACATAGAAGTATAGAACATAACCTCCCAAAAATTCATGACATTTTATTTCTCTGTACTGAGTAACGTCAGTATTATTGTTCATCAGGTGAACACTATTTTGCTGGTCCTCATGAAATGACCAAGAAAGAAATTTAATATATACACAGTTAAATACATCTGTATTGTTTGAATTGAAGCTGGCCAGAAGGGCTGTGCATTTCTTGTTTATTATTTCTTTGCTTTTTTTATTGCTTTCATTTAGAAGTTTTATTGGAAAATTAATGAAGATGAAAATTACAATCAGCTGTGTGTACAGAGAACTGGGGTTTGTCTGGAAACAGGGGATATTAACACTGATAGCAGTTTAGAGGGAACACTATTCATCAGTATCATCTAAGTTTTCAAGGCAATATCGTCGCAACTATACACACCCTCTTGGAAGAAATAAGTTATTTCCATCATCTCTCAGTGTTTCTAGCTGGGAGATGGAATGGAGCTAGGTGGCTAAAGCATTTTATACCTCTGGCAATTTGAGCATTCATGCTTATCAGATTTTGGAAACAATAATATATATGTAAATTTCACATCCAAATGCTATGAGACTGTTGGCAAATGTAATTACCTGTATGTGCATCTGTCTACAGTTTCCCTCTGCTGGGAAACTAATTCAAGTATGCAAAGAAGAATGTTTGTTTTTGTTTATTCCATGTTTTCATATATTCCATAACTTTTTAGTTTTCAGATATTTGAGGCATTTTCTTTTCTTGAAACTGTCTCTTCCTATGAAAGTTCATTTGCTAATCAGTTTCCAAGAACTCATGTTGTGTACATACATTTCTGGAAAGCATGTGCTTAAATTTAAGTATGCACTTAAGTTACACTAATTTAAATAAAAGAAAAATATGGGTATGCATATCAATCATATGCTACAGTACTTTTGGCAAGATTTAATTTGCCTCAGTGTCCTAAGTTTTAGCACAGTAGCTTTTCAAAAGCCCTCTTTATGGCATTAAAGCCTCAAAATCTTCAATCTGCTTCCACTGCTATACTTAATTGAAAGTAGCAGTGACAATATTACTGTATTGGTCTGTCTACAGTGCTTTAACCATTTCTCAGTAGTAAGGTTAAGCTCTCTATGACAACTTATTTTGGCTGTTGAAAGATCCACACTGTTAAACAACTCCTTTGGAAAAAAAAACCCTAACAAATCCCACCCCATTTGCTTTGCATGCAGGGATTTCCCACATCTCCTATGTGAGACTGGAGTGCACTGCTAGGCTAAAATCCTATTCTCTTTCTTTTGTTGCCCACCTAGATAAAAAAAATAGCCTGTGAGAACACGTCTATGTTTGTGCCCCAGCTTCATTTTGGAATGAGAGTGCACTTTGTGTCTGTTACAGGCTGTGATGTATGAAGCAGAGAGAAGATTGATTTTCATAAGCTAACTTGTACCTGAAGTAATGAGAGTGGCAAATTACTTGTTCACTGAGCAAACATGACAGGAATGTCATAGAGGGAATTTATATATATGCAAATGCACAGGGGTCACATCAGTGTTACTTTTACAAAGCGACCTTATTCACTGGGGGGCATTTTTAAATCTGCGTTAGTCTACACAGGAAAGGCTGAATAAAACTGCAAATGACTGCATTATGTGGGATGTAGAAACTAACACAACTAATAAATAATGTAAGATTCAACACAGTACAGAAGATAATTTCAATGACTGCATTATTTCTGTACAAGACTCGGGGTCTCAAGCGATTTCTACTATTCATTCAGGCTTTCTCTGAAGTAACAAATAAAGTATTTGTCATAAAAAGAAAAGTAAGAGGATGTGGGACTAATTTTCTATCAGATGTTTGTCTCTTAAGCATTTTGTCATGATTCAGTAGAGAAATAGGCTTATGTATCTCTTTATGAACACTTGCATTCATAGGGTCTGTGTTTTTGCAAAAGGTAAATGGATCTTACTGACAGTGAAACTTCCCACATATGTAAAGCAGGAACAAATGAATTTTGAACAACTTCAGAGAAGCTGTTGTTTGTAAAGAAAAACAAGGAGCAGCAGAGAAAAATACTGTTATCCCTAGGAAACACGAGAATTTTATTTGTGTATAAGCTTTTAAAGGAAGAATGAAAACTATTGTTTTCTCACATTGTTATTCTCCGCAACAACAAAAACAGCATTATTTCACCTAAAATCAGAAAGCAAGGCAATTTCGCACTGGCCGTACAATGTAAGGTAATTCCCATGTGATTCTCCTCTAATTCTGAACTGTTGGAAAGGTGTCTGATCTCA
This sequence comes from Grantiella picta, assembly GCA_013397955.1. Lineage (NCBI taxonomy): Eukaryota > Metazoa > Chordata > Aves > Passeriformes > Meliphagidae > Grantiella > Grantiella picta. The sequence continues at coordinate 2,728,377 of VZRM01004850.1, forward strand.
AGTCCAGTAGCAAAGAAGGAAGAAAGTAGAAACTCAAAAGCTTATGAATCAAAAATACACATCTCTGCATGGCATTTTCAGTACAGCTGAATACACATCTGCTGTTGAAAGTGGGCTGACAGTGAGGTGGAGAAGTGACAAGGAGAGCCTGTGCAACCTAGGAATGTGTTCACAGTTTGGTGCTGTTGAGCCACAGAGGGCAGGGAGAGGGACTTCTGCTGATATGGCAGCTTGTGAAACTCCTCTGCAGCATCAGATATGGCTTCTCCCTGAGAAAAAAAGAGTCCTGCAGTTTTTTGTCACTAATCACCAAAACAGCCTATTCTTGAGTTCATGACACCAGACTGGTGATGGTCTCATGGAGTGTGCTTCAGGGAAAAGAAGTCCTAGAGAGAAAAAGTAACAAATCCTATGGATGTATTCCTTGTGTTACGGTGTCAGTGAAGAACTGGGCACAGTAGAGCCATCTCACACTCAGCCACTGCCTGTTTGAATTATATGGGTGACATCTTATTGTTATATTTTGAATGTGTTCCTGAACCACAAAAGGAGCTATCTTTTTTTCTTGCCTCAAAGCACATTGAAAAATGAACTCAAATACGGCAGACTTTCATGTCCTCTTTTGTGTGAAAGTGCTGAGATTTCCTTTGGTTTATTTCCAATATGTTGGGTTAGAAACTGAAGGAAATTTTTTGTTACGCATAGAGTTCATGTGTAAAATTGATTTTCAGATGTAGGTGTTTCCTATAGCATTCAGTGCTATTCTCTGTTTTGATCCTCTGTGGCTTATGTGGCATTATTGAAGGCTGGATGGATCACAGTGGAGAGATTTTGCAGAAATGGAGGTAAATAGAAGAATAAAATGTCTCAGAAAGAAACCTATTCAGGTTAATATCTATAGTTTGTCTGTGGAGCTCTGCATCACCTCTAGTAAAAGCAGATGTAATTTCAGAGCTCATTTGTCCTTCTTAACACAGCTGGTTATGTTAGTGTAATAACAGTACTGAAATGGACTCAATTTTATTTCCTAGATGCACTTACTTGACATAGATCAAGGTTGCAAGAGGCTAATAGGTGGTTCAGAGCTGAGGTCAAACGTTGTCTAGTTCCAGTGTCTTCTCAGTGCTCTATCATGGGCTGTTTTGCAAATCCACAACAAAATAATGAGCATCATTGTTTCTGAGCCCAGGTGATAATGCATGCAGTCAGACACTGAGCATATCTCATGGGCTCTCTGGCCCCTCCTTCTTTTCTAACCGTTGACCTGCTTTGTTGATGAGGTGCCTCCATCCCAACTGCTCAGCTTCTGGGACTGCAAGCCCTCCATTTTTTATTTCTAGGGCTGTATTGCTTCAGTGTGGTCCCTCTGTGTAGGACTGCTCAATGCTGAGAGCTTCACTTCTTTTTTGTGCTTATGCAGCCATTTGTCTGTCCTTGGACTGACCATTGTGAGTGGACTACACACAACCACAGGTCTAGGTCTGGGGTTATATAGCATAATTAGTTTGAAGCTGAACATCATCTTCCAGCTTTTTCTATTTGAGCAGCTGTATGTTGTGAATGCTTTAACTGCTCAGATTTTTTTTTTTTTGTAGTTCTGCTGGTGGCCTCTGAACTATTAGTCCCAAGACAGAATTGCTACTTGCACTGATTTTTCTGTTAATTATGCCTATTATTAGACTACTAGTAGACACATTTCGGATATTTGTCCTTCTAAAGGTGAACATCACAAATAACTAGTGCAGAATAATTTAATAGGCTTGTGGTGCAGAAATGGTGTATAGTTTTTCTCATGATTGGGAAACCTGGCAATGGCATTGAGCCCAGATTTTCTATGTCAAAGCTGAAACCCTTCTGTGACTTTGCAGAAAAGAGTCTCTCTTGGTGCTAGCTTACTCCTTTTTGGTGTGCTCAGCTGTGTGCAGGGTACCTTCGCTCTGGCATGCATCCTGAGGGCTGCTGTTCACAGGCAGAGAGGCTGGGTTTCTTTCTTTCCCCTGCTACTACTGCTTTTCCTGATGCATTTGCATTTTCTGATGTGCATTTGCTGCCAGTCTCGTGGCACAGTGAGTGAATCTGGCATCAGCACAATACAGGAAGAAACTGTATTAGATTCAATCTTGCTTTAATGGTGCAAGTCCCACTGGGTTTTGAGCAGTGTTATGTAGGTGAGGAAGAAAGATTTGATTTTAATGAGAGATGACTTGGCACCAGCAGTATAACAGGTGCAGTATGAGAATCCAGAGTGAAAGAGTTAATTCATATTCTTTGCGCAGAGATAGCTGTGAAAGAGCATATGCTGAATGTGCATTCCATTTTCATTTTTTTGTTCTTATTTACAGTGGCAAATAGTGTATTTCCCTTTAGCTTTGAGGGGTTCGTAAACCTGGAGCTGATGATAAATATGCAGTTTACACTCAAAAGGCACTGGAATCAGTGCAAGAAGGCAGAGCTTAGAGTGGTTCACAGCACACTGTGATCTCTGCTGTGATTATTAATCAGTCAGGCTTCCAGGGGCACATGCACCATCCTGGCTACAGCACTTGCTTACTCCTCTCTCCTTTTGCTTGATAAATGCGATATCTAAACCTCTATGAAACACATAATAGACGTGTGACTTCTGCAGAAGATTGCTGAGTTCTGTTTGCTCTGAATTCATGTTTAAAAGGGTTTGGTACACTCTTCAGTGGGTTGTTCGTTTGAGTTGTGTTTTCTTACACACAGTCTGCTCATCAATCTCCTGGAGAGCAAGATTGGCAGTTCTGGGGGAAGTGGTCTGGTTTCAAGTCTGGAAATCATGAGTGGAGTTGTGAGGTGTCTGTTGCCTTATCAGCATGCAGTGTTCTGTTTGAAAGAAATTTGCTGAGAAGAGAGGAATTGTTTTGAAGGAATGGAAAATTATTCAAGACTTAAAACATACTACTGGTTAATTCTTTATTAGAGCAGTCTGCATTTCAGTGGTTGCCCAAGATAGCACTGTAAGAGGAAAAGAGATGCACTTGAGTATGGGAAAAGAAATGCACTTGAATTCTTCTGGGTTTCTTATGAACATAATAGGAGACAAATGTGCAACCATTCTGAAGCAATGATTTTTTTTCTGCTCAGAAAAGCAACCTAGTTCCAGGCATTACAATACAGCAACAATTTTGTTCAAGTGATCAAATTTTCAACTTTTCTAGTATAAGTGGTTTGAAGTAGGCATCACTGTTCTATTGACCTATCAGCAGAAACATGACCATTGTGTAGAGCTGTTTCTTAGTCAGTTCCCTAGGGTTCTTCTGCAGGGAAGAAGTGAGAGAAGGACTCATTATTATACCTCTTGCCATTCCTTGCACAACTGGAATCCTTAAGCACTAGAGCTTATGTCCCTGCACTTTCTTTTTGGCAGGTGGAGGGATATTTTGTCTTTGGAGGAAGTTACTGAGAAATAAGTCATGTGTTATCTTGTGCTTGAAGCACCCTGGTGGCTTGTTGTCACAGTGAAAACACCACTGAGTGAGATGAGGGGAGCTCTGTGCAATTTCCCTTGGTGCAGTAAATCAAATCTTTTCATTACCCAAAGGTAGACAGGAGAGAGGGTAGTGAATCTGCCTTGCTCAATTTCATGTTTCCAAACCACTCAGGTCTTCCTAACAGGATTTCTCTGTGGGAGGGTTGGTACATGAGCTGAAGGTCTATTCAAATCTGTTATTGCCTTGTGACTTGTGGGCATGATCAAAAAAGAGCTGCAATCCCAAATGTTGAAAACACCACTGTATAATCAGAGAGAAGCACATTACCATGACTGGTTGCAGGCACAGTAGTGGAACTGTTCTGTTTGTCAAAACCAACTCAGGGATGCATGGGTTCATCCTTCTGGCCAGCTTTCGAGTCTGCTGTGGTTATAAACACTGTTTGTGCCTTGAGAGAAAGGATGATGGCATTGAATTCTCCTGAATTCTTACTGGGGTGGAGGAATGCTGTCAGACCAGGGAGGGAGGTTATGTTGCTGCACTATTTCATGTACCTCATTTAGAGCTTAGCATAATTTAAGACTTTACGATTGTCAGCCAGATACCTATAAAAACTTAATCAATTCTCCTTAAATTAAGAAAAAGGTGTCTTTTAAAGAAATCTTAAGATAAGTATTTATTTTTGTGTATTTTTGTTTTCAGGATGAATAAGAGATACTTACAGAAAGCAACAAAAGGAAAACTGCTAATAATAATATTTGTTGTAACGCTGTGGGGGAAATTAGCATCTGGGGCTAATCATCATAAAGGTAAGAAATTTTATTCTCTTCTGTTATACTACTGTATCTGTGGCCTCCATTAATAAATTCAGAAGCCTTTGTTCTATGCGACCTTTTTTCCTCATGTGTATTTGTGTCTCCTGATACTGGTTCACTAATCAGTACCAAAGAATGGGAGTTTTCAATGGATAGACTCTTATAAATTTGTTTACAATTTAAGTATTTCACTGCCATTTTCAGCATTCTCTGATTTTCCATCATTTTGTAATGATGGTATAGTTGAAAAAATGCTAAAAAAAGGGTGGTAAAATAAGAAAATAATGAATACTTCTTGTCTCATAAAAATAGTTTCATCAGCATATATGTATGCTGCAAATTAATTCCTGGAATGAACCCTAGAAAGAAACAATTTTTAGTAATGTAGATGATGCTAGTGTGTGCAATTATCTGTCAAGACTAACTTAATGGATAAAGTGTATTGAATGAGATTGTTTCATCACCAAAAAAAAGACTGCTGCTTTGCAAAGTTGTCTAATTTCTATGCTTCACTCCTAACACCTGACCAGGAACTTTAGTAACTTGTGACAACGTGAGATTTGTTTCCTCTTGGTCATTGCAACCTTTAATATGTATGTATACACACCAGCACAAGCTGTGATGGTTTATTTAACATTGTGAAAAGGTAATTTTTTATATGTGTGTTTCCGTTAACCCTAACACAAGGAGCAAGCTCTCCAGATTCATGTACCAATGCATTCTTATAAGCTAATATAACTTGAAATGTGATCTGCAGTATAATATGATTTTGAATTACGTTTCTCATGGTCACATAGTGTTTGTTGGCTGTTTATATGCTTATGCAAGATCAGAATAAACTCTAACAACCCAGGTAAAGTAAGGGTTTGACATGAACATTACCACAAGCTAAGGAGTTAAACCCAGGGGAAGTATTAAAAAAAAACCCAACAGTCAGTTAATTTCTGTGTTTCTATCTACATTTTATAATGTTCACCCTGATGTTAGCTTTTAATGAGCAGATATTTTTATATATCAAGCTGCTAGATATTTTTCTGCTGTGCGAATATACCTTTCTTCAAAATGCCTCACTGATAAAGGACTTCAGGATGCAGACACACTTTCTGCAAAGTCTTTTGCAAGCTTCAGTTTGACTGCAGACAAAACAGAATCTGATGTGGTCCTGCAGGCCACCAAAGAGGGGCTTCATGCCAGGCAAGAACCATGCTGACATACTTTGCTCAGCCTTATTCCCCCTCCAAACCAGAATATGGATTTCTGCTGTGGCTTCCAGTTTAGTTGTTTATTGGAAAAGAGCCAGATATCCTAGCCTGCATTCAGAATTCTTTTGCTTTGATTATCTGTCTTTAAACATCCAAAAAGCCAACATCCAGGCCATTGATTCCATGCACAAGGGCTGGTAAAGCTGTGCTTTCTCCTGTAGAATTAAAACTTTGCCAACGTACGCTTGCTATTCTTTTTGAAAAATTGGTGAGTAAAACCTATCACCAAGTATTTAAGAGAAACCAATTATAATAATAACAACTATTTTGGGAATTAGTGCTTCATAATTGAGATTAAAAACATCCACCACCAATTTCAGCTTCTCTGTGCAAGGGAAACCCCAGCAGAACTATACCATTAATTGTCTGAACAGTGTTTGTCATTTAAGCCTCAGCCTTAGAACAGAGATAACAAGAAATATTTAATTTTATCATTTTAGATAAAAAATGAAAGTGCATGAGTCCCCCTGAAAAATCAGCCTATTAGCTGTAGGGACGTCTTTACATTCCTGCAAGGTGACTAAATGCTTATTTTTCTTTAGTTTGTATTTTTCCATGCCTTTTACAAAATATATGAAGAAATCTTACAGGGGAAAATAATAACAAGAAGCATGACTTGAGTGTTTGATTTGAAAAAGCAGCTACTTTACCTGTCCAGTTTCTTTTAGAAAGGAAAAATATTCAGAAGGATTTTGGCTTGTGGATTTAGTAAATCAGCTGCACTCACTGTATATGGGAGATTTTTAAAAAAGCACAAATCAGAGTTATGCAGCTCAATTACCATTGATTTCCAAAGATACTTGGAGTTTAAATTCCTGTTGTGTCATAGAAAATCTCCCTGTTTGCATGGCAGAAATAGACCTAAGGTACATTGAAGGAAAACTTGACGCTGTTTACCTTTGCATGGAGTTTCCAAATACTGAGAAATATGTGAGTTTTTTCAGCGCTAATTATTTCTAGCAGCATTAATCTTCATTTATAGAAGTCCTTACTAGCATATTGACATGACAAACCCTAATGACTTTGAAGGAGCCCCTACAATTCCAAAAATCAATAATCTGCATTCAGAAAAAATCTTTACTCTCCTATTGACCTACTCATATTATGCACTAGTTGCACTTACTTTCAAACCCTTCTTGTTAAAGAAAAGAAAAAGTAAAAGAAGAAAAATATCATCTGTGTGTGAAAATTTGTTTAATGAGCATTCTGCTTTCCAGGCAGACGTCAGGAGGAATATAAACAGATGACTGTGACAGGCTATCTCTAGGCTTGTTGTGCTCATTTCAGAGATATGGCACAAATGAAAACTCCCAAGTCAGCAGCAAGAAAAATAGATGCCAAGGCAGGGCTTAGGAAACCAGGCTCTGAGGACCAATTGAGCAAAAGGGTAACAAGCTGGGGTTTCAGATTAGATCTTTGCAGTGTGATGTGTGTGGGTGCCAAATCCATCCTTCTTTCTCATGAGAAGTCTGGTTTGAAGAGTCTTCTCCTCCCATTGTCTTGACTGGTTGTTGAAGTTTCATCATTCTGGACAGTAAGTCCAAGAGCTGAGAAAGTTAAACAGTGTTTAAAACAAGGCAAAGCTTGCTTTTTTTCTTCTGCACAAAGGATTATAAGTTCTCCTGCATTATTCCTGGCTGTGCACATACTTATATTCCATTTATCCTGTCTTCTGTAAAAAAACCCCAGTAACGCTGCTTTTCTTTTTAATTTTGCTGTGGATCCTGGTACCACAGTTATGGGTGCCTTACCCAAGCACATGTACCTGAGAATCAGCTTGCAGCATTTGTGCTGCAGTAGCTACATAAGAGAAGAGAGGCATATCAATCTCCAAAAGGATGTCGTCGAGTATATGAGCTGAAAAACTGATAAAGACTGATCCTGATCCTCCTACACATTGCTAGCTCTTGGAAAACAAACATACCTGTACAAACATATAGTGTTTGCTGGCAGATATGGCAGGCAGACATCAATTCAGCGTCACTGCCTGTTTGCTATTTCTGTCATGGGGAGCATGAATTGATTTGATGACCATTGTATCACAGCCTGTGTTAAGGGTTTCAAGAGTTGGACTGGTCTTTTTGAGAAAAAAATGTGCTGATAGCCCATTACAAGCACTCCTTGCTAGACTAGAGGCTACTGTGACACAAAATTTCTACCCTAAAATGAAAAATTCTTTCATAATTCATAATTCAGTGAACTTTTTGTAATCACTAAGTTTTTTTTAAATTGATAATGCAATAAAATATTCTAATTAAATTAAGAGTGCTTTTGAATCTAAGCATAGTTTAATATTTCTCAAAACACCATCAGTTTAACGTTAATTTTAAATCCTGGAAAAAAAAAATTAAAAATATGGCTAATGATGAGTGCTTGCATGCCAGAAGGAATTTGTTATGGAACTAGAAAACACTCTAGGTAGATAAGTAATTGAGTATTTTTGGACTTATCATGAAAAGTCATGATAATTTATTTTCATTTTAAAAAAATCACTCAAAAGCTGAACTTATTCATCTGATGCCTATCATATAGATAAAATAAACTAAACTATCATACATGATGCAGAATTGCTGCTCCTACTTGTCTGTGAATTTGCACTAAATTAGAAGTCTGAGGCAATATCTTTCTATTCACAAGGAGATAATGAATTTTGGTTTCTCCTTGCAGAGGAGGAGATATTCTGAGACCCTGCTGAATGAAGGAGTCATTGTGCCTCTAAAGCTGTTGGTTAGGTCACCCTTCTTGGGTGAGCCTGCCTTCCTCAGCTGCCTTGCTGAGGCAGGAACACTGCTGGCACCAGTGCTTTGATGTAGCCTGTGCCACACATGTGCCTGGAATTTGGGAATGAGTATGAATTTGAGAAGCAAGAAACACTATTCCTGATGTTATGAGACTCTGTATAGATAAGAATACCCCTATGGTTACATGGGAGATCTTTGAAGTATTCAAACTTTCTGTGGAAATACCTTCATTGTGAGGTTGTAGTGGTTTAGTATGAATTTGGTTTGTCCTTTTTGTTGAGGATTTTACCCTTTGTAGAGGACAGCATTCTTAACACAGAAATAAAGGGTGTTTGCATTCAATTTTAAAAACAGAAAGTAACCTCAGTGTGGAGGACCGAAACCAGATACAGGACATCTCTCCTTCCACCCAAGTAGCCACTAGATAGCTGCATGCTCCCTCTTGTTTTCCTTCTGAGTGAGCACAGATGGAGGTAATGCCATTCTTTGGGGACATGAGACATGTGGTCTGAACTCTGAGTTAAAGAGGCCACTAAATGCAGATCTCCCTGTTCCACTATGGGGGCTATAATATAAAAGGTAAGGCAGATGCAGTACTGTTTTTTCCTTTGCACTGTTTGGAAGTACCTGTACTGTAACATTTGGTGAGGGATCTGACCCTGTGTGTAAATTGCATGTGTTAAAAATGCACCTTCTGGTTGTGTGGACCTGTCAAAGGACAGAAGAGTTGTTCTGCATATCCAGATTCTTTACTGGAGTTGGAAGAAAAATGTCTAATATTTAAATGAGGGAAGTTGCAAGCATGCAGAGGAATGTGTGTGGATGCCTTAGGAGTACCAGGTGAGGCTGGAAACTGTGAGTACAGTCGGTCAAAATATTAGAGGGACACATCCACTCAGGCATTGTTGCTCTGTCAGTCCTGCTTCATCAAACTCTTTCGTCATATTTTCTGTCTCAAACACAGACCATCTTATCTCTTGTAGAAGTTTGGCCCAGTTATGAATTCTTTTAAATGAGAATGCCTTGTGTGCAGCTTTCAGTAACTGAATTCTAAGTGTAATTAATGTTTAAATATAGAAACAAGGGAAGATGATAATTATTTTAGCAGGCATGGAGAAGAAAGATATTAGATGTTCTTATCTAGCTTGGACATTATTTGAGAGTTTCAGTCAAAATATCAGTATCAGAACCTGATTCAAAAATTGCCCTTTGCTTGAAGATAAAATAGAAGAGTCAGTCAGACACTTTTGTATCACTATCTGTCACTGCAATCTAAAATGTTAATACCATATCTGTTAGAATTCAGGAGATAAAATTCCGTGGCCTTCTGCCAGGGTCTAAGGGAAAAAAAAATTCTCTAATTGCCAAGGTGCCAGTAGTTCTGATGGTTCACTGGGACATGGCTGCAGAAACCATCACAAGAGCAGTGCTGTGTCTGTTTCTTCTCTGCGCTGGAGCAAATAGCTACTTTCATTTTTGCCCCCATTCCCACCATCACCTTGGCTGTGAATCTTGTCTGTCCTTGAAGCAGCCATGGAGAGAGAAGTTGGGGAGTTGCAATCATATATCGTGCATTTTCTGTTATACTGATCACTTAAAAATATTTCTGTTTATATTTGGCAAGTAGTATGGCATCTTGAGGTTTTTCTAAGAAAGGGAAAAGGGCAGAGGTTTTTTTGGGTCTGGTCTTGTAATCCCAATGCCAATTTTTTATTAACATTCCATGAGTAAGTACCCAGGGTAATTTTCTTAAATACATTCAGATTTTATGTTGTGGAGTAAAGAAGATGATTGCAAAAAATGTTATATTCTTGTAAAAATTATATAGTTGATTTTACAGTTTCAAATTCTAAACTTTTTAATATTGTAAGCCCTTTTGTTTATAGTAATGTTATCCTCCTTGAAATAAATGTCCCACCAATCAACTGTTTCTTTAGCCAATTTCTGTTTGAGAAGATTAGGCTTTCCTGTACTTCTCTGTTGGGAAAATATTGTAAGATATTAGACTGAAAAAAACCTTATAGTATGCTTATCCTCCTGTTACTTGTTTCTATCATGAGTAAATGCTGACATTTCCCTAATACTGGAATCAGACCTACTTTCCCAGTTTTATATTCTTGGTTTCAAATTCCTCTGATAGAGTTAAGTATACAGTGTACTGCATTCTGCTAGATTCCTTTATCCTTAGGCCTAGGAAAACAGACTGATTATATTTCCATGCTACAGTTTTTACTAAAATAATAAAAATAGCATGAAATAAATTGTTACACAGCACATTCTCTTGGATCTGTTGAACAGATTGCTTTTTTATTAAATCTGTTGTTTTTTCATTAAATTTTAGGTGCTTAATTAATGTAGCACATAGTAATAATTTTTTTTAGCATTTCTATATTTAAAATATTCTTTTCTGGGCTTGCAGTTATAGTCTCAATTTTTAATTTCCCTACATGTGTGTCATATCATAGAGTATGTCTTAAATAAACTTTTCCTTGGCATCAAAGAGGAAAACAATGGATATTAGATGCAGCTGTGATCAGGAAGGAAGAGAAGGACTGTTTAGTGACCTGGAGGCTCCCATCATTCATCAGGGAGCAGGATGCTGTGCCACAGCAGGCTGATGGCATTGCTGCAGTTGCCTGTGCCCACTCCCCAGGACCTTCCCCCTTTCTGGAAACATTTTTATTCATTGAGTATGCTGGCTTCACTGTCTTTAAAGAGGATCCTTCCAGTACAGACAGGTAATATAGGAGTTGTAAACAGGAAAATTACAAAATTTTAAAGGTAAATATTAGATGAATTTACACAAATAAACCTTTCGAGGAAATGTCATTTTCTGTCTCTATATAAATACTTAATGCTGGTTACAAGAGTCGACTGAGTTACTCTGAGACTGTGAATCCTCATGTGCAGAAAAGCTCTGCATGGACCTTATGGTTGAAGTTTCCAGCCTTGGAATTTGACATGAGTTGTAGAATGGGCTGTGTTTTGCTCTTCTGATGGCTTTGGAGCCAATGGTAGGATTATCTTGAGATATATTGGACCGTCATGGCAAGTTTATGTCCAAGACCCTGAAATCAGCTTTCTGTGTCAGAGAACTTAATTTTTTCCTGTCTTTTTCCTTAGAAAAATGCTTATAAAATTTTAATAATGTCTGAGACTATCAAACATGAATATAATTAAAAAGAAAATCTGAATAGTTCACAGTTTCCTTTACATTATATTTTTTCCAAATTCGACATATTAGGATCATGTAATTTCTATAGATCAAATATAACAAGTCAATATCACATTATAATTACAGTTTGATTCTTAACAGCATGTGTGTGGAACTAGATGATCTTTAAGGTCCCTTACAACCCAAACCATTCTATCCAGATGTGTAAAATTACTGTAATGGCAGGATTAGGACCAATTCTACCTTTGAAGTATAGTTCTGGTTTCAAGTATGGAGGACATATATTCTAGTGCCAGTTTTAAGGGGTTTTTTTTGCACTCTCCCTCAGACTTTCCAACATACATTCCATACAGTCAGCAATGACTATCCCATATGAGTGCTGGTATCTACTGCATACCCCGTAACCTGAGTCAAGGAATTCCCTATATTCAGATTGTGTGGTTTGTGCCTGAAAAAGCACACCTAGAGATTATTTCTATAACATTCAGGGCATATGTTTATCTAACTTTCATCTGCATTAATTTTCTGCTGATGATGTCTAAAGACTGTGCCCTTCTCTCTTGACACTCTTTGCTGAATTTATTCTACAACAGTGTTAAGTAATTGCTTGTACAATATCATATTTTAGAACGGCTGTTCTTTAGTCGCATAGGTGCCAAGGAAATGTTCAGAAACAGTCAGCTGTTGTGGGAAATATCCATAGAAAAATATTTTCTTTGTTTTGGTTTGCTGTTGATAATGTTTATTTCTGAACAAAAAATTTAGTTCTGCTCACTGCAGGGCTGAGGGAATTTACTGTTATAAGGCTCACTGGGGCAGTCTTCCACTGCAGTAGAGATTTAAAATAATAGAATGATAGACTTATTTAGGTTGGAAAACACCTTTGAGATATTGAGTCCAGCCATAAAAGACTCCATGCAAATTTGTAAAAGGGTCTCATCATCTTAGAAGACAATATGTATATATATGCATATGTGCATAGTGTACAAGAGACTTGGATGAAAGAGGAAAATGCAAGGTCATCACTGCTGAAATAGCTTACGTGGACCATTTTAGTGTTTTCTAAGTGCTTATAATTTATTTACGGGTGTTTCACAAAATAGTGCTGCATTTCAAAGCTAACTGAAAACTCGGGGAATTTTGCACGACATCCAGTTTTAGGCACTTCTTCTAGGTTCTCTGAAACACCTTTCAGAGCTCATTCCTTTCAAAGAGTGAGAACTCAAGTGTTAAGGTTAGGTGCAAATACTTCCCTGAGCTCCTATAGCAAATAATTTACAACCTATTGGACATCTTCTGGAACTTTTGGAAAGTCTCTCAGCAGGAGGACTCCGTTTATATTTTGTTCTTTTATCTGCCTAAGAACTCTTCTCCTGTATCAGGGTCATGGTGTCTGAATTAAATTGTAAAGGTCTTATTTTATTTCTAATTTTCAAATAGAGTCTCATGTTGGAGTTCAGAAGCCAGTGAAATCTGGTCTGTGACAGATTCGTTTATATCTGTATATCATTCTGCAAATGTCATTCTGTTGTGTTAAAAACGGTTTAGTTGTAAAACCTGGATTTTACATTTGTTCCATTTCTCCTTCTTGAGCTAAAATGCACAGCATCACAGAGTGGTTGGGGTCAGAAGGGACCTCTGGAGATTATCTAGTTCAACCTGCTAAAGCAGGTCCACCTGGAGCAGTGTCCAGGCAGGTCTTGGATATCTCCAGAGAAGGAGGCTCCACAGCCGCTCTGGACAGCCTGTTCCAGTGCTCTGTTACCCTGTTACAATCCTATTTTATGAAAATTTTTAGAGAGATGTCTCTGCTTGAATTAAGGTGCAAACAAGACCATATGCTGAAGTCAATAGTATGGATTTTATTTAACAGTAAATATGAGGTGGAGAGAGATAGAAAGAAAAAGGCGTGACAGAGAGACAGGTTAAGTAGAAAATGTTACAACTCCGTGGATCCTGATGGTGTCCTGTTAATCTTCTTCTCTGGTCTTCTTGGAAGTGAGGGTCCCACAAAACAGAGTTCAATGGATTGATCCACATTCAGACAAGATGGGAATACTGAGCTACCTCCCCTGGGGGTGACAAGTTTGACACTGTCTCTTGCAGCAGACTCTGGACCTGTTGCATCCCTTGGATCATGTGCAGTCCCTTGGGGCAAAGCCTCAGGAATGAGCCAGGGGAGAGCTTTGGGAGCCTTTGATGGGATAGGACACCTTCTCCGCTGTCCTCACCTGCATGTCCCGTGTATGTGGACTTCCCAGGGTGGGGAGATTTAACAACTGAGACAGTTTGTGTAAGGGAGGGAGTGTTCATTGCCTCTGGCCAGAGGTTATGCCAAACTCTCAAAAACTCTCATCCTCCCCGCTTGGCTGGGGCGGAGTGTGTGCCAGCCTGGCCTCAGCAGATGAGTCTGTGGGCTATGGATTCCCCCACCCAGAACCAGCCACACATGATTTTCAGCACAGCTGCTGGGTTTGGCTTTCCTGTGGATACATTCTTCTCCCTCAGCCTTGCTCATTTTTCCCTAGACCTGACAGAATTGGAAAATCGTGTTACCTTTATCTCATCTCAAGTCCCCTTAGGTGGGGGACTCACAGTCCAAAGTTCCAGTCAGGAGGCATTTTCAGGGAGGGGTGGGCTTCAGTGGTTGCATGTTCTTTGTACAGTTTTGACATATTGGTCAAAACATCCTTCATAAGAGTTTTTAAGCCATTAAGCATAACATTTCAGTCTCTCACACACCTTCACATAATTTTCAGATTGAATTTCCTGTGTCAGTTTCTGTTTGTTGCCCCGATGTTGCTGTTGAGCCACTAGCAGAGAGAAGACCAGTCTCAGTGTGGCATAAAAGATCTGTATTTTATTATTTAATTCCAAGTTATATAGACTTTTCAAAGGTCGCTCAGATTGGTCAGTCGAAACCTCCCCCTAGGCTGATTGGCCAGGCCCGAACTGCACACATCTCGAGAAACTGTTTTAATAACATCCAAACTTTATCTTTGTTTATAAAAACACAAGAAAAGAGAGAAAAATTCTCACGGGAAAGGTCTGTGCTAGCCACACCCCTTGTCCTGTTGCTGGGCACCAGTGAACAGAGTCTGGCCCCATCCTCTTGGCACTAGCCCTTAAGATATTTATGTGCATACAGAGAGAGTCTGGAAGAACTCTTAAATTTGCAAAAAGTAGTGAAATTTTGACCTTTCCTTTGGGAGTGTGAAAGTACCATTTGACTATGGCCAGGAAAACCCACTTCTTTACTTAGATGGGAGCAAAGCCATGGTGTACTTACTGGAGGATGGAGGCTGGCTTGGGGGTTCAGATGACAGAAAGCAGAAAAATCATAAAAAGAGCAGTCTGCCTTGTGCAGCTCTCTTTTACCAGGCTGAGCAAGTATTCTGTCTGTAATGATGAGGAGGCTGAGGCAGGAGCTGCCAAGTCTGTCTTGTTCTTTTTTCCCCATAGATTTGTATAACTCTTGTACTCAAATTGTTCTCAAGTAAATGCAGTAGACTTAGAATTCTTTTTGCAAGGTACTTCTGGCTTCAATATCAAGTGCCCTTGAATGACTGAAGCATAAAGCTGAATGTGTGGGTTATTTTGGGTGAATGCAGAACTGCAGAAGGGATATGCACAATAAAAGTATTCCGTTAAGACCAGCACAAGCCTTGCGTGCATTGTGCCACTGTATTTTTAGGTGCAAGTTATTAGAATTGTTTCAGCTGAGTCTATGCTCCAGAGCCTATGCATGTGTCTGATGAGAGGGGAGCAAGGATGAACCACTAAAGCCTGTAGTTCAATCTCAGTGAATAGAACTAATCATAGAAAAGACCAAAACCATTACTATATTCCTTCAGAGCGCTGAAAGACTAAGGAAAACCAAAGTTAAGTTTTAGAAATCAGACCGCAGAAAGTATTGTAGCTGTGAGAAACAAAATGAAAATATTTCTAAAGTAAAATATTTATTTAAAACTTTGCTCAATTTTGTTCTCTTATGTAGATATGCTACTGATAGGAAAAAAAAATATTACTGGTGCTAAACTTTCATCTAAGATGCATTGGCATGTGTCAGATTAACTGTGGAAATTTTGTGAAATGGAACCCAGAAGGTGTGCTAACTGCTGCACACCACAGAGTAGAAAGTAAATATATTTCCAGTGAGTGAATACTGAGAAAAGAAACATCTGGAAGAAATGGGAATTTTGGATTCTTAATTGCCTCATTCACCCCAGAACATCTGCCAGAGATATTAAGAGCAAATATGACTATATCTGAGAGAAGATAAAAGTTTAAATAAGGAAGGAGGCAGAGTAATTTTGTGCCATCCTGTTACACTGCAGCACACTGTGCATATGAAGGCTGTGTAAATCTCTTTTTTTCCTGCTAGTTTGGTTAAAAATTGTCTTAGGAGAATTAAAATACTGTTTCTATATCTATGTTTATGTTTAAGAGCCTGTGAAAATCCAGTAAATCTCAATTATAAAAATAGATTATTTATATCTTCTCCTTCATCATAACAACACATAGCATGCTATAAAGCTGTGTTGCAGAAGACAAAGGGCATCCTGTAGGGGTTGTGCCCTGGAAACATCTGAGAAAAGAATTTACCTTTCATCCTCCTTAGGCCACTCCTGTTCAAAGGATAGTTTAGATGATCACTAGACGTGGAAACTTCTCTTGGGGGATTGCAGGAAGGAAGTGCACTCAGGCTCTCTGCCTAGTATTGGGGAAGAAGATGGGATTGGATGCAAACAGCTAAAAAGTGGGGTATTGGGAGGAATCCCATTACACAGGGCTCACTAGTCTTATTTTGTTATTTCCTTGACTTTTCAGTTTTTGCCCTGCAAATTACCAGATGCATTTTCTGCAAAGAGATTTAAGGACAGAACACATTTCCCACCCTTCTTCTGTCACATCATCAGTGGTTTTCCTGGGTTTACTTGGAAAAACAGGTTGGAAAGAGGAACATGACTGAAGAAAAGAGCATAGCTTGCTTCACAGATGTGCAGTAAAATCTAAGTGCTAGAGAAAAAGAAAGAATTTTTAAACTGATATAGTTTTAAATTTTTTTTAAAAAAACCTAAAAAAACCCCATCTATAAGGAGCACTGCATATTGTTGCCATATAAAATATAAATATGCCATATTCTTAAACAGCTGTTTCTTAGCTCTAGAAGTATCCAAAATTGTTCAGAATCAGTCAGCTATTTTTGGAAATAGCAAAGCACAAAAATATTTTAGTTAGTTAGGACTGAGTCCTCCACTGATAGGATATGAACAATTTTTGTTTGTGTTAAAGGCCTTTAGATCTTAAGTTTTTGGGTTTTTTCTGAAAGTGAGAGCAAAACTAAATTAAAATACTCTGAATGGCATATGGAAATCATACTCTTATTTTTGCTTTACATGTGGTTTATTTCATGACAGGCAATATTTTAGCCTCATTATTTTTTCACCTTTCTAAAATAAACAATGCTAGTCTGTTGGACATTACTGACATGAAGTACTGAAAGTATATTAAAAATAATGATTGTGCTGAAGGAAATGTATTTCTCAAGTCTAGTTCTTGTTTCTGTTTTCAAATATGAATTAGCCTAATGAACATTTTTAACCTAGATAAACAATAAATCCTGTGAAGAGCTCCCATTTAAAACTGTCACACTAAATAATGGTGTATGGGGAAAATAAAAGTAAAAGGTCCCACTAATCAGACTATTATTGGCTGCCAGAAAATCTCTCCTAAAATCTTTCTTTGGAATAGATATGTAGGAGTGATTATAAACTAATTTGCTTTTCTGCTGGGTGCTAGGAATACAACAGTCTACACTTAAACAGCATTATGACCCACACTAAAAACGTAGGAAAATGCCAAATTATGCCTTATACTAATGGAGTCATTGTAGGAGAGGGGTGTTAAACTATAAAATATAACTCAGTTTTTCATAACAATGATCACTAGGAGGGTAACAATTTCAATAGTTTCTAATGAAACTTTATGGTTTTTTGGCATTTATTTTTTATTTTGTTTATTTTATGGAAAAGTTTCCTAGGATTATGCATAGTAAATATGAATAATTAAAGAGGAGAGAGATGGGAAAAATGAGATTTCGTTCTTACAGACAACCTGGAGAAAAACATGGATATGGTAGTTTACAGCTATAGAGTAGGAGTTAAAGACTGTAAAGTATTTTTGTGTCCCTTTATTAATACAATGGAGAAATAAATAAATAAATAAATNTTAAAGAGAACTTTGAAAATCAGTTTGATATGCTACTACCATAACTAGTAAAGTTTTAAAAGCTCCTGAAATAAAAGCCAGGGGAATATGTTTCTTCCTCTGACTCAAGTGTTGTATTAGGACCTGCAAGTAACTCTTTTGCTGGGTCCTGGCGAATGTCAGAGATCCTAAAACCCAACTTTACAGAGGAGGATAAATCAGTGGATATATTTTAGCTTGGTTTAGTTATATGTATATATTCTCATTCTTAGAGCAGACATGGTCACTACAGAACACTGATGCCTGTTAGGCCAGCTTCAGTATTGTGTCAATGTCACATTCCAGTGAGGACAGTCTCACAGATGAAATGAATAACCAGGGATCAAGTAGTATCTCTCCTGATGTAGCTGTTTCCCTTAAGGAGAGATCTAATCTTGCACACTTAAAATTTGGGTAATACCTTCTGGAGGTGCTTCTTTCCCTAGCTGCATTAATTATACAGGCATGTCCAGCTTAGATTAGGCACTGTCGACATCCAGAGTATGGTGATGTGTCTCCGGTTTTGTAGACAACAGTCAAACCCCTGCTCTCATTATTGTAATCATAATGTAGTTAATGATGATATAAAGATTCAGAAAGTGAATAAAAATGTCAAGATGCATTTCTGTGTTAAAATATTGGATTCTTCTACCTAGAGACTTTTTCTTGTATGTCCTTGACCGTCTAAGTATGTATGTGGGTATGCACACGTATAGTACCTGAAAAAATAATCAGAGACAAAACTCCAGCAAGTCTCTCCAGTTTGCAGGTTTGGACACCACTGTGCACTGCTTTTGGGGCTCTGAACTATGCATGAACTGCAGAAATTTGGTTTCTCTTCTTTCAGATGACAATATGTTAATGTAATATTTGTGTTGCCAGACTCTAGAAACAACTGTACAAAAAAGGAAATGTGGATGAACATGTGACTCCTTTGGACAGATGAGACAGAGGATCAGAAATAATCAGAATACATCTGTGTTATGCAGCAGATTCATTAAAGTAAAAATCCAAGTGACGAGCAGTCACAAACCACAATTATCAGAGTGGTTATGTGTGAAATAAAAGGGGATTCACAGTACTCCTGTTTATTTTTTTATTGTGGGTCTAGTTCCTTAGAAATTACAGGTGCCCAGTCAACATAGGATTCATAGACAAGGCACCACTTCCATGTAAAGAATCAGATGTTAAAGAGAGGCTGTTCCACAGAACTTGGGAAATGCTGGCTCATTCTGCTGCATCTTCAGTTTCTGATTTCCTCATTTTTTAATTTTGTTTTACAATGATCTGCTAACTACAACTGCACCTGAAGGATATGCACTAGGATTATTCTGAAGATTTCTCTGATTTGTCAGCCCTGTGAAGTTAAAACTCCTGCTATATTTGTGTATGTGATAAGACAAAGTACCTCATGAATGGTGTTTTGTCAAATCCTATGGTGTATCCCCTTGCTGTTCAGCTTTTAAGGTGGTGAACTGAAGGGGAAGGCAATTTTTTCCTGGTTTTGTGACAGTCTTCCACAGGCTAAAGAAGATTATGCTTGGCTCCCTTCACAGCATATCAATGCTGCAGACCTGGACAGTTATTTAACACTCATGTCTTTTTTCTGGTGTGCATTTTAGAACTGAAGCAGTAAAAATATTTGTTGCAAGGCAGTGTAGGTATTTGTAAGGAATTGTGGGTAGTTGGTTATTTCCCATAATGATTTCCTCTAACCTTGGAAAAAGGCACAGCCTTATGGATATTTATAAATTGTCTCCTGTCATTTTTGACACATTGTTAGACATTGGCAGACAAATACACTGAACTGCTATGTATTGTACACGGCATTCAGCTTTGCTCTTGGGACTTTGAAAGAGTCAAAATAGACCACAGATAACAACTGCAGCCCAATCTCTCAGTTATTTAACTAAAACTACTCTATAGTGCAATGTGAGGTCTGAGGTTTTGAGTTTCTAGTGTTGACCTGTGTGAGGAAAATCCTACATTAATGCTGCATAAAAGATCAAAGAATATGCAATCAATAAAATTTATGCAGCCAGTACACAGATGCTATTATTTTATGTACAGTAGGTCATTTGACTGTTTGTCTTCCTTGCAAGGTCCTTTTGGCAACAGTTGCATTTAAATTCAACTATAAATTTTAAAAAAAATTTTCATATCTCCCTGAGAGCCAACCATTCCCCTTTGCCCTTTCACAATGGTGAGAAAGATGTGAGAGCTGTGGATGCCTCTTTGGACTCTCCCTTTGGCATGACCAGTCTCTGGCACTGACATAAAACACCTTGGACAGTGCTGCATTCCTGGCACCTACAAAAGCATTGCTCTGGCTCTTGTGGGAGAATGATGGATCTGGGTGTTGGGAAACATGGCAGAGGAGGAGCTGTGGGAGTTGTGTGCATATCATTGTTTTGAATAGGTTTTTTTTTGAAAGTGTAAATTACTTCATATGATTTTGTCACCTGACAGTTGTTAAAAAACATACTTCTTGAGTTCTGGGGACTGTGATATTTTTGCCGGTTCTGACTTTAGATAGCTGTAGGATGGTCCATGTGTTTCCTATCAACAGCTTCTGTTAACCAGAGTTCCTTCAGAAGCAAATGCCAGGGAGTCCACTGGGAGCATCTTAAAAGGTACCTTTTCAGCAAGAAGAGATATCTGGAAATATTATCTACTGGGAATCCTTGAGCAAAAATATTCTTCATTGCTCTTCTCTGAATGGCTCTCCTGGCAGTTTCTCCTCTTTACTTGGCTTGTTGAAATGTGCTTTCTTTCTGTCTGTCTTGAAGAATAGCCAGCCTCTTCCCAGGCCATCCAGTTTCAATTCATAGACTCTGTCTAGATCCTTATTGATTCATCATGCCCATGGCTTAGAGACTTGCTATTTATATGGAATCAATAATGTAGAGAGAAGGTTGTAGCAGCAGAGATCACTCCAAAAGAAGGCATTTCACAGTACTAGACATGTGCCTTGTTAGCAGTTTTTTCTAAAGGCCTGAGTTAAGTTCCCCTCCTGACTCTGCACTTCAAAGAGCTTGCCTGGGGCTCTAAAGAAGCAAGCTGAAACTTAAAATTAGGATCTTTCTTTCAGGCAGTGAACTGTGTACTGAGACATCCTATGGAGTTTCTCTTACACATATGGAGGAGTCTGATGGACTGTGGGGAAGTCCTAGAAGGCAGGGGTGTAAAAAGGAAAAATTAAAAAAGAAAAAAGGCAGTTACATAGTTTTCAGGAAGATGAGTATGTATACATACGCCTATGGTTTGTGGGAGGAATATCTTAAAATTTATTTGATAATTTGCTTTAACTGACAGATTAAGTAAAAATACATTACAGAGCTGCAAAATAGGATGTGATATATTATAAAAATACATTACAGAATTAAGGAAACTTTAAATTAGTAGGTTCTATTCAGCCATGAAAATGGATAAGGTGAAGAAAAACAAAGCCAAAACAAACAGCAAACCAAAAAACTTTGCACACCAACTAAAAATTTAACACACCAACTCTGTGTAAAATAAAATGAGCCATCCAATGATCAAAGCAAGCAAGCAAAAATCTTGCAGGGCTTTTAAAAGGTGGAATTTAAAAATTAAATGCTTTTTATAGATGTTGTGTTAAATGTCATCTCATATTTATGTGATGAAAATATGCACTATGAATGTTAAAAGGTATTTTCAGTACTTTATGGTGTGTTTTCATTTAAATATGCTTCCTAGGTGGGTGAGTACACAATTGTACATAAATACCTTTCTGTATAGAAAGAGGATAATGAGTGACTCAGCATCCTGATTATTGTCTTTGGAAAGATTTTTCACAATGGGAATCTTGGCACTGGCAGAATTTTCAAAACTTGACATTGACTTCACTGACTGGTTTCCATCAGGTCATCACTAAAATCTTAAGAGTTCTTCTGTCATAGTAGGTTTCATCAGCTTTGTAGTTCTTCTCTACAGATATTTAAAAAAATAATGTTCATATTCATCCTCAGGAAAAATAATATATGCTACTTACTTTGGAAGTCATAGCTTTCTCTTTACTCTTCTTTATTTGGTGGGATTTATTAAGTTTTATATATATATTTGGGGGATTGTTGCTTTTCAAAGCTTGAAAAATCTTCGCATAAGCTGAATAAGGGGTGCTAAGCATAATTTTTTAACAGAGAAGTGAAATAAAACATGAATAGTTCGATAATGGAGTTAATGTTGACATTTGGGTGCTTAAATATAAATTGACCATCTTATTACTGAGATCTTTTACCTACAAGAGTACGAGTAAGTGGAGAGTGCCTTTTTACAAGAGTGTAATGACAAGAGTGGATGGCTTCAAACTGAAAAAGAGTAGATTTGGATTAGATATTAGAGATACTAGGAAAATATTCTTTACTGTGAAGGTGGTGAGACACTGGCACAGGTAGCCCAGAGAAGCTGTAGAAGCCCAATCCCTGGAAGTGTTTGAGGCCAGGTTGGATGGAGCTCTGAGCAACCTGGTCTAGTGGAAAGTGTCCTTGTCCACAGCAGAGAGATTGGAACTAGATGATTTTTAAGGTCCCTTCCAACCGAGGCCATTCTAAGATTCTGTGAAATTAGCTTCTGCCCCTTAATAAATAAATACCTTAATTGAAGAAGCAAGATCATACATAAGCAGCTAGATGTGTGTTGCAATGGAAATTTAACACAGGGACACAGCTGAGTCTTTCTTTGGGGAAATCTGGGGAAATCATGGTTCCCCTTCCCTGGGCTTCAGCTCCTGTCTCATAGAGGCACCTCTAAGTGCTTGAGATATTTTTTGATAAGGATGAGAAGGCTGCAAGCAGGCAGTTCAGAAGCACTGACCAATACACCTCTCCACCTTGTTGCATTAATCCTATTTAACAGAGACTTCCATACACGATATTTTTCTTAAGGCGCTACTTAAGGTGAAGGTGTTCTGCCAGGGGGTCATGCAAATACAGGGAGGTAGAACCCCCCTTTATTTTTTTTTTTTTTATTTTTTAAAATTTTTCGGATGCATCCCTGAGAACATGTTAATTTGTCATCTAGTACGATGTGCCCTGAGACCATTTGGGTCAGCTAGAAGGAAAAGAAAATCAATAACGAGAATCATCTAGGGAAACAGGGGAAATATATTCCCCATAACTGTGTAAACTACAGGCTTCTGACACTCTGAGACTGAAGGAAAAATGTGGGTTTTTTTATATTCTGCCAAGGGCTGAAGGCTGCTCTGAGACATGTGCTACTGCTTCTTGCTGAGTCGAGATATTTGGCAGAAGGCCCACAGAGAGAATATGAGAGAATAAAAAGTCTTTGTGCCAAATGTTCTTTTGAGTGCCTGAAAGCTGGATTAGTCTTTTTTCTCTGTGAAATCATGTAATTAGTAATCTCAAGCATCAGCCTGGTAATTTGCAAAATGTCTGCACACTTTAATATATCGTTTGCTTAACATGTTTGGTAACAACCTCAGAGAGACTGGGGCTTTTGACTTGTAGTATTTATAAACTGTGCCTCACCCTGAGTGTTTCTCTACCACTTCTACACAAACTGTCCTCATGGATTGTGTCAGCCCACAGCTGCTAGAGAAGAAATGTGGGAAGCATCTTGCACGCAAAAAAGTAAAGTGTCTCCATTTCTGTCCCGTAAGGTAATATGCAGCCTTCACTGCTCTCATCATCCTCTTGTCCACTCTGCTGCCTGGCAAACAACGTGGCTGTGGTGAAGCAGCTCCACCCTGGGCACCTGCACATGGGAGGTGGGAAAGACCTGGCAGGCAGGCTGCGGTCAGGGAGCCCAGCTTGAAGTGAGCACTGGGATAACATGCAGAAGCTTCTTCTCCTCCTCTCTTACAGTGAGTGGACATATAAAGAGCTGTAAACCCTCAAATGATTGTTGCTTGGGATCTTGTCTCTGAATGCTCTGTGGTTTAGTGAACCTAGAGGTTTTGTGATTTCAAAATTGGAAAGTAGCACCTAGGGAGGGCAACAGGCTGAGCAGGGTCATATGGAGAAGAGGAGACTCTCCTTCAGGCTACCTGAAAATCAGTTGTGTTTAAAGTTCCTGTTTCTTTGGCTAAAAGTTTGATATGAAGTCATAATTTGTAGCCATTGCCATAAAAAGGCACTGACTTTTGTGAGAGAGGAGGTAAGCTTATTTGAGCAAGACTGGCTGACGCCTGGCAGAGGACTGATTGAATACAATTAGCCTCAGTAAGGCCAGGAGATGACTGTGTGCTCTCCAGGTCCAAGAGATCCTACATGAAGTGCTCCAGCTGTAGTTTTTTGTTTGTGTGAGCAGCTGGGACTATGCCATCTTGCTACTTTATTCCAGTAAGTCTTTTCCTCTCTGAGCGGAGATAACTCAGTCCTTCAGTCCATTTCAGTGCGTAGGTTTTGCTGTGGGAATATCTGAGACTAGATCTCACAGATTCATTAGTGAGCTTTTCTCAGGGGGATGCTTATATTGAAGTTTTCCTTGATTTTTTTCCAAAAGGGAAAATTTCTTCCCATACAGATGGCTGTAAATGATGGCTGGCAGACAAACTGATGGATGAGATTTTTCTTTGGCATCGTGCAGATTATGCTTGGCAATGTGACTGTGGCAAACCATTCATTAGCTTAGGTTTTAAAGGGTTCAGGAGATGCTGTGTGCATACCGTTGTCATGTGAACCCTGCTCATCATCCTTCACCCGAGTGGACTAATTGGGTTAATTGTGTGGCAGAGGAGCTGGGCTAACATCTGCAGGATAAACACTTATCAAGAATGACTCTTGTTATTTTAAAATGATCCTCTCAGGAGAGAAAAAGCTATGTTGAATCCAAGAAGCCTGCGAGGAGCTGCAGTTAGCTGTGTGTGTGTTACCTACAAGTGGCACTGCAAAAGTATCCCAAGCAATCATCTATGTTTTTTTAGCAATTCACCTGGGAACCTAATTGATTCTCCACTGGTGTAGGTAGAGCATAGTCTATCTGAGCTTTTCAGTGCCCAGAGTGATCAAGTGACTTTTAATAAATGTAGCTGAGGTACAGAGCATGGAAATGTGAATGAAGTAAATTGGACATGTCAATAAGATGTGTTTATAGGGTTTTCAGAAATAATTGCATGGCAATATATAATATATACATTGATGAGATCCCCTCTCAGTTGCCTCTTCTCAAGGCTCAGCTCCTTCAGCTTTTCTTTGTAAGAGAGATGCTCCAGTCCCTTAATTACCTTTGTATGATCCACTCCAGGAGCTCTTGCATTGAGGAGCTCAGAACTGGACACAACCCTCTGGATGTGGCCTCCCTGGGGCTGAGTAGAGGGTAGGATCACCTCCTTCACCATGGCAATGCACCCCAGGATACCACTGGCCTTCCTGGCCACAAGGAAACACTGCTGGCTCATGACAACTTGTATATATGCAACGTATATAAGTATCTGAAGGGAGGCTGTCAAAAGGACAGAGACCCACTGTGGTCCCTTCAACATTACCCATTCTGTTATTCTGTGATAGTGTAGAATAGGATAGCACAAAATTACCATTTTTGTCCTGCTGATTCTATAGTACAACCCCATGTATCATCTGACAATAAAGCAACATGGGTGCCTTTCCTGAGATGTACCACAACTGTGTCATGCCTCATTGTCACCACTGAGGACACAGGAATTACTGCTGTGTCTGTAATTGATTTTTCAGTTCACTGGCCAAACAAGGGAAAACAACAACAACAACAACAACAACAACAACAACAACAACAACAACAACAAAAAGAAAAAAAAAAGAAAAAAAAAGAAAAAAAAGAAAAAAACCAAGTAACTTTTTAAAAAAAAAAAAGCTTTCTGTTTGATAATTTTCACAATTTAAAAAGTCTTGTAAGTTTTTCAAAGCAATTAAGAAAATGTAACAAAATGAAAGTAAAAGAGCTTGTGGATATAATTCTCTTTGCTTTTATTTTATTTAATAATCTTAATTCATCATATTTTTCACTCATATGTCTAGACTGTATATCATAATTTGCTCAATCACTGCAATTGGTGCTGCATATTCAATCATCAGAATAAATACCTCAGTTGCAAATTCAGATGTCATCTTTACTGAAAAAAAAATTACTGTCATTGACATTCCGATCCAAATACCACCTATCAAACAAAAAACATCGAGTTGAAAGGGTTTTGAATTTGATCTTTAAAGCTAATGTTCACTAAGGTTACTGTTGATGTATATCCACCAGTGCTGCTTTGGGAGTTAGGCATCTTGTCCTGATGTCTGTGGTGCCAGTTCTCCCTCTGGCCCATGGAGATGAAAAAGATGCGTGCTTTGTTTTGTGTTCACAAAAGCAAACGGAAACTTGTGTTCCCAAAATCTTGGCTGCTTTTTCCCCAATTGCACTAATGGCTGCTCAAACCAAAGATTTTATTTTTAACAAAAAGCTTCCCATTGCTTGTGCCCTTAGATAACAGAACTGCAGCAATATCAGAACCATTGCTGGTGGAGTAGTAATAAACTATGTTCAAGTTTTTCCCCAGCAGCTGCTACATGGATATTACAGAAAATATTGAAAAACGTTAAAATTAAATTAATGAAGGAATTGGATAGTGTATTTGTTTTCATATATCTTTGTCTGACATTTAAAGAGAAAGTTTAGAAGGAAATTCTGACTTGGCTGTGGTTGCATATGAGTAGGATTAATTACTTAGAAGTGGCAGCTACTAACACTTATTAAACTATTGAAAAAATGCAACAATATTTGTTTTGTGTGTGTTTTGTGTGTGTTTTGTGTGTGTTTTGTGTGTGTTTTGTGTGTGTGTGAGAGATTTTTCAAGTTTATTTCTCTCCTTCCTATCTACAGTGATATGGGGACTGATATGACATACTGAAATTGCTGAAGTGTAGCAGAAAAATAGCCTACATTTCTTTGCCTTGTCAATCAGTATGAACAAAACAAATAAAGAGTGTGAACATGAAAAACCTCTTTTTTCACGGTCATTTAAGGGTAAGGCAGTGATCTAGAGCCTATTTGGAAAAATGGTAGGTTATAACCATTCATTTTATTTATTTTATCAATAACACCCAATTACACATTTGTTTGAATATTGTGGTATAGAATAATGACTAATCACTTAGGGAAATGGATGAAGTAAGTTGACAATGTCCTGAAATATTCTTTATTTTTCCTTACAGATGAGTATTTAAGAGTCATTCCATCATAATCTTTAATGTGGATATGCTTTACCTGAATAAAGAATGCATATGTACCTACTTTCAAAGACTGGGTCACTATAGTATTTCATATGGGACATCTTCCTGATCATACCCAAGGTGACAAAAAGGCCAAAGTGTATAAAACATTAAATGCAATATTGATTGAGAGTCATGGCTAAGTGTAATTTCCATTCTCCTATTTATTGCTGATGCTTGCTTTTTCAATGATAGCTTTGTTTTTGTGAAAACTTAAAAAACCACATAGACACATAGACAAACAAAGCTTTGCAGATTTTAAATAATCTCTGTGACCTCAGAAAAATTACCTGAAAATAGAATAAAATATGATATATTTATTTTATATAAGAGTACAGCGCCACAGTTCTTTTAAGCCAATATAGGAACTGGTTTCTGCAGAAGAGGTTAATCATGTATCTGTGGCTGCCAGCTCTTTCCTCTTCCCTATGGCTGAAATTACTTCTCACTGGTCTCTGCACCCAGTTGTAGGAGCTAAACTAGTGGAGAACTAAACCTACAAAAAAAAAAAAAAAAGGCATATTTCCTGCCGATCAAGTCCTTGGCTTACCATTTTCACTATCAAATGACAGTGGTCATGCAAGCAAGGGAAGAAGGAGTGCTGGACAAAAGACAGAGGATCTTCTTTTGCTTCCAGTACCTGTTAGTCACTAGATGGATTTACCTGTCTCACCCAGCTGTGCCATTGTCTTTGCAGAGAGCATATAGAGGAGACTTTTTGATATATTTTTTTCCCCTGCTGTTTATATGTGGTTACTGCAATGATGGGGAACCTGAAGACAGAAACAGGCTGTGACTTTATGTTGTTTAGCTGTTGGCAATATGATTTCTTCCTCAATTTCCTCCTTAAGTGTTCAGGCTAGGAAATGGTGATCATGATGAAGAATGGTATTCAGAGGATTTTCGTGATTTAATGCAAAGTTTGCATACCTATGCTAAGAACATTATATTCATATTTGTGAGTTGAGTAGCAAAATAATAATCTTAAATAGTAACTTCCCTTCTTCCCTGAAGCAATCTTCCCACAAAAGTAGAGGAGTAAGGATCATAACTTTGTGCCAGTTGTGCTGTGCAAATGTGACTGAAATTTTATTCACCCAAAGGAAAGAAATCCAAAGTTACCATGAAGGAACAAGAACAGTTTTATCTAAGATGAAGACTAAGAATTGCCTAGCTTTTTTTTTTTTTCCCCAGGAACATGATAATGATCACTGAAGTTTCTGAGTTATGAGATGGGTATTGATGATTTTGCTACATGAAAAAGTGTAAAAGTGGTGGGTTAATAGCAGTATATACCATTAAGGGGTGAGATATTGTTATGCCTGATTTCCAAGCTACACTCTCATAATACAATGTTACATCTTCTGAAACATGGTTTATATGTATATTGTGTTATGTACAATCATCAGGAAAACTTTGTAGTCTGTACACACAGAGATCTCTGAGTATTTTTCTTCAGTCCTTCATCACACTGATTGCAGGAAGGACAAGCATTAACAGGGGATGCAGGACTGACTGCTTGCAGTGGTTTTGAATAACTAACTTCTGTAGATTCCAGAAATGACATTTGGTTCCTCAAACAATTTCTGCAAAGCAAGCAGCATACTTGGAAGTCTGTGCTAGGAGGAAAAAAAACAAAATCAAAATGTGAATCTCCTGAAATACTATCCTCCTTTTGTGAAATGATTCAGTGGCTTCATGAGCTTAATTTGTTTTAGGTTGTGGGGAATCCTTTATTTACGGTATAGAAGTTTTAATTTCACTCAAATGTGACAGATACTGTACTTACTGCATTGGAACTTAATTATTTGAGAGCATAAGGACCTGAAATCCCCACATTTCCTCTCAAGGAATTTTCATTGCACACACTAGATGGTAAATAGAAACTAGAGGATGGTTAGCCTAGATTTTTCAATGCTTGGAATATCTTTGTATACTTTGCTAGGATGTTTTAGTTTTATACCCACAAAACTTCAAAGCAGTTTTATTAAATAATCCCCATATACTATTAATAGTATATGGTTATTTTTTGTTCTCTTCCATTTTTCACACCGTTTCGCCCTTTGAAGTGCTTTTCTGCATTGTACATGAATGTGACTCTTTCATTTCATTATACACTTTTTCCATAAAAATATAAAAATGCCTGATTTTCTCCTCCTAATTACTATAAAGGAGGCTTTTAAAATTTTTGTTTCAGTGTGAAAATTTCCCTGAGAATTTTACAATAGCTCTTTTAACTGGTGTCCATTCCTGATGGCTACTTGTGTACATTGTACTTCATTTTCCCTTAGTGGTTGTATTATAG
Source organism: Grantiella picta (assembly GCA_013397955.1). Lineage (NCBI taxonomy): Eukaryota > Metazoa > Chordata > Aves > Passeriformes > Meliphagidae > Grantiella > Grantiella picta. The sequence goes on from VZRM01004850.1 coordinate 2,757,591, forward strand.
CATTTCTGTAGACCCAGTAAAGAAGTGTAAAGTTGCAAGCAAGTGAGGACACAAGATTTCAGGATCAGTGATACACAGAATACAAATTAAAGCTAATATAGTGAAAAAGGAAGTGGTTCGAAGTTCTCATCCTACCACTAAATTTACTTTCTTTTGTAGATTCAGTGTCTAGGGTTTTATGTACCTTTTAAAAAATACAATTTAGTGAATTTGTGTTAGCATGAGTGGGTATTAGATGTACTATTGCCTATCAAAATAAAAGTTAATGTTTGTTTTAATAAAAGTTTATTTTAATCAAAATAAAACCTGCCAAAGAAGGATGTGTTTTTTCTACTATATGTTGTACATTCCCAATATATCTTGGAGTATTTGTTTCCTATTCACAAATAAAAAACTTTACAAGTGTTCTATTGAGGAAAAAAAAGTATTTATTTAAATTGCTTTATTGGCATGTATACTAGTGGAATTGTTTGGAAAATAATTAAAAGTAATTTTTGGGGCAACCTGTGCTAGTAGCTGTAAAAATATTTGCTCATCATCATCAAAGGTATGAAATATCAGAGATTGAAAACTTTAGGCAGATAGTATGAATTGCTTTCCTTATCCTCTATTGAATTAAAAATTGCAGATAGAAAGTGAAGAAAATCAGTGCTTGTGCATAAAGAGTCTTATTTTCTCCCAGATTTTTGATTTAAATATAACATTTCAGCATACAAAAATATGATGGATCTTGGGTTAATTGTTTGCAATGTGTTATAACATTTCAGCTGTAGCACAGCATGATGTGGAATATAATCAAACCTGACATAGTACAACACATTGAGTGATGATGAAGTCTGTTCACTGTTCACTCAGACTGTTCACTGGAATTTGTCATACTGAAAAATGCATAATTCCCCAATGAAATGTTTATGTTTTGCTCATGAAGACCTGGAGTCTAATTGCTGTCTGTGGCTTTTGCCTCTAGGAACATTCATGGTGTCCATACCTACATCAGGTTTTTTTTCCCTTCCTCAGGCCTTTTATGATCTGACACTGTGCAATAACTAAGCAAACCCAGAGATCAATGTTGGGCTCCTGAAAGCCTATTCTTAGGGCATTCTTCTTGAGGAAGCTCTTGTTTATTGTTTGACATTAGGGATATTAGAGGTGGCTGCAGCACTTAGTACATAGGCTTTGCATAGAGCATACAAAAAGTTTAATAGCAGCAGCAATAAAGGACACATATTGCTTCACATAATTAATATTCCTGCCCATACCGTGTTGTAGGTCAATATCAGCTAAAGTTCAGATTTTTCTCTCTTACTTCTTATGGAAATGAACTTTCTCCAGGAATATCTGCTCTTGTAGAAGTAACCATTAAAATTTTAGTTAAAATTACTTTTTCTGAACTCCAGATCCTTTGGCAACTTGCTGCTGAACCAGAAAGGGCTTTTTGGCATCTCTTCTTTTAACAAATTAGTCCTCTCATTGGACTCCATTTGTATGATTCTGGTGATCAGTTAGAGCAGCATGGACAGGAGTGATAGATACAGATATGGAATAATGAAGATTGTCCTGTTGCATCTCTTGTTTGAAAAATTTGGTTCCCCATGTTCCCACTTGTTTTACAGTGCCAGGCAAAAAGATTTAAAGTGTGATTCCTTAGTAGATTTTTCTTTCTTTTTAATAAATTTTAATAAAATTTTTTATTTTATTTCTTTTGTTTGAGAGCTTTCGCTGTATCCTGCCAGTTGTTCTCTGCCCACCTGTAGGAAGGTTTTGGAATACCATGTCAAAGTCTGTATCTGTTCTGGACATAAATTCTGGAGACACAGATTATGAAAACGTATGCATGTATGGGTATTTTAGCATTGATATACTTTAATTTCAAAGTTTCACCAATAGGAAAAAAGAAAAAAAATATTGGTAGAGATACACAGTTGTTCATGGGTGTCCAGAAATTAATGTAGTTTCTAGGTTAGTTTTGTCTTTCTGTTTTCTGCTTCACTGGAACAGGCCCATATGCAGCCTTGTCCAACTGTTCTTTAGCCAATATTTTCTGCCTGAGATAGTTGTACTACATTTGGAAAAGAAATCAATTCTCCATTCTAGTGTTAGTACCATTGTAATTCTCATTTCATGTGCGGCAGATGCCTTACAGAGCCAACTTTAATGCATTTCTAATTAAAAAAAATCCAAACCAAAGAGTATGACGCTATTTTGCAAAGTTGTTAAATTGTTCGTCTTATTTTCACAGCTCACCATGTTAAAACTGGGACCTGTGAAGTGGTGGCACTTCACAGATGTTGCAACAAGAACAAGATAGAAGAAAGATCACAGACGGTGAAGTGCTCCTGCTTCCCTGGGCAGGTAGCAGGTACCACCCGGGCAGCTCCTTCTTGTGTTGATGGTGCGACTCCTTCTATTGATTCCTTTCTTTGTGTTCCTAGGACTTTTTGCTTTCTTAATGTCATCAATGGGACCCACTCTATTACAATTAATTATTTAAAGTAAGAGTAGGAAAGCATCTGCATTTTGAAAGGAGTTCAAGGTGAATGGGAAGAAGAGGGAAAAATTAATTATTTGCTATTGCTCTGTGGAAATGTTGAACAAAATTATTAGATGCCAATGAAAGAGGCCTCTTGAGAGGCTAAATTTGATCTAACTAAACAAAGACTCTTGGAGTTGTGTGGAATTAACTTAATTATAAATATTTAAGCAAAATCTACATGAACATATTTTTGTGCGCCACAGTCTCATATCTAATTTATATATTTATCACACAGATAAAAAACAAGCAAAGAAACCAGAACAGAGTTCTGTCTGGTTTTTAATAGTTTTAGAGCTACAGTATTCCTATTCACAGTGCAATATTAGTGTCTTACTTAACAACTCTGGTGTGGGCTCATGTATTTATATGTTTTATTTGGGAAAATATTAGCAGATTTTTCACATCCATTTCTCTGAAAGAGTACAGGATTCACTCTTTACATGATCTCTTTAATGCTGATGTGTTGTTGGCTGTCAGAGAAGCTGTAAATATGTCATCATTGGGGAGTAAATTTAATCAAGCTATTCTAGGCAAAAGGAGAGATTCTACTTAAAACTTTTAAATCTGTCTGAGCAAGATAACAATGAGGTTGGAAAGAAATGCTGTGAAGAGATTGAAGCACATAGAACCAGATTTAAACCAGATTTGCAATTTAAACCAGATTTCTTATGCAGGTTCTGAGGTGGCTTACAATCACAGACTACCTGTCGGTCAGCATATTTCTAATATTTTCTTGGAAAGTAAAAAAAAATGTTGCAACATAATGACATATCAAAATGTCCATTTCATCAAAATGCAAATATATTTGTTCTCCTCTCTTGTAGCTTCAATAGTGGAGCAGAAATGGTGGTGCCACATGCAACCATGTCTTGAAGGGGAGGAATGTAAAGTTCTTCCAGATCGTAAGGGATGGAGCTGTTCCTCTGGGAATAAAGTGAAAACAACTAGGGTAGGTATGATACCAACCTGACATGTTACCAACAAGTAAAAAAAATTAAAAGTTGTGCACAGGAAATTGGATGCACATAGAAGATCTAAGTTGAGAAGACTAAAGAAGCACGGGAAGAGAGTCGTACTGGGGTTGGACTTCCTGGTCCCGCATACTTTTCAATTGCTTGAACATAGTAAGCTGTGTGCCAGACCTTCTCAGGTAAGCACTGGGGACAGTAGAGTTGATTTCTTCAACTAACAGTAATGATCAAATGTATTATAATCAAATATGAATTTCTTTCTGAAATCAGTTGCACAAAGCATTTTGCTAAGCTCTTTTTTCACAGGATGGCAAACAATTGCATTTGTATCAGTTACATGGAATTACCATGCTGAGTATGGTAAGCATTTGATGTATCATTACAGTATGATCTGGTTCTTTCCCTCTTATATGACTAGGATTTGCTAAAAACTTTTGACAGAGTTTCAGGGAGTTCCTTGCCTCCGTTTGACACTTTTCATGTTATTGGTTCAAAATTATATTAACAGAAATATATTTACCATTCATCATATACAATGCCTGACAACAAAGTAAACATGCTGTCATCTTTGCGTTTTAGTGGCTGAGAGAAACAGAAGAAAAACAATTTATTCAGACGAGCAGTAAACACACAAACTTCCTAAAACTACAGCATTGTGTCTCGTCAGGGTCAACACAGTTCTTCACCAACATACAAAACCTCAAAATCCACTCTGAAGACACATATGCATGTGTTTAAGTATAAAAACCTTCCCCCCTACACCCCACCACACATACTCCTGATTGATTTTTCTTCTAAGTATTTAACCGCTTGTAGTGTTAGGCCATAATTTGCTAGAGTGATGTTTACTCTGTGCAGGTGTTTGAATACCAAGGTAATTTTATTGAAATCTTCCTTGCATAGGCACTATATTTCTGGTAAATTTTGACTGGGTAAAATGTAGCATACACTGACTGAATTATGTTCCTTCTGCTCCACAGAGAGCTCTATATGTCTCAGTTTCTGTATTTAAATGTCTTTAAAACATTTTGACATTCTTTGAAGGAAGGATGCTTCCTAAATATTTGTTTGACAATTCCATTCCTGAATCCACTTTCAGATGTGCTTGTTCTGAAGACAACCTTGCTGGAATGCTGCCCACACTTAGTACATGCCAATGCAAATTTGGTTATATGCGTGTAAAATGGATGTGCATGTGTAATATAAGCAGAAGGAATGAAATAGAAATAAATAGAAATAGAAATAGAAATAGAAATAGAAATAGAAATAGAAATAAATAGAATTCAGTGTGTTTTGAAATTTGTCCTGGTTACTACTACAAGGCACTATTAATATTACAGAATACATACAGTTTTATATGTATTTAGAGTTTTTAACAAATGACAAGTAAAAATGTGGATCTGGATTATATTTTTCTGTAGGAAGAAAAAGAGGTCACAAAAGGGGGAAAAATCAATTATAATTGCTTTGATCAGATTTCTTCAAAATCTTTCAGAATATAGGTTTCTCTGCATTGGTTGATGTTATGAAGGTTTTTCCACTGTTGGGGATCTACGGAAGTTCAAGGCTCTTGTCCTCAGGAGCTTATGCCTTAGTTAGACATTTAGGTCTGTCTCTTTTCAGCTGCTGGAATTTTCTTGTTCTCCATGGTGGGGGGCAATCCTCAGGACTCATTTCATACTTCTTCAGTAATGATGCTTTGGATAAGCCAGTCTTTTTTTGTATTTGCTGTCATAAACACTCATTCAGTACTATAACCTGCTTACAGACCTAGTACCACTAAAAGGAAAATATTATTCACCTTAAATCCCCTCTATTTGTTCTGCCTTCTAGTTTGTCCAGATATTGTATTTTTTCCCCCTTCTCCTTTCATTTCCCACACAGCTGCAAGGTTGTTTTGAGACAATAGCAGACTAAAAGTTGATCTAAGACATTGAAACCAGGTCAGTGACAGGTGAATGAAGGTCTCTGTCTTTGAGATACAGGGAGTTGTGATTTTAAAAGACATCATTCTCATGGCCAGTAAAATATATATCACTATTGGAAATGCGAGGGGCTCTTTGTGTTAAGAGAATAGCTTGTCACCAAAGGGCAAGTACCAAGTACCCCAATATGTAGTTACTACCATATTTTTGAAGCTCCTCTTTCTTCTCCCCAAAGTCTATATAAATAAAAGGAAAAATTCTAAAGTGCTGTTGTTTCAAAATTCCCCCCTTTTTTGTGAGTAAAAATAACTGTACTGAGAACCAGTATTAAGAAGTCATGTGTAATAAGTTTCTGACTGTCTAATGACCCACATGTGATTATCATGTGTAATGTAAAAGCATAAAATAACAAAGGGAACTGAACAACTTGGGTCGTTTAAGTGGATTACAGAAAAGCCTTGTCATGGCTTTCCTAAAAGGCAAAAAACCCAAAAAGTCTACCTTCACCCTCAAACATTTTCTGTAAGTTTGCCTCCTTCCTGCGCCAAAATCCTAACCCAATTACCTGTTGAAGTACTATCTTCTCTTCTACAGGGATACCAAGTTCAAAAGTAGCACCTACTTTGAGTAGGTGCTTTGAGCACCATTTTGAGCTGGTAATAGTTAAGCTTTATGTTAGAAATAAAACCAGTGGAGGAAGGAGGTATTTTGCTTGCCCACCTCTGTTAGCATATTTGATCTTCCTAGTGCAAAAATTATGATACCAGGTTCCTAATACTTTTGCTGTTAGTCACTAAGCAAAAAGGCCAGATGAAGAAATCAAATTGATTTTTAAAAATGTGGTCTACTTGAGGCTTTGTATTTTGTTCAGGTTTAGGGATCTAATAAGGTCATACATGAATAATGAATTAGAAGTAATATGAATGTTATTGTACTCAGAATTCAAATGTTAAGAAAGCTAATTTGGAAATTATTTACTTTTAGGATGCAAAACTAGGTATTATTTTCATAATTTGTTTGTGTATTAGTGGGAAAAGGCTGACATTAGGAATTAACCATAAAAAAGAATGGAATACAGGGAAAAAGTGTGTATGAATGAGTACCAAGTTAACTTCTGCTGATTTAAAATTGACTATTTTGGGTCTATGTAAGCCTGCAGGAGAGGAAGGGGGAAAAATCCCAATCACAACTTGGGTAAATCAGTAATTTCTTTTACTTCATATAAAGAAATGGGTGTTTGTGTTCCTGAGCATAATTCTACAGCAAAAGAGAATGTTCATGAATACATAGGAGAAAAATGAGATGTTTATGAACATAGCTGAGATTTTATGAGACACATTTGGGCATTCTCCTCCAGACTGAGAATTTCCTGTGAAAGGATACAATTGATTTTTTTTTCCCTATATGGCTGACTTCAATTTTTGATAAATAAACAAAAAAATTTTGCCATACTGCCCTCTCTAAATGATGAGAAAAATATTTCAAAAAAGGGGAAAATCTTTTTTTTTTTTTTTTTTACATTTGAAATACTCTTTCTTCTTACAGCCTCTTTCTAATATAATTATTTTAATTCCAGGAGCTCTCCTGCATGTTTCTTGTCTTTTTTGGGTTTCCTTTCTTTTCTTGCAATATAAAAAAATGTCTGTATAAAACAAAGGAATTTTCTCATCAATTGAAAACTACAAAATATATCAGTATTATGTATAAAACTGACAATGACATTTAAAAAAATGCTCTGAGTTTGTATTAAACAGAGGAAGCCTTTACAAAGGCTGAAAACCAACATTTTGCAGTCAGGTAATGGCTGAGGAGAATAAATTATGTATTTCTCTTAGTTATGGGGTATATTCCACATCAGAGGTCTCTCTCCATAGAGGACTTTTCTCTGAATGGATCTAGATTCCAAGCTTTAGTTGTAGTTTTAAGAACAGTACCTTGCCCATTATCTTTGTCATACAGGCAGACTTTACACAGGAGCATCAGAAACTGCATGTAAATCTGTATGCAAGTGCATGTTGCAGTGCCTCCTGGGGTCCCAGTTCTCCAGGCATCCACCATGGGACTAGCTTGGACCATGTCATGTCTCCTGGGCAGCCCATAAACCTGTGTGTCTTTCCTGCAGAAATTGGAGAACAAGAACAAGGTAAAGTGATATACCCTGGGTCTCGTCTCGAGATTCTGGAGGTGGAACATGACTGAAGAACTGTGTACTTGCTCCTGACAGTGGGAGAGGGTTCCTGGGCTGATATTTCATGAAGATATAGAGAAATATCCATTGGTATTTTTTATGTGAAAAAGTGTAGAATAAAATAGACTATTGCAGTTTGAAGGGATCTACAATGATCATCTAATCCAGCAACCTGAGCAAATCAGGGCTGACCAAATTAAAACATGTCAATAATGGCATTGTCTAAATGTCTCTTAAATACTGACAGGCTTGGCCACCTATCAAGGAAGCCTGTTCCAATGTTTGACCATCATCTTGGTTAGGAAAAACTTCCCAGTGTTCAGTCTAATCATTCCCCAGTGTAGCTTTGAACAATTACACAGTAATTAAATGGTATCTTGTCCTCAAGCTTTTAGTAGAACTGCTTGTGAAACGAGGCATAGTTTAACACTAAGTTCTGTTTAAAATATGTGGGGTAGAATTTATTGGACTTTACTTGGGTTAGGACTCTCTAGAGTGAGATAACTTGTCCAAGCTCTAGAGTGTCTTTTTCGTTTTAGATAGAATTGTTCAATTCCAGACAACAATTGATTTTGTTCTAAAATAAGTCAGATGAATTGTCTTCTGGAGGTACTTATGTCCCTCAAATAACCTAAAGGAAAACTACCATGACTAACTTAGCTTTTAATATTTATATACTTAATGTTGAATAGGAAGCAGCTGGCTTAGATAATTTAGTCCCTTTGGTGTAGTCTTCAGCAGGAAGATGATCATAAAAGCCCCTTCATTCTTTGTCAGTTTGGGAAGCATTGACCACTATCAAATGCAATATAATACAATAGGAGTTTCAAAAATATTCATACTCTGAAGATACAGAGCTATGAGCTAAATCAGTGAATCATACTATGATGAGCATGACTAACATGTCCAGTATCTACCACTCACTAAAATTTGGCAACCATGGATGTTGTTTTAGAATTGTTGGTTATTAACATTATTATTACTAATATAAACTACAACAACAAAAAATGAGATACATAGCAGATATTGATTATTAATCCCTGCAAATCTCTAGAAAGTGTAAGTAGGTACTGTTTTCCTATAAACAATTGAAAGAAGTATTTTCAATCAGGTTATAAAGGGCCATTTTTCGGAAATGAAGATCCAGCTTCTGGAAGAGCTGAGCACCCACACTTGCTGAAGGAACTGCAATTGTTGCTCTGAAAACTGGCAAAGTTTTTTTAACATGCGGAGGAAAGAACACTGCAGAAAAGAAAGAAATCAATACCTAGTGTATTACTACGTAACTATATGCCAAATCAATATTAGAAATAGAGTAATGTAATAAAATAAAGTAAATATTACAAGGGCAGAGAGAAATAAAAGAGAAATATTACAGGGCCAAAAAAAAAATCCATAGTGAGTATATTTATCTACATTCCAAATGCAAATCTGCATTCTAAATCAATACCAGAGATAGACAACTAGTGTGAAAAGAACAGAAATATTGCCAGGATGGTGAGATCCATACTGAGAGTGTCTATACTTTCAAAAACAACACGGGAGAGAGCCTGAAGTCAGTTATTTGTAATATTCCAATTCATCTAATTTTACATCATGGCGTCCAGAATTTAAAGGAAACTCAAAATTGAATAAGATCCTTGGAAGAAGAGAAAGTGTACTGTCCAAACACACCAACTGGCTGCACATGAAGCCAAACTATGTTTATTAGGTGATCCCACTGCTCTCGGTCAATGCAGTTTTTTTGCTATTTATAAATAGTGCTTACATTTTTACCCTATCTTCTCTTTCTCACTTGCAGATGCTGTGTTGTTCTAAATTAATTACAGCTGGTGAAAGGAGAGACAGTGATTTTATTTATGTTCCAATCTATAAAATATGCTGTTTATAACCCATTCAGCATAAAGAATAAAAGGACCTCTGTTTGGTATCTTTACATTTCGGTGGACTACTCAGATTCCCATATCAAGAGGGAACATAAAGTGGTGACCCAGCTACTCCCAGTGCTGTCGTAACCACTGCTTGAGTAAGACAACATAATACAAGAGAGCTAATCATGTCCCTGGATATGAAAGGAAAATGGCATTTTTCTTGCACGTGCTCCTAACCTAGTGTTAGAAATGCAGCAATGTGCATTGCTGGTCTCTACTTCTCCACACGAGCAACAGATCCATAGGCTCTTGACGTGCTACTGTTTTTGATGACAAAGTTAAAAAGAAATATCACCAATGTGGTAGCTTCTTCCCTCACATTTTTCCATCTTCCTCCTCCAGGTTTTTCAGAAATATCAGTAATAATGATATGAAATATTAAAAAGTAGAAATTCATCATATAAATACAATGTATGGGTTATTCCAGGATGTTTCTGATAGGCCAAATGTGTGGTAGTTGTGGTCAGTGAATGCTATTAAGGTAGTGTATTTCTCACATGACATGTTTTACAGTGTAAAACTGCTTCTAACATACTTCACATGAAAGAATTTTCCTTTTGTTTTGACCACTGTGAAATGGGAAATACTTATAGGAAGGATCAATGTTCTACAATGTGTCAGGTACTGAAAGTGCTTTTTCTAATATTGTGTAAAGGATTATATAATTAAAGGAACCGCCTCACTGTAAAACTGCTCTTTTCCCTTGCCTCACTTCAGAGCCTCTGTGTATAGACTCTTCAGTTTGTACCTTAATTTCAAATTAAGATTTATAGGAATAATTCACATACATATAGGGACCAGCAGTACCTTGTGGTTCATAAAAATGATGTGATTACAATATAAGTGAGTGCACAGACTGTAGCAAAATATTACCCATGGAAAAGAGTGATTGCACTTGTGACAGCCTCTTTGTTGCTATGGTATCTCTTTCCATGCCTTTGGCTAATCTGTTACTAGGAGAAATTTGCAGCTGTCTCAGCATGTTTCTCGTTGCTAACTCGGAGACCACTGTATCTAATCTGTCATTAAAATAGCACTAAGTGGCATGCACACATTTTCTAAGAATACATACAAATTTTAGCTAGTAATGGAAATTTGACATTTTCTAGGGTCAAATTGGATTTTTGTATTAATCAGTAATTATTGTTTTGATCTAGCATCACAGTTCTTTAATTTCAAAGCTTTGTGTTTTCTGTAAGGTGCCTAAACACTAACCTTTTGGGACATTTGGACATTTTGATGAAAATAGTTAGCATGCCAGCCAACACGTTAAAAGGAATTATCAGTATTCAGGACCATGCAATTGACTGATTTTCCTAAAAATAGCCTTTATATACCAAATTTGCTTCTTTAATGTGAAGCTGGTGTGCCTAGTTCTATCCAATGAAAAGTTGTGAGACTACGTTGGACAGGAGTGTAGGCCTACAGCTTGATGATGTTCATTTGTGGTCACAGAAATCTACACAAGTCCTTTCCACAAAAGCAAATGCACTCTAAAATACCTACAAAAGACTAGTTATGGAATAAAGGATTAGTAAAGTGTTTCGGTGTGAAATGCTGTAAGCAAAGTCATAGACTGAAAGGCCAGTAAAACTTGTTGGGCAGGTGAGGATAATCCAAACATTCAATTCCCAAGACATTTTCAGTCTCAAATTTTGTTTAGTTCTGTTCTGATTTTGAGTCCTATGGATACTGAAATTAGGAATGAAAGTGAGTAACACCAAAAGAGCGAATAGGCTAAAAGCAATGTTCACAGGAACACATCTTTTGAAAAGAGGGAGCCTGATTATCCATTGCCTTGCTATATATCTCCCTGTGAATACACTGAATCTTGTCTCTAGCTATTCAGAAGGGGTAATCTAATTTTTTTTTGTGAGTAGACACACTGTAATAATAATGAGAAATGGAATCTTTTGCAATCCCTTCCTCACACTCACAATGTTAGTAATAAATGCTGTAGTTCACACATTTTTATCAGGGAATAGTTTTTCCGAAGGTAAGACTGCAGCTAGGATCCATTGTAAAGCACCATTTTAGCTTCTGCAGAACCTGAACCTTGCAAAAATTATGCTGAAATCAAAGGAAACTATTGCTGCAATAATTAAAGAAAAATGCAAATAGATTTCAGTTGCATGTCATTAATTACTAAGCAGAGATTTTTGCAACCATTACTTTCTTCTGTGTGCAAATCCTCCAATTCATCAGTCTAGCCAAGATGTTTTCTGCCTTTGTCCCAAAAGATTCAACTTGTGATTTGTTTCTTTTTTTTAATCTTCCGCCTTGTCCTTTGCTGGCATGTTTGAGATATTGACCTCACGTCTGAAGAATAATTTACTGCCTCTGTGATGGAAAATAAGAACAAGTTCTTAAGGCTGTTTGTTAATGACTTCTAATGGTTTTCTTCACTTCATGAATTTTCCACTTTTCCAACATCCTGACACCAAAATCAAAGATGTTTCCATTTCCATTTGCCACTTCATTCTGCCAGTGTATTTGCCATTCACAAGAAGGGCCCTTTGAATACCTAGTAGTCTTTTTAAATTTTCTTGGAAATTTTTTGTCAGCTTCTACTATCTCAGAAATTACTGTACAAGAAGATGGTATTCAAATGCCAGTATTGTGTGAATCATGCTGGCGTTCTTCAAAACTAGTGCTTCTTCCTTGTCTCACCCTCCTTTGTAGTCTGTAGGGACTTCTTTGGATCATTTCTGCAAGTCAGAAATGATACGTTTCAGCTCAGAGAGACCAGGGTCTTCCGAAACCTCACATTATCTGCTGCCTAAATAGCTGCAGGCAGAATTTTGCCTCTTTTCCTGGGTATTTGGCACAGGCTTCACAAACTCTACATCACCGCTTAGTTGCAGAAATGTGTGAGGGAGTGGAAAATTGTTCAAAAGGTTAATACTTTCAATTCTTCAGAATAATATCGTTTTCTTGAGGTTTTTCCTTACTCATTAGGACTGTTTATAGAAAACAGGAAACCCTCTTGTTGCAGCTCTGCTTTTCTGCCTTCTAATAGGGAAGGAAATGGATAATAATCATTTTGGAGAGTCAGACATGCGGGGCATTCTGAGCCTAAACAGTCACTGTTGGAGAAGTGAACAACTCTCAAACCAGTTGAAATAAGATTACTTAGACATTATTCCCTTGCGGGGAAAAGTCAGCATGATTTTAAATCTTAAATACTTCTCCATAATAATAATGAAGATAGTCCAATCCTTTGTGAGAAGTTTTCAAAATGAAGAAAAATTTCAGACAGGAATAAGTGGAAGATTTCTGTCTACGACTAAATTAATAAAGAAGACAACCAACATAGGCTTAATTTCTATGAGAATTTCAAAATTGTTCAATTTTTTAATGACTTGTGGTTTACTCCTTCTTCCACCCCAGTGAAAGTCAAGTCAATTTCAGGAAAGACACTATTGCTGTGTATAGAGAAAAGACTCCAAAGGACTTTCTATGTTCTATAAAATGGACTCTGAGCTTTCTTCTACTGCCTTATTACTATAGACATGTGATCCCTTCTCAGATCTTACAGTTCTGATTATCGTCTATCACCTTCCATATCTGCAGTGATAAAAGTCATAGAGTTCTGAAATGCAGATTCTGAGTGAAGCTACAAAATTCCCAGTTCACCAGGGCTTATTTGTATGATGAAACCCGTAAAATTATATTGGCAAGATTGAACACAAGTGCACCTCCAGTTTATGAAGATCAATGGGATCTCAAAGACGCAATGGATTGTGTCTAACCAACATGTATCTACAAACTCAGTAGTAATAGAGCTGAGAATTTTAATAGAGCTGCAGTTTTGTCTCTTCAGGTTGAAGAACGTCAGAAGATAAGTTACTGATGCCAGCCATAAGATCTTGTTTCTTCATCCTGAATTCAAGCTTTTTGGCTTAGGAACATGTCCCTGACAAAGAAAGACCAAAGGACATTATCTCTGCTCATGCTGCGTCTAATTCAGGCAAATGCAATCCAAAATCAGATTATTTCTAGAATTTGGAGATCCCTCTGTCCTGACCCCTTGTCTGCTTTTCAGAGTGATCTTGGAAAATACAAATTTATTGTCTTCAAGGCATCATTCCAATTCCACTTGCTAATAATTGTTGTTCATTGTCTGCAAAGTACCAAAAAAGGAACAGTAGACTTCTAGAATGTAACGGGACAAATTTGAAGCATATTACTTGGAAAACAAATTCCTTTTTGGAAGGTCATTAATGAAATTGCCAGAGTCCTTTCTCTTTCTCATGACCTTAAAGCACATTGCTGGTCTTTACATTCCTGAAATTTGAAAGCAATAACCTCTTCTCAGCCTTTTGGCCTTTTTTTCATTACTTGAGATTTTAGAATAACAGTGTCTAATTACAATTAGATAGTTTGATTCATTCATACTTTGTCTTGGGTCATATTCTATTTAGAAGATAATGAGAAGACAACTGGACAGGTTCTATAAGACAAATTAAATTGAATACCGCAGCAGGTTCTTTAAAAGCCTGACATTCATTTTTAGCTTTCACAGGAAACTTCTTTTCTGTGTACTGTGAAGTTCAAAAATAATATCCAGATGACCCTGAGTACAGAGGTGTTACAGGGTGTTGTGACATTCACCTGGATGTCTCCATAATACTCAAGCAAGAAAACATTTACTTATTAAAATGAAAACACTAGTTCTTTTCATCTTTGACTCAGATGACTACAACTATTAGTTGGGAATCTGCCACCATAATCTTGACTATGTCTTAGTGAAACAGACTTTATGTGTTATTTTCCTGGGCAATGAAAAATCCTTCTTATTCATCTATGACAGCCTCTGGGCAAAAAGCCCTCAAATCTTCCTTTTTCACAGTTCTATTACGACTTGAGAAAAGATGACAGGGATTTTTCAGAAATTCTCAATTTCTGCCACCTTTCTTCTCTTTCTTATCTATATTGAAGTGATGGCATGATGGGTGCTCATACAGGAGAAAGTTAAAATTAGATTTTCTTAAAATAATTTTATATTCTCTGAATGGGTACCCACTACTCTGTCAGTACCCATTGTGTAGGCTGAAATTTCTCCAAGCACAGAAGAGTCTTTTCTTCATGTGGAGATTCTAACTGAATGAAAAGAGAAAGGAAAATGATCGAAGGGTTTCGAGTTGATGACTGAATCATTGTTTTTAAGCATTTTTTTTACCTGCCTGGATATTGGTCTGCTGTTTTCTAACTTGTGTTTTAGTTGTCTTATATTCCCTCAGCTATGGCAGTATTCCTGGAGCCAAATGTGTGTGCACTTCCTCAAAATGCCAGCAATGGAAGCTGGTAAGCAAGTGGGGAAAAATCACCAGAGGAATCTCAGAAGCTTGGGACAAAGGCAGAAAACACATCAGTACTGCACTAACAGAACAGCAGGTACTCTTATAGAGAAGGTAAAATTACAGGTAAGGAAATAATTTACATTTCTATTTTGAACTTGTCCACATGGCTTGTAACTCTCCATTCAAAATACCAGGAAAAAGCCCTACAGCATAACATTAGAAGAAGAAAAAAAATCTCAAATTTGATTAATTTAGACTGCCTGATTTTTTTAGCGGGGATAATTTGAAGCTTAGTCAGACGCCATTTCTGCAAAAATATATTAAAAGTTGAAAATCCTTTATACCTATTAGACAATTTTAGAACCTCAATCTAGTTTTAAAACAAGGCTGGTTTCTTTTATTTTTAATTTGTTTTCCTGTTTTATATTTAGAATGTAAACACCGGAAACTTCTTGTTATAGATTTTCCTTTCCAAACAAAAACAAGTGTAGGCTATACTTTAGGCAAGTGAAGTCAGATAAAGCCAAAGACAGAAGGACTCTGTTCCCATCTCTCCACCTCCACTTACTCCCTGACAGTTGAAAGGGTAACGTGACTCTTCACTATGCTTCAGTTTCCTCACATGTTGAAAGGAAGGAGGTTATTTTTATCTCCCACTTGGGATGATTAGGTGGAATAAGAGGTGTAAAAGAGAAAAAAATTACATTTATGTAATTAATTGTCTTGCAGTCTTTTATGCCGCCATGCTGCAGTCCCACTGTGGAGTTGTGATCACCATAAAAACCTCGAAAGGATATATCCTTGTCTGAATTGCTGCAGTTATTATCTGTTACAGAAAGTAAAATAAGTTTTATGTTTAAGCCTTCTTTTAACGTGAAACTGTTTTCTGTAAATATTTTGTTAAGTTAAAATAATTCTACCATAAACTCAATTCTCTACCGAGTTACAGAAACACTGGGAAAAGTAGGGTATGTTCATTACAGTGGCATAACCTTTTGGAAGACAGTAATAATGAGTACATAGGAAAGACTAATGAATTGGATTTAGCCTTGATGTAACTCATAACTCTTCATCAGATATTCCCTATCATAATTGTCCCAGTGAGTTGTACCAATTAATTTTATTTTGTAAACTATCCAGTTCAAGGAAATATGAATACAGGACCATATTAATTTGTTTCATAGTATTCAAATATGTGGAGATTTTATTTAAGCAAGTAGTTATTGAAGTTTTGAGTTTAATCTTACGTATTTCTAATTATCATATGCAGCATTATATTTAAGCTAAAAAGCCTAAAGAAAATAAAAGAAGAAAACTTAAAGAAATTTTGGTCATCTTTTGAGTTGCTGTGCAGCCCTTTTCAGATGCAATCATTATCAGCAGGTGCAAAATCTACCTCAAATATCTAGATGAAGAATTATCTGTCTGAATTGAATATTGTCTTTTGAAATGTGTAATGTGCAATCTGTTATTTTATGGAGTTTCCTGCAACCTTCTAATTTTTTTTTTTTTTTACTTTAAACATATATGAGAAGAACACACTCAAACCAATCATTTTGAAGGAATTGTCTTCTGACTTCATGACTCGTTTCTGTATCCCAGGTCTATGCATGGACTTATTCTCAAAGAACTTTTCAATTACTGTTTTGTTATACTTAAATATTGCTGATAAACTTTAAAAAATGAGTGTAATCTGTCAGTTTCTATTGCTTTTTGGTTTGAATTTGGGTATGTTTGAGTAATTTTAAGATCATTCACTTTTCCTAAGAGAATTTGCTCTGATTTTGAAATTTGTTTTTTTCTGTCATTTTGTATTTTTCCTTGTAAGTTTAAAAAAATTTCAACTATCCCAGTTTTGTTTTCTGTAACTAATATCATAACAGTGTAGTACTTGACATGTGTTTGTTTCTTAGGCAAACGTGTAAAACTCCTCAAGTCCGAATGGAGAAGTAGAGAAAGGAGGTTTCTGCTGTGCCTGATGACAATTTTTGTTTTTTCCACACACAAAAAATATTCTGGCTCCATGTTGGAGCACTAGTTGTGATGAATTCTAGTCTTGGTCGGATTCTAAGGAAGGGCCAGAACGTTCGTTGAGGAATAAAGAGTCAAACCACTCCAGAGAATGTGTCCAGCCCTGGTTTATTACTCACAGAGCAGCAGGTGTGTACAAATACAGGTTTACACAGTATTAAAGGAATTGTCATACCTTACTCCTCATTGAAGTCGACTAGTTTGCTGCAGACATGAAATAATTGTGGCTCATTTGGGTAGAGTTTCGGTGCCTAGGAGGTTGTGCTCCTAAGCAGTCCAAGTGTCAGTTAGATGCTTCTGGAAGCCTTAAAATGTCTTTCTTCACACGCTCCACTTTAAAGGTCGACCCAGTGGATAAACTTAAGTTACTCACTCTCATGGGAAAACAACAGACGCTCTGAAGAACAGCACTTGGAAGGGAAGTCCATTTTAGTACATTCAGTCTGGTGTGGCATTTGTACTTGAAACTCAGTGTCCCCTAATGGATTACTTAAATTTCAGGAAAAACTAAGAAATGGGTATTTCCATTATATCCCTAAAATAGGCTAGAATTTGTCTATTTCATCTTAAAACTATGTTAAAGATTAAGAACTTTATAATTTACTGGAACATATGCCATGCTTTAAAGTATTTTTCCTTTACTTATTTTTCTAGTCCTATCTTTTAGATTATTGGAAGTGGGCAGCTCAATTTATGTGTGAAAGGTTTCCAAAGCCTTTTAGTTTCAATTAAAATTTTTCACGCCGATTGTCTAGATCTTCAATTTGCCACCAAAAATCTGCTGCTGAAATGATTAAGAGCAGTGGGGAAACAAGGAGTACAGAGCTATATTTCAAATGGCATTGAATGAAAAGAGTTTTCAAAATGTTTGTCTCATTATAATGGAAGTCTTAAGCACAGGAGCTACCACCAATGCAGTTCCAATTAATCACTATGCAATAAAAATGTGGAAGAATTTTAAGGTTTTAGATGGTTATCAAAGACATGGGAACCTTTTGAATCATGTACTGGGAAATGTTCTGTTTAAATAACAAAATGAGCTAGTCATAGGTCCTGAAGGACAGACCTGAGGGTCTAGAATTCCAAATTTCTTAATAACAGGCTTGGAAACGTGTTTAGATTAATACTTTTCATACTGCAATGCCTAAAATGAAACTAAGGGAACCATTTAAAGCTCTTGAGTCTTGACATAAAAAGTTAGGTAGGGGCAAAGTTTTATAAACAGAAATGAAACATTTGATGGCTTGAAAAAGTGTCTTCCAATATGTAACCTACTCTGAAGGTAATTGAATCCATATAGTTATCATTAAATATCTGTTTTCAGACCACTCACAAATCACTAAAATTTTGCCTTTTTTTCATTCGCCCAAGTCAAAGAGCTGTCTGTAATACTAAAACAAGCTCCTGTGTCCTAATTACAGTTCTCTGTTGCAGTTACCTTGAAATGTGCTTGAATCACCTTAATTTCTCAGGTTTTTGAAATGGTTCCTCCTGCCTCCAGGAACTTAGTTATCTAGCAATAAACACCCAAATCCACGCCTACTCTATAGAGCATGTGCATGTAGTAGCCCTATTGCAGAAAGGTCCTTAACATATTTTTGTCCACTTTTCCCAATTCATTAGAACATAAATTACAGGATTATCCATCTGTGAGGAAATTGTGAACCTGTCTTTTATTAAAATTTGCAAAGTACTTTGGAGTATCATTGGTACAAGACAGTAGTGTTAGAACAGAAGAATTTTCCAGGCTTACAAGTGGAACAGTTTCAGTGAATGAACACGCACAAGTGGCAATGTAAACTGTCATTTGCTTTCATAAGCTACGTATGAATGATAGCGCATGGCAAACACACTGTATGGATTTTAAATTTCCAGGAAATAGTGTGCTTCCATCTGTTCAAAAGATGCATTTCCAGCCTCCACCTCATTCTCAGAGGGCATGAGTGGAAAAAATGCACTGGCAGATGTTTGTTTCTGGTTATATGGGCCCTTCTGTTTCTACACTGTAATATTTATATTATGTTTTTACTATCACAACAAAGCTAATTATGTTATAGAAAAATATGACTGATATAGCCCTCTTGAGTTTGTTCCTTTTTAAGAAAGGTTTGCTAACAAATCACTTTGTTCACCATTTTAATATTTTTTGTGGTTTTTTGCATACAGGATAAGAAAATACAACATTAAGGATACAAAATTATCAGAAATGTACTGCATACAAATAAGGGCTGTTTTGGTGTGGGATTTCTGTCTTTTCTCCATGACTTGTAGGTCAATCCATAGCCAGGCATTTCTTCAAGCAATTCCTTATGGCTCATGTCATTCCCTGTTATTTAGCTTATCTCATGTTGGTCATTAAATAAATTTGTGAGATCCATTTTATTTTTCCTTGAAAGTCCCATAACATTTTTGTTTCCCAAAGGCATTTAATATTTTATAGAAAAATGCAAGAGGTGCCAAGATGACTTTTCTTTGTCTCATGAAATTCCACTTAGCTCAGGAAATAATTTCCTTTCTCTGTCTTGTGTATCTCAGGAAAAAAAAAGAAAAGAAAGATAGCTTGAGTTTGCTTAGATGACACAGGCTATGACCACACACATTCCTATATAGTTGATGGAACAGTTCTAATTAAAAAGAAAACCTCCAGTATTAAGTTTGTCTGTTTCTTTGCAGAAACCTAGAACAGGGGGTCCATCATGTTGAACCATCTGGAGGGAAGACACAATGACTCAAAAATTTTCCCTTTTCTTGATTACATTTTCTTGATTACAACATCTTTCGTTGGTACAGAGTCCTGGCTTCCTTTCAACTCTCTTCACCCACTGAAGTCTCTTCTATACTGTGCACAATGGAAAAGAGATAGAATTGAATTGCAAGGGAACACATAAAAACTCAAGTTGCTAACTTTCAGGTGCTTGACTTTGCAAACTCAAGAGCCAGTTTTCAATATCAATTTTGTGTATCGTTTAGGATAAACACAGAAAAAATAAAAAAGCTGCTAATCAAAAAATAGTAATGTAGAAGTTGTGTTATGAAATGTTCCAGCCCACACTTAATTTCAATATACCATATGTTGTTATCTATTTTGTTCTAACATTATTAAATAATTGTGTGCCTAATTTTGGATGGATAAGCTATTCTGTAGTTAGCAAATGATTAGTGATATATTTGTTTCTCTGAAGAAACAGAAGATTTTTAATACCTAGTTGTGGTTCTGTAACTTTGATGTTTAGGTGCTTGAATTTAGGGGGAAGTACTTTAGAATTCAGGGAATATTCACTCAGCCATTCTTTACATCCTATGGTCTTGATTTTCCTTCCTTCCTCTTCTAAGGCAGCAGAAAGTCCTGAGTAAAAGTATCAGACTTGGGTTTTATTGAGAACGCATTCTTATGAAACAAACAATATTATCTGTTGTATTCATCCACTGTGTGGATTTCACAAGTGAGGATATTTTTCACCCATTGAGTGAGCAGCACTGGAGGTTGGAGGTTGTCCAAAAAAATCTCTTGAGGCTGGTAGCTTTTCTAATATGATGTCATGGGGTCTTTTCATCTTTGGTCCATTATGCATTACCCTGGCAAAAATGTTTTACCCAAAGACTGAGTTTGTTCTGAACATTTAGTGTGCAGAATAATGTGGAAATCTTCAGGTGCATTTAATTATATATTGTTGTGTTAAAACAAAACAAGTGAGTCCACATACAATTATAGCCAATTTACAGCAGCCACTCACTAATTCAAATTTAAAAGTCTGCAACTGCAGAGTAATTATGCTTTAATTGCACATTTAGAACAAGAAAGTGAAGAGAATTTAATGTGGTGTATTTATGATATAACAATGATGTGAAAAATTTTATTAGTATAAAGGGAGTAATTGTGTTCCAAGAATGAACAAATTAGTTCAAATCAACACCTAGGATGCTAAAGGTTTAATGTTCTTTTTTAGTTTGTGTTGTTAATTTTCCATAATATTAATTATTAACTGAAAACTTGATTAGACTTGATTTGCACCTATTCAGGGTGTTACTGATATCTAAGGATTTAGAAAGATTAGACACATACTGTTATTGTTCTCTCTTTTCCTATAAAGGCCTTTGGCACAATACCTTAGTACCTTTCTTCCCAGACACTTAAATCAAATAGCATTTACTATATCCAGAACCAAGCATTTCTGCGAATACCACCACCAGATGTTAGCTAAAATTTCATTGCTTCTCTGTGAAATGCCTTTAGCAACCAAGAGATTCATTCACTCCCTGATGTTTCTGGTGTATGGATAGATAACTTCCATTAATGTTGATGTGCAATCTATGCTTGCACATAATGAGTATTACCATCTTACACAGGGGCAAATGTGGACTACTGTATGTATATACACATACGTCAGTGACCTGATAGGGAGCAGAAATTTGAATGGCTATCTGCTTTCTTTCTTATTTTTATCACCTATTTAATTTCCGTGACAGTGTATATTGCTTTCCTAGGGGTGTTTTGACCACAGCATTGTAGAGCTCGGAGGGGAGGGCAGATAGGCCTGCAGATTATGTTTTTTACTGAGTTTTTGTGTGATTGAAAATACATTGGCACTTCCAAACAGCCATGTAACTGAGCAGTCATGTGTGTGCAAAACTGCTCTTTTTGCTAGCTGCAATTGATCACCTTAGCCCATGCATGGCAGAGCTGAATGTAATAGAAATAATACATCACAGGATAGTTGATGTTGGAAGGGAACTCTGGAAGTGCCACCCCCTTGCTCAAGCAGAGCCATCTAATGCCAGTTGCCCAGGACTAGACAACTTTTGAATATCATCAAGAATGTAGCCCACAATTTCCCTGGGCAATCTGTGCTAGTTCTCAGTCACCCTTGCAGTAAAGAATTTTTCCTGAGATGGAACTGCCTGTGTTTGTTCTCATTGCCTCTTGTCCTGCTAATGATACCACTTGAAAAGAGTCTGGCTCCCTTTTCCTAGCGCTCTCTCTTCACGTATTTGTACACATTTATAAGATCCCCTCTGAGCCTCCTCTTCTCCAGGTTGAACTGTTCCAGTGCTCTCACCTTTCCTCATATGAAGATGCTCCTGTGCCTTATGTGCCTCAGTGGCTCTTTACCGGATAGGTAGATAGGTAGACATATAGATATATAGACATGTATTGCAGATGAAGCTAATAAAAATCCACCTGTATCAGAAGATGTGTATTTTACATTGTGTGGCTCAGTGGCACCTGGCTCCATGAGTAGAATTCCAGCTTTTTACAATAAAGCAAAAGATAAATAACAATAAGATAGTGCATCAGCCTTTTGAGCTTTGGTTCAGGGCACAGAAATATGTTGCCTGACTTTTAAATTAATTCTTTATTATTTTTTCAGGCAATCTTCCACTTTAGAAAGGGCCACATGAGGCTCT
Source organism: Grantiella picta (assembly GCA_013397955.1). Taxonomy (NCBI): domain Eukaryota; kingdom Metazoa; phylum Chordata; class Aves; order Passeriformes; family Meliphagidae; genus Grantiella; species Grantiella picta. The sequence goes on from VZRM01004850.1 coordinate 2,779,879, forward strand.
TTCCAACAGCAAGACCAAAGCAAAATAAGAGCAGTGTAATAAATAAGCCTATGTATCATAAAAATCACGAAGCACAATTTTATTATTGCCTTCAGTGCAGTTCCTAGAAACAACTCAGTGGAGAAGGCAAAGTGAAGTAATGAACTTCTTGAACAGTCTGTTTAATATTCTGTTTGTTGCACGTTTATGCTCTGCAGGGCTGACGAGCTGTATGCAAACAGTTTTGCTGAGGGCAAAGAATGTTTCATCATTAAAGGAGCATGACCCTTCTCTCTGTGATCAAAATGAAAAGCATATGCCCCTTGATGTCATAAAGTGTTGTGACCATTCCAATGAGCTCTTCCTCAAGCATTGGGAAGTTGTCCCCTGACACAATTTGGTATTAAAAGGTTACATGATGATTAATTGTATCCACTGACACAGCAGAAATATTCCTCAAAGTTATGTTTCTGTGATATGACAGATTTTTTCTTTTAAAGTTTAAAATCCAAGTCAGTTAGAGGAAAAGTCCAATTACTGTGAAATGCCTTGTCTTCCACTCTTTCTCTGTGGTTCTTCTGTTTCACTCTTCTTTCATGTTAGGCTGGGTGAAACCGCTCTAAATTAAATCCTTGGTAATCTTGTAATTTGTGAATAACAGGATCTCTATCTCTCGTTAATGTGTGCATGAGTTGTGTCCTGTTTCTCCACTAAGTGATTATTGCTTGCTTAGATGTATTAAGCTTTTTACAGGACATTGAATGATTCTATGATATTATGATTGTGTTGTAAAGAATCATGCAAAGAACGGAAAAAAACCAGCTCCAGTATCGATTTCTGCATACTCAACGGCTAACATTTTAAAAGCATAGTTACCATAGAGAATTTTAAAAAACCACAAAAAAGAATAACAGAAAACAGAAATTTGTGGGTTGGTAATTCATGATTTTATTATATTTTCAGGCATGGTCACATTTCAGTTTCTCCTTGTCAAATCCTTTTCCCACAAAGCACTTACACAGAAAATTTAAGTTGGGGAGGAATGCCATCTAATACTATTGGAATTTATTAAGTTATTTAAAAACAATCAGAAGAACTTTGCTGGACAGAGATCTTACAATTCAGTCTCAGTTTCCAGTACTTCGGAAGTAGATTCATTATGCCCAGTTTTGATGTTCTGATTTTCTTTTTCTTTACAGGTAACCCGATAGCTAAAGACAAATCAAGCTGATCTCAAGGCTGATGACATTAAATACAACACATAGGAATTTCATCCCTCGAGGCAATCCTTGAAGTGAAATTTTATACTGCTGGGGTGTGTCCTTCAGAATCAATTGTTTCAATGAGAACCTGACTTGTAATCAGCAACAGCCTTGAGATCAAAACTACTGGAAAGTTATTTTGAACTTCTGTGTCACAAATATTTCAACTGATTGAACTGTGTACACTTGTAAAATTGCACTTGCTGAGGAATTTGCAGCTGTAATCATGAGCTGATATTATAAAGGTGCAGAAAAGCAGCAAACTTTTGGGTTCTCCGTTGCAGATCAGTGGCTTTTCATCTTGATGAAGTCAACCTCTGAAATGTATTGGATCCTTCACTCTGAAATGATCCCTGGTCCACTGTTCAGATTGCTGGTGGGACTGCATACTGCTTTAATTAAATTTCTGTTGCAGAAATCATCCTCTGGCATGGTGCAGTCTTAGACATTTTTATTTGTCTTCTAATCTTGCAGCTCTCAAAGGTACATATTTCAACATCTTGAAGTTGCTTTGTTATAGGAATGGAATTATATATCCATTGTTAATAATTATTGTTGACAAGTAAGAGTTATCTGAATACATCAATCATATTAGAATGTATAGTCAGGTTGACATGTTTCCCTAAGGCTAAGCAACTACTGCAGCTTAACAGTTAAAGAAAGTAATGGTCAAAACTCAATTACCACTTCCATTATAAGGCATTTTATATCTTTAAATATACATTTCCATTTAGTTTGAAGGAAATGGGTGTTCCCAATATGTACTTTACTTTCCTAACCTTTAATTCATTTAAATTCACAGTAAGCAATCAATTACAGTATTTTATCCCTTTTTTATAAATATAGGCAGGGATGTAAATTTGAAATTTGAAATTATGATATTGGATGGTAATAATTCAGAATTTTTGTCTTTTTATTGAGAAATAAAATCTCTTTCCTGAACCGAAGTACTGATGGATGCTTGTGTAGATGTCTGCTCAGTTTGTTTGCTACAAAGGAAAAGAGTCCTAATGCTCTCCCAGATTTACACTGAATGGGTATATTGCTTGCTTACAGTCATCCAATTCAGATCTGACCCTTGCCAAGATTTCATTTTTTTTTTTTTTGTTAGAAATTCTTGAACTTTACGATGTGCTGTTACATGAAAAGAATCCTCAATATTTAAAGGCCTTAAGCATCTCTGAGGTTTTTCCTAAGTTATTACAGAATGTATAATTTTATACTTCATTAATGTATATTGTACAATCTGTAATGTTGATACAAAAGAAATTTGGTAATTCCTTTTAGTGACACTGCATAAACATACTTACTAGAGGGAGTTCTGACTGTATGCTTTGGTGAATTGAAATGAAAGCCCCACACACTTAATGGTAGTCAAAAGTACATAGAGGTAAGCTTATTTAAGTCCTGTGCAGTTACCAAAGAGAGCAAGCAAGCAAAAACCAAACAAACGAAAAAAAAACCCCAACCCCCACCCTCCCCGACCAAAAAAAAAAACCAAAAAGAAAAGAAATAGAGGGAAATTATTTTATCATTACAAGCCACTGATGTGGCTAGTTTAGTTATATATTAAGTTCTATGATGGATGAACACCCTGTAGTGCTCTGCCTGTCACTGTAGCCCCTGCTGTTCCAAAACCATTTCATTACCTCTGCTGTATTATTGCACAGGAGAGCTTAAATAAAATAAATGACTGTTGGGAACGAAATTGAGAAGTATATTCTGTCATTCTGCTGGGAAATAATAAAAGAATATTGGCAGAAAAAGATCTTATTTTCTGAATAAAATTTAATTAGAATAAACCATTTGTACCAGAAAATAGGTATCTTGGTATTTTAGGATGGATTAGTATTATATGGATTTGTGCTAATAGGTTCAGGATGGAAGGTAATATCTTAAAGAAGTTGTCTGGGACAGTGCAAAGTGTAAATGTGCTGTTTTGTAAAATCTGAATATGGCCTCTCTTTGGTCAAAAATCTATATCATGCTTCTCAATACTTGTTTTCTTTGTTTCCTTGTTCTTTAACAGCGCTGAAAATCCTGTATTATATACAAGTGTAACACATGCATACCAATAAATGAAAATAAATGGATTTTCAAATATACTAAATATATTACCTGCAGTAGATTAATGTTGTGACTATTCATAGCAAGTTAATAAAATTGTAGTATAAAATGGAGTTCCCTGTATGGGTGTGCACTTTGGAGATCTATTCTGTTTACTTAGGGAACAAAATAATTTTTTAGTGAATAAGAATCTCAAGTGTTAACTTCATATTAACTTCATACATCTTCAATAGACCTGAGAATATCTCCTACCACTTTGAAAGGTCCTTTTTTGAAGGAACAGATACCTATGGCAAATTCTGGAGGGTGTACTGCTGTTTTTAGGTCAGACTGAAAAAAATTTTTTTTCTTCACAAAATCCCTAAAAATTATCATTTAGATGTTTTAAGTAGCAACAAGACATGGTAGACAGTCCTGCAACAGTAATGTTCCAGGTTGATTTGTGGAACTGTTTAAAAGAAAATTTAAAAAAAGCCAGTTTGTCAGATCTGGTTGTGCACCTTGAAGCGAGCTGGGATGCACAGTTCAGGTACCCACAGTGCCTGTTTAGTGCTCCTTTGAAAATGGGGTGTAGGTGAATGGATCAGCATGTGCATTCATGTTGTAGGCATGTGAATTGCTTCAATTAAAACTTTATTCCTTTTACACTACTTCCTGGATCATTTAATCTAATTACAAAAATGATCAGGCATTAGGATCAGTGGGAAATCCATGTTACCCTTTGGTTTCAGTAATCATCAAGAAATCTGAACTGCAGAATATGCCTTCCAGTTCTGCAGTTCCAAATGATAGTGCATTGAGAGGGAAAGAAAAATCACTGCTTTTTTATCACTTTTCACAATTAAATGGATTGGATCAGTTCAACAAAGCACAAAAGAAAATCCTGATATGAATCTTAATGAAAAAATTCCATATCAGATCAAATAAATTTAAAATAGATCTTATAAAGCATTCAAGCCTAGATCTTGGTTATATCTGGTTTATTGGTTGTAATGAATGTTAAACTTTAAAACAGCACTGCTGCAGATACCACTGTTACTACCTATAAATTCACCTATTGTGCTATATATTTTCAATTTTTGTATTTATCCTGTATCTTTTAAATCTTGGCTCCTTCAGCTCTGCTTAAAAATATTACTAGTGTAGCACTTCAGTACTTCACCAAAACAGTGCAACTCTCTTTAGTGTAGAATCTATACGCTTTAGGAGTCCATCAGATACATTTATTTTGAAAGTAAAAAATCGGATAGAAAGTATTTTTTTTTTTGTTTTCATAAAAATATATTCAGGGACTCTTTTTCCCATTATAATTGTGCAGCTGGCTTTTATAATTTCCAGGTAATGCATGAAAGTCTGTTACAACATAACAGAAAAATGTGATTGGCATCCTTTTCTGTTGATTTACTGCCTCGTCCTTCATGCCTCAAATTTTACACATCTGCTGTTAACCAAGATATTGTCAAGGAAAAGGAACAAAGTTTTGATTTGCAAAAGAAGTGTTGCCCTAATCTCTAGTTTCTTTTTGCCAAAAGTTAGATAGCTCTGCATCAAACCTGTCACACCTGAGCAATCTCTTGCCATTAAATGATTTCTCATGGATTCAGAGAATAACTTAATAATAAGAATAGCTTAAAAATAAGAATAATAAGAATAATTTAATTACTTTGTTTGTCTTTATAACACAGTTTGTACCCTGATAAAATTTTCTGTTTATTCTTTCATAGAATGAGCAAACATTTCCAGATTACATCTTTGATCTTTTTTCTGTGGGAGGTTATGTAACTTTTGGCCACTATTTTACAGACATTAATTGCAAATATTTTAGAAAAAATATGACCGTTGTTTTTGTATCTTCTGTATTCATCTGTACTGCTTATGTGGTGATTAGAAGCAGTAGTATATGAAAAGGTTGAATTTCCCACGACTTTGTTTTGACAGATGAGATTACAAAGCCTGCCAATGTCTCTTTATCTGAAACTAACTTAAGGCCGTCTGGCAGGAGGGCCACTGATGGTGACACTGGAGACTCTTACATAAGGCAGTGACAGGTCTTTATCAGGCTGCTGTGAATAGGGAGCCAAACCACTGTGGGATGATTTCATCACCAGAGATGTAGGTTCTGACAAAGTGGATCCAACGTGTGAGCACTGGGGTACAGCCAGCATCCTGAACCTGGGGCTATGGGGGTGAGAGCAGGACCTTAGACCTCTGGGTTGGTGGAAAAATCTGTCTCGTGTCTCTGGGATTTGCTCCAAAGGCCGATAACAGAAATGGCAAGGCACCTCAGTGATTTCAGTGTGGTTGGGATAAGGCCTTCAGATGCAGATGAATGTTCAGCATTTTGTTTAGAAAATTCTGAATGAGCAAATTCATTAAAGTTCACATGCCCTAATTCAGGTTAATGTTTAAAGAAAATTCTCTCTATTTCTACTATATCCTTGCAAGTATACAGGTCAACCTGTGTAGCAATGGGAAGTGAAATCCAGTTATTCCTTCATAATAGAGTCTGTTGATTAATTATAACTAATCCTATCAATATTAGCTGTCACTGAAAGACTTGAAATAAATCTGGTTTTCAGTTCTGAAAAACAGTTTCTTGCTCAAATAAATTAAATTGCTTGTGTAATAGAAATATTATTGCTTATATGTAACTGTAACTGTAAAAGTTATATATTAGCTCTTTAAATTATGTTTATATTCAAAAATGTAAAATGTAAAATTTGATTTAAACCCTCTATAACAGCAGGGATGTTCTTTTTTCTGCTAAAACACTGGGGTAAACTAAGGACACTGTATTTTGGGATTTATGGCTTTCACTGCTTCAACTGCACAGCTGGGAAAACAACACATAAAAATACTTATGTTACTTACATTGGTGAGACATTTTTCTTGAGTATGAGGAATATGTGGAGTTGCAAGTTTACTCCATCTGAGCATAGTGGTTGAACCTCTTGATCTCTTTTCTCCTTACTGTCATAACAAATATGACAGAAACTTTACTTGGATTTTCCAGCCTTATGTCTTAGTATTTAAATCAGAATTTACAAAATGTACACTACTTCAGTCACTGTGTCTCCATATAAAGTAGGTTTTTTAGTCTATTTCTTCCTTATGATTAATTACCAATGCCATGTCATATTTGGGCACAGAGAATCTCACCCTTACCATTACTGATTCAGAGTTTGTGCACCTTTTTGTTCTTTGTTTTAGGTTTCTTTGTTCATCTTCTCTTGTTCTGGGATCCAATAAGTTCTTACAAAACTTCAGTAATGATGAGAAAAATGTTTTAATAAATAGTGGCCTGGAACTGAACACAGGAGGGCAGAGGGAGAGATGATGTGTTTCTATAATTTTATCTTAAAATAGTTTCCAGGTTAAACTATTCTTTCTAAGGAGAAGCAGTTTTTCCTAACTATAAATGGACTGTGTTTCAATATGCTCTCTGATCATAAAGCTGATGAAATGATCCTCTCTGTATGGCAGATTACCTCAGCAGAATTTACAAATGGAAGATGATGATTTTACTAATGTCCATGGGCAGGTAGACATAATTTGGTCCCAGATGCTCTGCCTAATGTTCATGGCAAAAGTGACTCAAAAACAATGCCTCCATATGCCATAATTGCTGGAATTATTTCTCAGGCATATTCCCTTGTCATCCCTCATACATAGAACTCATTAGATTCCTAGTGGGAGAACATATGGAGAAGAGAGATGATGGAAAACATTATAAAACAGATTGTGTATTTAAATTTATATTGTAAAAGACCTCTGTGCACAGGCAAACTTAGCAGAGAAAGTTCAAACTGTTTCTTTCCACTTCATAAGGAAATTGACATTTATGGAGCTGTTATCTCAGTGCATTCAAATCCACTTCTAGATGGTGGCTTAAAACCTGGCTTTAGGGATAATCGTGGGAATTTTGTTGCTAATTTGAGTGCAACGCTCTATTTCCTACATTTTTACTAATATTTCATTAAACTATAACTAAGACCTTTTCATTAATCAGAATGACCAGAAGTTCCACGCATACAAGTCTATCGGCAGAATCAGGCCTTTGGCTATGGATTTGTGATTTCAGTGTCAACATAATGTCTTTGATGAATACCATGTTTCTGTTCCACGAAAAAACTGTTAATGTTTCTTTCCTCCAGCTCAGCTAATGGATGGGGATCATGTCCTGTGCAGAGCTGTTTTAATGTCTCCTGAATATTATTAATTAATTATTTATCATCTATAATACTTAAATACAGCAAAAAAAAAAAGCTAACAACACACGAATTCAAAGTATTATACATTGACATTTGTGATGCTTTTTTAGTTACACTTAGGACTCTTTCCTGTTCTATGGTAATTTTTTTTCTGTTATTTTTTACTCAATACCTACCATGAAACTGGTTTCAACAGGGAACTTTTGGGGTCCTATTAAGTTTCCCTGTAGTAGAGATGGGCACTAGCAGAAGCTACTCATTAGACAGGTGGGAGGTCGATAGACTGATCTCTGGGAACACAATGACCTTACTGCAGTGGCTGATAAAATATGACCTATCACCTAGAGAAAGCATAGAAAGTGTTTCTAGAGGAACACTTCTGCAGATATTATTGTTGCCCAGATCCTAAAGGAACATTTCTGACAGGGCGCCTCTTATTACATGGAACTGAATCAAAGTTAAATCAATACAAGGACATAGAGAAACCCTGTGGACATCTATTACAGTGTGACCCTTCAGGCCTTAAAAATATCTGATATGTCCACAGGATGTCCATCTAGGCCACTGTCTTTTAAAAAGAAGACAGAACATAGATGTTTAGGTAACATTTGCAGTAGAGTTGTGTGTGAATTTGCTGGCCAATATGCTTGCCTAAGGCCAAGATTTGGTGTCACGTTGTGAGAGAGGACCTCCAGATGTTCAGATCCAACCCTCCTCCTTTGTTGCTGCAAATGGACTGTGTTATTATACTGTTCTTGTAAGCCAGAGTCACACAGTACACTGCTGGCACGCTGCATCACTTACCCTGCACCTTTCAGAGCAGAATAGTTACTCTGACAAGCCTCAGCAGGAAGCAAAATGTGCATTACCACACATGCTTTGTCTTAATACTGACAACCCTGATTATTCTCTATCTTGGGGTTGTTTTTTTTTTTTTTCTTACAGCTATAGAAAAAATGTTGATTATTATATGAAAATTTAAAATTTGTTCTTTTCCACCTGTCTGAACAATGCTCTTGAAAGATATATTTTGCAGTTTCTTATATGTCCATCCTATTACAATTTATTCATTTGTGCTATATATGTATTAGCCTCTCTGTCAGCTGCTGGTGGCACCTTTTAAAACAGTGTCATCCATTAGTGATTTTTTTAATCACTGCAGGAAAATGATCATTGGGTGGTAAGTCTTTCATCAGCATGTTGTGGTTTTTCCATTCTATCAGTACGTGCATGAGGAACTAGACGATGAAGTAGTAAAACAGCCTTGAAGATGTACTGATTTAATTAATCTCAAGCAAATCTCACCCCAAATAGACCTTGCTTAGTGAAGGAAGTTATAGCTCCTATGTGTAATATTGTGCTCCATCATTCAGAATATCCAGCCCTCTGCTTTGATTCAGCTTTGATTATACAGAAATTTGTGCGGAAGTAATATCGATTACTTCTTAATAAAAAAGATTAATAAAAAAGATTAATAAAAAAGATTAATAAAAAAGATTAATAGCGACTTGAAAGATGGATCCTTAAGTATTGATGTATGCGATCAAGTATCCAGCACATTTCAAATTCAGGGCTTTACCTAATGCTCCTAATGGATAAGGAAAGTAGCAAGTATTTTCCCCATTTTTATGTCCTGGGAAGGACATACAGACATACCAGAAGACTGGTATCTGAAGTGTTCACTGTACTTCAGTCAATGATGTGTTTATTGCCCAAGTCCATATAGTTTGCATCTTACCTCACCTTTTGTTAAATCATGTAACACAAGGACCTTAAACCGATTGATTTCTGCAATTAGCAGTTGTGAAAGGAAAGACAAAAGCAAGTTCAAGGCTGTTTATGTCTGGGTTAACTCCACTGTCTTTAGTGAAGTTATTTTCAAAGTAAATCTAGTCTTAAAATGCTAGATAAATAGTTCAGAAAATTAAGCTGCAGTTAATTTGAAGACTTACATTAAAGGGCACATGAAACTTCAAGGGCTTGGGTAAGAATAAAATAGAGATGACAGAAAATTTAGGTCTCTTTTACTGTTTTGCCAGATATCATATTGCTGTGTAATTGTGGGAATTATGGTCCTGGTCCCATCTGCAACAGAGAAATATGTGAAACTCAGTCCTGCTCTTATTCGTGGCATAAAACACATAACAAAGGCAGTTTATCAATGTCATTTGGCACAAAATTTTTCCTCTCAAAGCCCCAGTGTAAGGTCTCTGTTCCATGCCTATGCACCTTAAATCCTGAAAATAGAGCTTTCTGGGAGCTTAGCTGATGACTAAGGCTTCTTATGGACTTCTGCTGAGGTTTACATTTCATACTGACTCCCTATGCCACCTGCTCCAAAAACTGTATCATTGATTCAAACTCCTGCGTCTCCTCACATTTTTGTTGATCAATATAGTAAAAAATATGCTTTATAAATACTGTGTTTAAATTTGATGTATCTGATAATTTGAAGCAATTCCAAAATGGTATTTCTTACTTTGTTTCAAACTTGTAAATGATTCAAATATAACGAATAATAATAAACTCAGTCAACTCATTCACAATAAAGACCTGTGATGCCTTAAGCTACTTTTTACCAGTCAGAATATTGTCAAGGTGACCTTTCATGCTGTTTCAATTGCATAGCCTTGCCATTATTTAACTATTAGAATGATGGAAAGCTTGCACTTTGCTATTTGAGTGGCAACATTTCTAGACACAGGGACCCGAAGGAATGGAACCATTGAGAGGCTATAATTAATGTGCCACATTAAGGAGTTAAGGATAAGCAGCCAAAGAAAGACTAAACCTGGTGGAGCAAAGCAGCTGTGGTCTAGTCTTGAAAACTAAAAATCCATTTGCAATGCTTTCTAGAATCCTAATATTCTGCTGCTAGTGTCAAGTCGTTAACGATAACTCATTTTTCCTCCACAGTGTGTCAACCATCCATTGTTGAAATGTACATGAAAAATGCGGCTTCTAGATTGCTATTAAAATTCCTCACAAATTTAAATATTAATGAGATAAGTGCTATATTATATTACTACCTTCTATTTTAAAAAGAGAAAATTATTTTCTGTTTTATAAAAGGAGTTTGCATGCATATTTATACAAATAGTAGAATTTAGGAAAAATAGTAATCATAGTAAAAATCTGTTCATTACAATGTTAGACTGTAATTGTTTCATGACTGTATGATTAAATGTATTCTGCCTACATGACGCTTGACTCATGTTGACAGAAAGCAAAATCATTAGAAAGATGTGGCTGTTGAAACACCTTTTGTCTTCACAATGCTATTGGAGGAGGATGAACATCACAGACTGTGGGAGCTGTGTAAAAAGCAGAACAGAAGAAGGTTTCTTTTTCTGTCAGCGGTTAGGTGATTTATATACGTGACTCTCATTAACATTAATGGGAGTTATCTGCCTCATTTTTTATGAGCCTGATGTGAAGTTAATGGCAGTCTTCCCATTGTCTCTAGTGGGCTGTGGATCAACCACTAAGTGCACAAATGGGTTTGGTTGAAATATTGGTGCTTGTAGAATGGTACTTGCTTAGAATTTCAACGTGCTTCATTCACAGTTACAACAAAAAATGCTGTGTGAATGCCTAAGTGTCTGAGCCGAGGAGTTAAATGTTGCAGAGTGTGCTGATCTGTGGCACTGTGGGGCATCCACGTGGCAGACTGCAGAGATGCCTGAGCCAGTTTGCAGTGAGCTGGTGTGAGCAGGAGCAATAATCTACCCAGCAGCATGAGCTGACTCACTTTTTAGAGATTTGAACTGGAGTAGGTGCAATGGGGTCTGTGGTCCAGACCACAGGATGAGGCAGTTGCCATGCAATGCTGGTACTTCTATCAATAAGATGGCAATGTGCAATCCTGCTTTTTTGAAATCCAGCCTGAGATCTGTCTCTCTGTTGAGTTCTCCTCTGGTTTTGATTGTTTTTGTTGTGTTTTGTTTTGTTTTTAATAGAGGAATCATATTTTCATTGCAGTAAACCTTTCACTGACTTATGAGTGCTTTGCAGTTTTGACAAAACTAGACTCTGCTGCTTTTTCTTCTGTGAGTAAGGGAAGGAGACCTGATATTACCAGCAGAATTTGAAGGACATCTGTTCACCTCTGTCCTGGGATAGAGTTAATTTTCTTCTTAGTAGCCGCTACAGTGCTGTGTTTTGTATTTAGTATGAGAATAATGTTGATAATGTACAAATGTTTTACTTGTGGATAAGTGATTTGTAAGTCAAGGAATTTTCAGTGTCCCATGCTCTGCCAGTGAGGAGCTGGGAGGGAGCATGGCCAGGGCAGCTGGCCCTAACTGGCCAAAGGGATATTCCATACCACAGAACATCAAGCTCAGTTTATAAACTGGGGGGAGTTGGCTGGGAGTGGTGATCGCTGGGATGAGCACTGGCAAGTGGGTGGTGAGAAATTGCATTTTGGGCCACTTGTTTCTCTTGGGCTTTATTTTCCATTTTAATTTTTTTTTATTAAGTTGCTATTATTGTTATTGTTCTTAATATCATCACCATCATTTAAATTTCTTTCAACTGTTAAACTGTTCTTATCTTCAGCACTTCTTTTCTGACTCTCATCTCCATTCTCTGGGGAGGTATGTGAGCAGCTGCATGGTAGTTAGTTGCTGGCTAGGGCTGGATTGCAGCAGCAGGCATGTTCCTTAACAGGAGCAAATCACTACAGGGACAGATGACCAGCCTTGCCATCGGTGAAGAACTTTTCTCACCACAGACAAGCCAGGACAAAATAGCTTTACAGTGGATTGGGAACTTCTCTCATAGTTAATCAAGTTCATGCTAAAGTACTCTCAGTGGTGTGTGTTTCTGCTTATCACAATGTCACGTTGGTGTATGCATAAAAACTGGCCTCTGGGAGAACTTGTATTTTGAAGCTGAGCTGCTAGTAAGATTAGGGGAAGCTGGATCCTGAGGGCTTTAAGAAACAAAGGTTTCTCCTCCTAGTCTGCCAGACATGGCCACTGATGGTCTCAATTCCAGGTCTGGAAGTCTGGGCACGTACTTTGAAGCAATAAATGTATGCATAGTTCAAAACAAACCAGCACAGGCAAGAGACTGGCGCTGTCATCAGCACCCAGTTAATCGCCCAAAACTTGCACGGGGCCACATACAACACAGACTGCCCAATCACCTCCTCCTCTGTGTCTGATCAGGATTAAAATCTATGCACCAATACAGTTTGCTGCAGCCAAAATGTTCAACAAAATGCTGCTAATTTCTGCCTCACACTGAGATTTTGCTGTGGTCTTACTGTCTGCACGACATCATGAAATGTCAGCTATTGCAGATGCATTCGATTTCCCGCAGCTCTGGGTTCCTCACAAAGTTTCAAAATATGAGCTGAAAGAAGAAGGGAAGGTGCTGTATGATATTAGCAATCTATCAGGGACAGAACAAGCAAGTATCCAGACGTGGGATTTACTAGCTAGATTCACTGATTTTAGGGGCTGCACAGCTGGAGTAATTGTACAAGGAACAGAACAAATACTCCCTATTTGTCCAGCTCTGGTGTGCCTCCACACCATGCATAACAGAAAAGGTAGGTGTAGGGAAGAAAATAGAGATCAGTGCCATTCAGTTTGCCTGTAGGATGTTTTACAGTGTTATTTATAGACTGTGGTGTGGTGCTTTTGTTTTAATTAACTTTTTATTTTCTTTTTTTTTCTTACTTATTTTTAGATTAAATATTGTTTGATAATTTAAAAAAAGCACTTTTTAGCAGTCAGAAGTTGGTCTGCACTGCTCTGGATTTTTTTTATTGCATATAATTCTAGGTCTAATAAAGTTCTGCATTTTTATTAAGTACTTGTTTTCTGCTTAATTGTAAGGAAATGAGAAACCACAGCAATGCCAAAAGGTTTTATTAAAGTATCAAAAATTAGCAAGCAATATACACAAGGAAATGAAATAGCACTCTATTTAATTTCCTGAAGTAGAAATCATAGAGGATTGCACTTAAATTGATATTTTCCTTGACAAAGAAATCAACCCTTACGCAGTCAAACCCATAAAATTTATCAGGTGCAATATACTAAGTGCAGATTAGCAGTCCTTTTTCCACAGCAATAAAAAAATTAAACACACAATTCTTTAAAAACCTGATATCAATACTGCAGGTTTTAAATTATTTTTATTGAAATATATGCATTTGCAATCAATGAGGCATCTAATCACCATGTGTGCCATAGATATCAGCATTCAGAGGGGTGCCAGAATTTTCTTTCCTGCATTCATGCTGGGACTGTACTGCTTCTAGGATTCCTTGTAGGGTCTGTGAATGTGCTGTGGAATACACTGAATTACATGAAGCCCACTCCACAAGAAAAATTACTATGCTAAGTGGTGCATATGATTCTTTGGTGCCTAAGAACAGGTGCAGACCCCCTGAAAGATGGTTGGATATGATTAACATTGGAGCTTAGAGCAAGTTCTTCTTAGAGCAAGATCCTGCTTTTGACAGCACAGACATAAAACTGATGTGTGGTCAGCCCACAAAAATCCCTATCACACAAACAGGAGACCTTCCCCACTGTGCATCATGTAACTATTCTTCATACAGCTCCATAAATTGTTGGCAAATCTGAAGTAATTCTTATACAAGATTCTCGGGAGATTCAGGAGGAATATTTGGATGCAGGTACTCAGTGCTATGTTTCGTTTTACACAAATTTATGAGGAGATAGAAGTATTTTGCCCACTGTCTGTGTGCTGGATGTAGTTCCAGTAAGCTTTTCCTAGGCCAGAGAAAATCCTACCATAGAGCTAATAATCAATACAAATTAGACTCATTCTTTGCAGTTTGGCGCTGAATCAGGAAGTGGTTTCCATTTCATGGGGATATTTTCCCCCAGTGGATCTTACAAATCTGTTCAGTCTTTCACTCATTTCTGTTGGATGAATGTTTGGGTTTGAAAGTCATCATCATTAAGCATCTTTTGTTGGCAGCTTTATCAAAAGGGATAGGATAGAATGATCACAAAGTATTCTATCCTTGCTTCCAAGATGACCCTTTATTGTAGGACAGAAGTATGCAGTATGGTTGGAGGATACTATTTTTCAAGCACTAAATTTCACTTAGTTCCTTAGTGAATTGGGAGATCTTTTTAGATTCCAGAAGTGTTAATAATCAGCTGAATAACTGAAAGCATTAAAGCAGAATTGTTTAAAATTCTCAGCAAACAAATGGGTATTTTTCATGGTTACATAACCACTACAATTAATCCTTCATGGAACCATAGGATATGAGGCTAAAAGTGGGTTAATTTGCCCCTGCAATGTTTAATCTCCTCACTCTACAAGATAAAATAAACTGATGTAATCTAATATACGTTAGAAATGGAAAATGCTAGTGAAAGATTCTGAGCAAAAAGCGAAATAAGTGCCATTATTTGATCCATTTTTATTAAATGAAAATTTTATATTAGTTAAAGATTATCCTCCAGAAAGATGAGAAGTTGTTTAATCTGACAGGATTTGAAACACATGCAACACATTCTGATTGGATGTTAACACACAAAATCCAGAAACCACTGCAGAAAGTAGACTCATGATCAACAACCACCTGTATTTACTGTTCAATGTGTATATCTTCTATTATTTTTACATCTCTGTTCTGTATTTGTTCTTACAAAAAAAATTGTAGTAATATATAATATGCTCAGAAGAAGGGAAATAAGAATCACTCATTGGTATAAAAACATAAACACATCCATGCCATAATGAGAAAATTCCTTGCCACTATTAACTCTCTTACTGACATCGCAACTAAGATGACGCGAGTTTATACAAATTTTTATATGATTTTTCAAGTAAGGTACTATATTTAGCCTTTCTTGGTTCATGCATGCCCACCATACAGTAAAAAATGCTTCATAGCTTTTAATTGCCATGGGCATAACTTACATGGAAAGAACAACCTTGTTCTCAGGACAAACTTAGGAAGCATAAATCTTCCATGCCCATAAAACCCTGCTTAACCTAATTTTACTTCTAACATATTTACTCTTCAATAGTTTCCTGTCCTCACAAAGTATGACATTTGAACATCCCACCAGTAGTTGTGTGTTCAGCATAGTAAGAATTTCCCCCAGTGTTACGAATGATCGCTTTTAAAGGGCATCAATTGTTTGCCTGAATGGAAATCACAGTCTTGTTCACAGTTAAGATTTCTTCTTGTTTATGTCAACACTTTTAACACCGTATTTGTGGAGTGGACATCTTTTTCTTTTCCGTAATTGTTCTGATTTCTCCCAGTTCTTGCATTATTGGGTATCTTTTGCTTTCCATTCTATATTTACAGAAAATTTTAAGGTAGGGGTAACAGAAGGAAATTGGAATGAAAATATGAAACAATCACAAGCAGTTGACCAAATTAAACAGGGATAGTAGGAAGGGAGTTTAAGCTACATCTGAGCTTTATTGAGGTGCAGTGAGATGTTTACAACTTTTAATTTTTATGTTCTATTGCTGGAAGTTTCCAAGCACACCTTCAGTTTATATTTATCAGCTGACTTCATGCACTGTTTAAGAACCATTATTGTGAAGTTTCCTTTCTATCCATTACATGAAATAAAGTGCCATGAGAGGTTGCAATTCTGCCTTCACATCTTTCTACCAATATAAAGCTCCTTGGCAGAGGAAAAATTCTCATATGTTATCAATTATATCCTTCATGTGGCTTGAACATGAAAGCAGGTTTAGCTGACAGAAAAGTTCATCTTAGATAGCCAAAATGATTTAAAAAGAAGTCCTGCAAACATCATGTTGCAGCAACTCTGTTATGGCAACCTAGAAAAAACAAGTACATCAAAAGTCTGCTTAGAGACAATTGTCAAGATAGGAGTTATTGGTACAAGTCCAAGATCTGTTGTCTTATCCCTGCAGGCTGAAGAGGCTGACAGCTCCTCTGAGTGGATGACTCCTCCCTGAAACTCACCCTCTTCTTGTGTAATAGTTTGATGATATTTATACTGACAGATGTCACAAAATGTCATTCTAAGATTATTTGGGTTCAGATTCAATGAAATGTTTGGTTTGAACTCAAAAGCTGTTGAGGTAAAACCACCCCAAACTTCCAGGGCATGTGTTTATCTGCAGTTGAAACCCATAACCCGCAGAAAAGACAACTGCAGATATGACATGTTTACAAACTTTTCAGAACATGCCCACTGCCTTGACTGCTTTCAGATATGCAAATGATCTTTTTGATGCACAAAGTTTCTTAGCATCGCAGAATCACAGAACAATTCAGGCTGAAAGAAACCTCAGGAGGTCTCTAGTGCAAACTCTGACACAAAGCAGGGCTGTCTCTCAGATCAGACCGGGTTATTCAGGGCTTCATCCAGACTATTTTAAAAAATCTCCAAGGATGGAGACTGCAGAGATTTTTAAATAAAGCTTTCACTGGTGTTTTCATAAGGAGTCTAATTAGAAAAAAGGAGTATCTCAATGCAGGGAAGATTAGTATTAGGAAAATGTCTGACAAAGTGAACCTGACATCTTTTCCCTACTCTCTTGCTCAAAACGTCCATTTCCATTGCTCCTTCCTTTTTTTTTGTCTTCCTCTTATGCAGACTTCTCTTCCATTACATAACAAAATTCTGTGAAGGGCCATGGCATGAGGCACGCATAAATGGGCAAACATCTGGCATGCTTGCTTTGTTATGAACTGTAGGGCACCTCCCCTGTCGTACAGCTATCACAATCTTTCTCGTTTATTTGCAGGTAATGGTTGAAAATTTTATTTTGCCTAAAGTTGTTTTGCCAATCCCAATCAAATATGTGATGAGTAAATGACACTCCCAAAGATTAATTTGAGCTTCTTCTGACTGTGTGTTTTAGCAAACTTTTATTAGATATTTTTTAGATATAATGAAAATCTTTACTGGTGAGGGTGGTGAGACATGAGAACAGATTTCCCAGAGAGTCTGTGGATGTTCCACCCCTGGAAATATTCATGGCCTTGTTGGAATGGGCTTTGAACAGCCTGGTCTGGTGGAACATATCTCTGCTCATGGCAGTGGGGTTGGAATTAGGTGACCTTTTAAGCCCTTTTCATCCCAAAACATCCTTTTCTATGGTTCTATAACTGTTCTCAGTGAGACGTGTTTTTCAGAACCAAACCAAGTCCTTAAATATTCCTCTGCTTTCTTATGGTTTTATTGAAGAACCCTCTCCCACAATTTCAGAATTTGCCTCAATTTTCTGCAGATTTCCCTCTTTACGATCCTGAATGGGCTTCTCTCCTGCCTAGTTAACTACCTCCTTCCCATCTCTGCATGTAATTTCCAGTCACTGACTGCCTTGTCCTTGCTAAGCTGTGTGGTTAAAGACAATCTGCAGGCCTGAAAGGAACACAGAGAGTCAAAGCATGGTAGGGATGGTTGCTGGAGACCGTGGGAGGCACAAATATCTCTTTCTCTGTCTCGCTCTCTCAGAGATAAATATATATACATTTTCGCTAGTGGTATTCCATTCTACTCAGTCAGAGAGGGCTCTGCAGGATGAGGTGCTGTGTTGCCTGTGTTTGTGTGAGTGCTGTGTGTTATCTGAATGGCCAGTTCATACATTTCATGATACATACAATGCATACATGGGCTCTGTATACACCTGCTGAGAACCCATGCTCAACCTCGCCACTGGCTGAACCCAAGTTTTGCACATGCAGCAGCGCCTTTACGGCCCTTGAGCTGCTGAGTCTGGCCTGATTTCCACTGACATTCTGCCTTTTACTCTGGGCTTAACTGGGGAGCTGAAAATAGTGAGTTTTTCTGAGAGCTTTCTCATTTCTTTGTTGTGGTTATCTGTTTAAAACTCTTAAAAATGTAGATCCTTCTGCATAGGTTACTATAAATAGAACAAGCCCTGATACAAGAAAAGAAACAGTCTGATTTAGGAGCATTTATAATCTCTGCCTTCTTTGCCACCACTCCCGCCCCCTCCATTAGAAGCAATTACCTCACTGCTTTTCTCTCTCTATTTATCTATCCATCTGTCTGCGAATCTTTAGCAAATAATTAAGACCTCGTGCTGTCATGTCAGATTGCAGCCTGAAGTTGAAAAAAAGATGGTAGAATAGATAAAATTCACGGCTAAAACTCCTAAATAACTTCCCAGCTCTTATTCAAGAGTTTTAGTGGATCATCACTCTGTCCTACTCAGATGTCAGGAAAGAAAATAAATTTAAAAAAAGAAAAAAAAAGAAAAAAAAAAGAAAAAAGTAGAAAGAATACATGTCTGCAATGGAAATACACTGTGAAATTTGGAAATGCTCTCTCCAGCAATGGAAAACCATAATTAAAGAGAAAATACAAGCTCACCCTAAAGTCCCTGGAAACAAACACCGTTATCTCATTGAACACTTGGCTTTGCACGTTATCTGTGTCTGGTGGGGCTTAGTCTGAAAATTTTCCAACATTTATTCGATTCTTACCTGAAAAAGAAAGTGAAGGTTCCTTTTGACATTCTCTGCACTTAAATAAAGGTTCAATGCTACATGTAGTTCATGGCATACAGGGTGATGTTCTGGGTACCATTCCTCCAGCTTCATCTTCGATGTAAACAGGGGTGAATGATCTTCCAGCTGAAATTCTCTACTTACTGAGCCAGCTGATAAAATATAACTGTTATTGCCATCTACCTGAAGTCTTTTAAGAAACTTCCCTCTACTCAAGTGCCACAAATGAGCAAAGTTTCTTCTGTGAGAATGCATCACTTGTTTACGGTACTCTGGGAGCAAGGTGGCATTAAAAAGGCAGAAATCAGCTGAGAAGTATGATTTCAACTGATATGATTTTGGAGCAGATTTAGAATAGCTTCTTGATAACAGACTGTATTTTTATCTGTATCTTGCATATTTTAAGGATTATGCGTATCATCAAGTATCTGGTCCTAAAAGTGGCAGATCAATTTGTACTCATAAATGTATCAGTGAGTAAATCATGCACTGAACTAAATCTAGTCAGTAATGTCTAGTTGTACTTTTTTCAAAGGCAGATTAATTTACATACTACAGTTACAGAATTATTTAGAAAAGCTGTAAGCAATCAGGATTTCAGTGGAGAAATAGGCAGTTTCCATTTTAATTCACACAGCTATTAGTTTCCTGGTAATATGAAAGAATTTAGCCTAGACTTTTTTTTTTAACCAACTGTCAAGGAAACAACCTACTCAGGATGACTCAGCTGAGCCATGAAGATTGTGACAGACCATGGAATAGCAATGGCATATTGGATTGTGCCTTCCCTTTTGAGTTTTTCAACCTAAAAGTACTCTCTTTTTTATTTACTTATGTGTTTCTGAAAGTGTGCTGCTGAAAACTAGACTCCAGTGGTTGCCACTTTAGTGCCTTGGACAGCAAGATAGCTTCCTTCTGTTTCTTATATGCTTACTCTTGTGAACATAACCTTTCTTTGCATGGGGAGCACACTGTTGACCTGTATCCAGTTTTACAGCCTTTATATACCTCAGATCCTTTTTTGCAGTATAGCTATCTAGTCACTTGTTTGCCTTGTTATATGCATGCCACTTGAGTTTCCTGCAGTACTTCATAGGTTTGTTATTGAATTTTGCTGTGCTGATCTGAGCCCATTTCACAATTTGTCAAAATTATTTTGAATTCTAGACTACACTCCAAAGTGCTTGCAGTCCCTTCCAGCTCTCTTTCCAGCTATTCATATTCATGAAAACACTGATTAGAATTATACGTAGTGCAGCCTTACCTTGTTCCTACCAAATATGATCGTACGGTGTGATGCAACCTAGTGATAATTATGTTAAAACTGGCTCTTTTACCTACTAGGCACCTGTGTTCAGCCAGAACCAAAATACCAGACACAGCTTTTCTCCTGAGAGTCATTGTGCCAAAACAATCCTCAGTTCCATCACAGCTCAGCCTGTGCTTCTACTCTTTACTGAGGGAGAAACAGCCAGTAAAGACAAACAAGTTGGTCATTGAAAAGGTTTTGTCTCAAGAAATGGATAGTGGACACTTAATGCTACTTCATTTCTTTTAGGAGCTTATAAATTGATTATTTAATTATCTACTTCAGTATCATTGTGCAAAGATAAAGTTACGTTTACTGATATCTAATTCCCCAGGTGTTTATTTTTCCTTTTCTTAAAGTTAAGATCAATATTTATCCTTCTCTATCCCTTTCAGATTTCATCTATTCTCCATGAAGTCTAGAATATAATCACTAACAATTCAAAGATTGATTTGCTCTACAATAAATTTTCTCAAGCTTTGTGCCTTGAATATGTATAACTTTTCTGAATACTTAAATATTCTCTGATGTATTATTATTCTATGTTCACATCCCTTTGTTGTTAGCAGCAATCTTACAAAGCATCTGATCACTCTTAACCTTTTCGTGAAAAAAGAAGTGGAAAACCCTGAGATATTTCTCCCTCTGTTATCTGTTAATATTTCACTTTCTCCATAAGGCTCAAGACATTTTACTTCATTTTGCCATGCCCTCTAAAGCTTTTATGTCTATTGTCTCTATCTCTCTCTCTCTTTTTTTTTNGCTATAATTTGCAAACTTATTACCCACTTATTAAAGAATGGACTGGAAAGGGACTAACAATAAAAATGGCATTTTATTTACATGCTAGGGTTTTTTTGGCATATGTCTTAGGAAGCATGCTATTTCATCTCCTACTGAAATGTAGCTATTCCACTATAGGTAGAATACAACAATGCCATGTATTATAAGACTGAAAGCAGTAGAGCCATTGTCAGGAAGGATGAAATCCCTTTTGTGAAAAAGTGTTATTTGGTATTCACAGATTACTATCTTTAAAAGCGACCAGGAGTTCAGCTGCTCCTTCTGAAAATGGATATTATTTATTGATAATTCATATTAGAAAATGATTTTTGCATTCATATGTTCCATAATTATTATATGTTGAAAGTAGTGTCACTTCCTCTAAATATAGAGGAAGAATTCATCACTGAATCTATAAATAGGGTATTATTGCTGGGGGGGAATGTATGAGCTCCTGGAGAAATTACAGTGCTTCTGGGAATGAAAGGACTTGGGAATGAAAAGACCATGTACTTTATGGCAGTCTGCATGCCTTAGGACCTGACCAGGCTTTGTTTCTCACTGTTCAAAATTCAGTTATGAGCAAAAGGCATTAATATCACATAAATGCAGATAAGAATTTATTGCTAGCCCATGTAATGTTTTAACAGGCTAATAATGCAAACTAACACAGAGGATCTTCATCAATAGTACTAAGATTTTTATACTAAGCCTTCCTAATATTTCTCCATTGTTCAGTGATGTTGCCCTCACCCTTTCAGTATCTCTCCAAGCCCAAGGCTGACCCTCCGATACTTCTGAAGTGGAATGGAGAAGGGAACTATAAAAAGTCATCAGACACCTGAGGTCTTAGATGGAGCCTGATGTTCATGACATGGATTTCTTCAGCCTTGCATCTGCTTGTATTTACTTTTATATGTTTTCTTCACACAGACTTCTTATATGCTGCTTATTTTAATACAGCGGATAATATAAATAATAAACTATTTCCGTATTATTCAGTTTTCCTGTTTGCTTTTTCCTTTACAGCTAGTGTCACATTACTCATGAGGCTGCACTTATACAGTGATGACTTGTTGGCCACTTGGTTGTCATTAGCATTTGCAGTCTGGGACCTCAGATAAACTTTTTAAGTTTTGCTCTAGAGTTCTAGACTGTTTAACCCCATTGTTTAAACCAAGATGAAGAAACTTTTGACAATAGTTGCCTCATTTCTAGACAGTTGATATGACTAAGACATGCCAAGACAATCCCTGGTAAGTTCTCAGACCCTTGCACTGTAAAGGCAATATGAAGCCTTTGTTAATAACAGCAAAAATGTATTTACAGGGCTACTCTCTATCTCAACAAAGGGAGTGTGGTGTGACTATACTCCAAGCTTGACCCAGTTAAATGCAGCTAAATTAATCTGGGTAACCATTTCTGTTCTTTTTTTTTCCTTCAATGTAATTCACCCTTTATGTTTTGTCTAATAGCATTTCTGTTCCTCAATTTCCTCAGTTTGAAATGCAAATAGTGCTATTTCCTGGACTGTCATTTGTAAAGTAATTTAATAGCCCTGGAGGATGTGTGTCTCATTAACTACTAATATTACCAAATTGGTAGTATAGGGAAGGTCCTAAAATAAGTTTGTTACTTCTGTTTTTGACAACTTAATTATTTGGTACAGTATTTAGAGACAATAATATAACCTTCCCCTTTCCAGCAGTTACTCACGTTTAAGGCACCAAAACAACTAATAGAGCTCTGGGAAGCACAGCATACATTGCAGCTGACTGATTTTATTTGGGAGTTCTGAAACAGGTAACAATAACAGAGCAAGTCTGTTGAATCACTTTGTCATACTATATTAATTTATCTTGGGTAATGGAACTGCAAATTGTGGTATGTGCTATAATTTTTTTGGCAGCTATAAAATGCATTTTATCTAAATATTCAGCAAAGAAAAGATGAGAAACCTTAAATCCTCATCTGCTGTAGAATTAGTTATTACTTCTCATCTTGCCTTTGGCCATGAAAATCAGCCAGGAGTCCAATGGGCACTGTAATATTGCTACAGCATATATTTCTGATGAAATGTTTTTTATACTTTTCAATGGCATCATGCGAACAGTTACGCAGGTATGCTACTGCAAAGCAAGGGGTTGATGAGCTGTGATGAGATTAAGGAGTTCTATCCCAACACACCTGTATGAAAACCAGACTAAAGGAAGGAAAAGGAAAACAGAAATCAAGAGCAAGTGTAAAATGGGAGGGCATAGGCTTGTGGAGAATCTGCTGTGCCCAGGGAGGACTGTGTACAACTGTCTCTGTGGTGACTCTTTTCTTGTGTGCTTCTGCAGATAGAGGAGGGCCCCTGTGACCTGATCCATGCCTTGGGTGGAAAGTTCCACCAGAGAAAATGACAAAATCATAGCAATTTGGGTTTGAAGGGACCTTAAAGATCATCTGGTTCCTACCCCTCTGCCATGTGCAGGGGCACCTTCCACTAGATCAGGCTGCTCAAAGTCAGTCTGTCCTTGAATACTTCAAGGGATGGAGCGCCCACAATTTCTCTGGGCAACCTGTTCTAGGGTCTCACCACCCTCCCAGTAAACTTCTTCCTAAGAGCTGATCTAAACCTGCCATCCTTTCATTTTAAGCTGTTCTTTCTTGTCCTATCACTGCATTCCCTTGTAATATCTAAGGGACAAAAATTTCTGAAGGAAAAGTGTTTCACTTTGTAGTTATTTCTGCATCTGTTTTTCTTTCTGATCACTGACAAACCCAGAAAGGAAGGACTTACATGTCAATAGCTAGAAGGCTAAGTTTCCTATGGTAAGGGGAGAGGACCTTCCAGAGGCCACAGGCTTAATTCTGAGTGAAGATAAAGCCTTTTTATACTTTTAAATCTTCAGGAGAGGAAACCCATGGAGACCATGAAACAATTTACAGTTAGTATGCAATTGGACTGGGAGCAAAAAATGACTGATTTTATTCGTTAAAGCAACCAAATGACATGTTTTCATATTGTCTGCAGAAACAAATGGGTTTTTGCTGGGGACATCTAAAGGTTCCAAACTGGAGTCTAACTTAGGGTTACAATATATATTGTTGTACATACTTATATTATTTAGTCTACACATACTCATGAGTTATACTAGTTTTCCCTTGCATCTGTAGTACTATACAGCTTCTAAATGCTTGCATGGAGTAATTATCTTCAATGTGTCACACACACAAGTACAGTAACCTTTCTGAGAGTGAACATCAGCATTTTTAATAAGAGAAGCAACCTGAAAAGGGCACATGAAGATATTTAGAAACATGCTTGAAATCAGACATGAAAAACACACTTCCTCTGTAGATATAAATGCTGGATGAAACATGGTGTGATCTCCTTACATTACTTCCTAGCCTCCCCTGGTTATGAAGGCAGTGCTACTTACCAATTAAAAGAGAAGGGCTTAGCTTCTAGTTTCACACTGGTCGTTTGCTGAAAGGAAGGGCTCAGCTAGGGTTCTTGTACTAGTGTTTAATGAGCTGATATGTCTATAATCAGAGGAGAGAAAGGTACCAAATGCACCTGTAATGTTACATGAGTGAGTTATTAGCCATTTTTAACTACTGCGTTGGTACATCGGAATAGAATCAAGGAGTTGACATGCACTTAGTAGTAGGGCATTTATATGAAAAGCAATCTTGAAATATAATTGGTAATAAAAAAAAATCTATTAATGTCTTATAATATGTTAGTAGTGTCTTAGCACTGAATTGTTGAATGATGTAAGTAGAAGGTAATAATTAAGAAGTCAGAGGTTAGAATGTTATTAACAGCTGTATGTATGGATTTGGGAACCCCCCAAAAAGTGTGACAGCTTGCTGCAGACCTACACGTGCTGACTCAGGGTGAGAGGTAAACACTGTGTCAAGTCATGGACAATTTTTAAGGATATTTTCTATTTTATTCTCTACTTGCTGAAGTAATAGAGCTGGAAATTTTAGCACATGCTGCAGTTTTTGGTAGCAGCAAAATGCATGTCTAAAATATATTCTCTATAATAAAGAGAACATGATGAGAAACCCTAAATCCTAATTTACTGAGGAATTTGTGATGACTTCTCATTTTGCCTTTGGTCATGAAAATAATCCAAGAATAAGATGCCTACTTTTCTGTTTATTATTCTATGTATTTCTAGTATAATTCTTTTACAATAAATTACATCCTGTACCGGGTCACGCAAAGCTCCTTTCAATAGGCACCAAGTTAATAAGGAGCAGTAACTCAGTGTACAGAGAGTTAGCTCTCCTGTGGGTGCAATACCTTAGCAAGCTCTGTGGTATCTGTTAGTGCCAGGATATGTCTAACAAATGTTGGTGTTACCATTGTCTTTCTCCATAATAGCCTGAAGACTAAAGCAGCAGATGGCCACAGGTGGTACATTCACTCCTTAACATCTACCAGCTACATCCTGGACTGCGCAGAAACCAGGATCACTGACAACCCTTGATTAAAAATGGAGTGCAGAGGAAGGGTTACTGCTGATTTTTGAACTCACCATACAGATTTTAACTGGGGAAAGAACACGCTTCTCTGCTTTCTGGGTTTCTCTTGACCTTTCTGACTCCTTTCTGGACAATATTTAGGACAGAACTAAATGAAGCTTCATGGATGGCAGGCTGAATTTGCCCTCTTGCCACCAGGGGAATCCTTCTGGTTTAACAGGTCAAAAATTAATGCCCTAGACTGGAAACAATCGTCACAATTGCAGTGAGGAACAAAAATCTAGTTCTTTGCCAACATTGCTATCTAGTGAACATGGTTGAGAAAAACAAGCACAGCAGCATTAATGGTTTCCTCAAACTACAGTTTAGAGTTCTTCTGGGACACTTGGTTCTTGTCAAGCTGAGACAGAAGGCTTAATTGTGGGGAACACATTGCAAAAATAATTCACTTGACTTTCACTAAGCCATTAAAGCAGTCAGCCATAAATGAACGTTTTTTGAAATGTCATCATATTTATAGTAACAAGCAATATATTTAAGTAGCAGAGGAGTCATATAGGAAGTTCAGCATTAAGAGTTTTGAAGCAGAAACTAAGTTAGGCTTAACTAAATTATTTTGTCCCATGATTTTCACCTGACTCCCCACCTCCTTTTCCAAGGAATGCATCTCAATCTCTGGATTGTATGAATTAACCTACATAATCAAAGTCTTCCAAAGACAATTCAGGAATTATACCAAATTGCATCACAAACATTTACATGTTTGTGTATATCATGTTGAGTATATGTTGTGTATTACATGTTGAGTGTATTTCCTAGTCCTATGAATACAGAAAAACTCTGAATATGGATAACCAAAAAGGTCTTCATCCACATAATCCAGTTGGTGAAGATTTGAAATTTTACAAGTTCCTTCCACGTGCCAGGTGAATTTTCTTTCAGGAAAAAGAAAAGGAGGAATTGTATCTGGATGCAGGCAAATTCATTCAGACGTTACTTCTATTGAAGTCTATCATGTAGTAGATTTAATTAACTCTACAGTTTTCTGCCATAGCCCTGTACTTTGTGAAAGCCTTTTTTTTTTTTTTTCTTTCCACCCTGAATTTAATCACAGTCACTTTATACTCATTTGTTATCCCTCTGTTCTGCTAATGCATATCATTATAAACTCTGTTGGGCTAGGTTAAACAAGTCTCCTTTTCTTCATCATCATAGCAACCATGCTCTGCAACTGTTCTAGTTTGAGTGTGTTTTTCTTAAGCACGACTGATTACAATTATACTGAGAATCCAGACTTCTATTTTAATTTAGTTTCCCTAATTAAAGTTTAACTGGCTCAATAGATCTAATCTTCTACATGGTAATAATTTGGAGTGCTCCAAAATTTAGGTAATGCCACCTGAAAAACAGATCTTAAAGATATTTTTTTCAGGAAGCTCCAAGAATTTTCTCTGCAGTGTCTCAAATGGTGTCAGTTTAAGTACTCAATGGACCTCAGTTCCTGATACTCTAAGCTGCTGTGTGTGTTTAAATATTTATATAATTGTTATAGTTACCCCAATCATAAAGTTATTTTAAATTGTAAATATATTGTTTTCTGGATAAATACTGGAATTCTTTCTTTATTGATAACATCATATAACTTGAAACTTGGAAATGACAGATAAAAAAAAAGAAAAGAGGAACCCTCTGTTTTGGAATGGTGTTAACTTGTGGCTTAATGGCTTATATAAAAACAGTGCCTTCTAGCACATCACACTGATACTGTGAAATAAAGACATTTGGCTTTTTCTGACCTAAACTAGGACAGTGTCTCTTGGTCAAATTTCCTATAATTTCATTGCACCATGGTGATATATCTGAGTGGTAAACTGAAGATTTAACTCTTCTTATGAAGAAATTTGTATTCAAAACCTTGGCTGGGATGATCAATGACTGTTAAAATGAGGAAAAAGGGAACTGGACCTCTGTGTTATAGACATGATGGAGTTTGACCCAGGAAAGTGCTTGCTCTATGAACATTGAAATTCTACTTGACAGCGCTTAACAGTGGAGTCAGATGTCTCTTTTTTTGCATCATATATATATATATATTTGTACATGCACACACATATAATAAACCCCAAAGTTTTTATCTTATTATTTAATTTTTATGTATGATGTTGTATGATATGCTAATTTACTTTTCTGTGTTTCCTCACTTGGAATTCATACTCCGAGGTATTAGACCACATGCTGGATCTGGTTTTGTTATGTAAGATATACCATTCTTCTTTACTCCTACTTTTCATTCACATTCCTCATGTCCTCTGTGAATTCTGCCTTAGTACATACAATAGAATAGAGGAGATTCTCTTAGTCCAGACTAACTGGGAGAGAGTTATGACAAGATCTAGATGGGGACTTTTTAGTGAAATGAGCCCCATAGGATAAGAAGCAACCCGGACTGCTTTGTGTGTTTAGGGGGAAAAGGTAAAGAGGGAAGACATATATGCCTCTTCTTTATAGGTAATTAGTCTAATACTATCTCCCTTCAGAGCAGATGAATTCCCAGAACATACAACTGCAGTAGTAATTACAATTCTGAGTCACTTAAACCAAGCAAATAAATTACTATCGTCCATTATTTCAAATTGAGTATCTATGGAGAAGGTTTTTCTAAGAAATGGGTGTAAAAAAACAGTTGAAAAATTCTTGGAAGGTAAGTTGTACACTGAGAAATTATTGACCATTATACCATCTCCAGAAGCAAGAACACCACCCCAGGAAATATATTTTCTTTGTAATGAAATGTCAAGGTTCTGTGTTTAATGATTTTTGATCCTTTTAAAACAATTTTCTCTGAAAGTTCTTTCCTCAGATGTAGAAGTAGCACAGTGTATGCTTTGAAGAATTGACAAATCAATAAAAAAATAAAAGGTACATTTACTGCATGATTTCAAAATCACCTGGATTGATATTGTAGGAAAGAATGAGAAAAAAACCCCATTAGGATATGTTTTGAAATAGCAAGAAGTCCTCTGCTAAAAGGAGACTAGCAGAAACTGTTATTAAAGGTGACATAGTGAAGAGTAATCTTCACTGCTTTAGTCAAATTGACTGAATTAAATATAGTTGAAGAAGGAAAAGAAGGAAAAGAAGAGGGGGAAAATTAATTTTCCTCAAATTCTGAGGCAAAACAGCCTCAGAATTTTCAGACTGGGAGCTGATGATATTCCCCTTTGTGCTCGACGTTGTATTTGGGTTTTTCTGCATTTGATGTACACCCTTGCGTGTGTGTTTTTCTGTAATGTTATTAATTGATAAAACTGAAATTCATTGGATATGAATGTGTCTCTTGCAGTGGTCTGTGTTGAACTAAATTTTGTTCTCAGTAAGTGCCTGATGGAGATGATAAATGCAGCACTTGAGCTGATATTGACAAAGTCAATCTGAGTCAGTCAATGACATTGTCTTCTGAAAAATACACCTCCACTGGCCTCAGCACATTAGTGCCAGTGCCCATATGGAAAGGAATGTGAACCACTAGCCTACAGTGCTCCTCCCTGTGCTAAATGACTGAGTATTTAATATTTCATCTTTCAGCAACACTCATGTCTTGTCACTTCCCTGTGCAGAGGTCTGATTTCAGTGACAAAGTAGGTAAGAAAATGTCTTCCTACATCAGAGCTCCAAGAAAGAGCCTCAGTCCTTGCAGAATTGAGACTCATGTTTTTGAAAACTGGTAATTATTGAATAACAACTGGAAAAAGAAGTAATCCTATTAAGCTTCTTGATAAATTGTGCATGTATTAACTGCTTTCTTTCATGTTTCATTACTGTCAGTAGCTTTTGTACCCAAATCACTGTTCAGGTGAAGCAATTTCTGCTGGTTTCTTCTCTGGAATTCATTTTGCAGAAAGAACCTTCTCTTTCCCTAGCCAAGAAATTTTCTTTCATTTTGCTGCTTTTAGAAGGCAATAGTTCATAAAGACCATTACTCTATGGCTTCCTGGATTGGTTGCAGGAACAAGGCAAAGCTGTCCAAGTACACTGGACAGTACATATTCCCTCTTTTGAGTTTGGAAGAAATTTTTTTTTCACTCTGTTTTTCTCCTTATTTTTTTAAAACTGAAGAAGAAAAATGGAGAAGGGAAATGCAGACTATCAGGTGTCACATGCTGCTGCTTCCTACAAGATGAAGGGGAAACCTTGCGCTGTTCTGAAATGCTGGAGGAATTATGCCTCTAACTTGTTCTCCCTGTTTTTTTCACTGAAGATGTAACCACATGATATAGAGATTAGGACCAGTTTATCCTCCGACAAATTTAATTTGCCTGTTTGAAGTGTGACCTGGAGTATGGCTCAAAGTACCTACCCTGAGCTAGTCAAAACGGAACCAAGCTTACCCAAGGAGATAATAAATGGGGTGATGTGGAACTGAAATTAACTGTTGTATCCTCTGGTGGAAACAAAGCCACACAGATGGTCAAAAAGCTAAAATGCTAACATCACAGTAGAAGGCTTTTGAAGCTATCATACAGCGGTGTCTCCAGGAAAATCAGCAAATTCAAAAAGGCTGGTAGAAAGCCCCTGTGTTCAACAAATCTTTGTTTTGTGAAAACCCACATTTAACAGGGTGAAGGTAAATTTGTTCTGAGCTTTCTATTCATATTGTATTTTAAAAAAATATTTAGCATGTTTTATAGTAAACCAGGATCAAAGATAGAAACATTTTAGGGACTGTGAACCTCTTTTTTTTTTGTATGTTTGTTTTTTTTTTTTTGGTTTTTTGTTCGTGTTCCCCCCCTCAAAGTGGCTCTGTGAAAAATGTGTCCGTTTATCAAGATTTGTGATTCAACCTGGAAGACAATGAACTGGGGTAGTGAAACAGTCACCACCATGGGAAGGGTAATAACACAGGAAAGGTGAAGTGGGCCAGGACAGGAGGACTTCTGCTTTGGAAAAGTTAGCCACACGTCTATCACATGCTTCCTGAGGAGAACAAAGTATGTGGCATTATATCTACAGCATTACAGTGGCGTAGGAAATCTTTCTGCACAAGGGACTAAGGGAAGACTGGAAGTGTAAATCCTGAAAGTCTTCTGTACATTTTTAAAAACTGCAACTGATTTAAAAACTGCCTGTTCATATTCTGTCTCCCTTGTGAAACTCCAAGTACTGTGTTTCTTTTGAGAAGCAGCAGTAAACCTAAACTCCCTCTGCTGCCTGCCTACAGCAGTCTGTTTTTTTCCAATGACTGACATATTAATAAACTATTTAAAGTAGTTCTCCAAAGGACAGTAATGAAATTATTGTTTTATATATACCTATAATTTGTTTGAGTATATTCCCCTGTGCATGTCAACATTTTATTTTATTACTTAAATAATTACAAAGTTGAGCAGTAGTTTTTTACTACTTTAATCCACATCAGACACTTTTATGTTTTTTGCTGCCTTTACGTGGAAAAAACGTTCTTGTTTAAA
Organism: Grantiella picta; assembly: GCA_013397955.1. Lineage (NCBI taxonomy): Eukaryota > Metazoa > Chordata > Aves > Passeriformes > Meliphagidae > Grantiella > Grantiella picta. The sequence continues at coordinate 2,810,919 of VZRM01004850.1, forward strand.
TGAAGCTTAAACTTTGTCAGTTTGTGTAAGTAAACAGTCCATATTACATGTTTCTGTGTTCAAAAATGTCATGGGAAGATGTCATGCTGTCATTCTCTTGCCCTGGTCTAAAAGAGGAAATAGAATAACTTGACTAAACTACAAAAAAGAACAAAATTCTGTAACTGTTATTTCTAACACAATAAAATTTATTTGTATTTGAAATGGAAAATAGTAATTATTAACAGCAAGCAATTTTCTTCTTTAATATATTAATAGACATTTATTCATTCTTGCTCTTCTCTTTGAATTTACTACAGTCAAAACAAATATTACAGCTTTATAGGTGCACCTTTGGAAGTATTGATACCAGGAAAGTGGACTCTTCTAGAAGGAAACAAAACTTACCTTTTACAGCCAAACCTAATACCAGTTTTTCTAGACTGATTGTTTTTCAGTTACATTCATATATGGTCTGCTAATTTTATGTTACCTAACACTCACTTGAGTTATGGGATGGATCTTCCTAAGGGCTATTACAAGTCAGATGAAGAACACGATTGGGAAAAGGCAGCATGACTTCACCAAGGGTAAATCACCCTCGACAAATATGATCATCTTCTAGGACAAAGTAACGTGCTTAGCTGAGGTTGGGTGAGGGTGGACATTGGCTCTCTGGATTTCCCCAACATTTTTTATACAGTTTCCCCCAGTCTCCTCTTAGAGAAACTGATGTGTTACTGTCCAGACAAGAGGTCTGTGCAGTGGGTGGGTGACAGGAGCATCCAGAGAGCGGTGGTGCATCTCTTCCTTTCAGACTGGCAACTTGTCACAAGCGTTGTCCCCCGGGGATCAATACTGGGCCAAACATTATTTAATATCTTCATAAGTGATCTGGAGGATGGGATCAAAGGTATCCTGAAGAAGTTCACTGATGACACCAAACTGAGTGGGGAAGTGAGCCAGGAAGACTTGGATAGTCTGGAAGAGTAAGCTTGGAGGAGCCTTTTGAACTTAAAGGAGAACTAGTGTAAAGTCTTTCACATGGGAAACATAATCCGGGAGTGCAGCACAGACTGGGATCTACCTGACTGGGGAGCAGCTCTGTGGAAAGGGACCTAGGGGGCCTTAAGGACAACAAGCTTGGTATGAGTGAATAGCGTGCTCTGCAGCAGAGACACCCAACAGGATCTGGGTTGCAATAATAAGAACATCACCAAGAGATAAAGATGTCATCCCACTCAGCATCTAACAGGCCACACAGTTCAGCTTTGGTCTCTGCTACGCTAAAAAGATGTGGAGTGGCTGGAGAGGGTCCAGGCAAGGGCCACACATATGAAAAATGGACTGGAAACCTGCCGTAGGAGGAAAAGCTGAGAAAAAAGGGTTTGTTCAGCTTGAGAAAAGAAGCTGATCCATGTTCCAGTATTTAAAGGATGTCTGCGAAGAAGGTGGAGACTCGTGTGAAGTCACATGGAAAAGAGGAGGCGTAATGGGCACAACTTAATCTTATCTAAAACATGATTTTACCAAGAGAATTTGGACCAGGACATGTTTTCGGTCCCTTCCCACCTGTAATTCTATGATTCTATGAATGATAATCGTCACGTAAAGTTTAATGACAATATGATAACTTTAATTAGAAAATACTTTGTTATGATGCATGTGAGTTTGTTATGCTTTTTAGTCATTTTGCCTTTAGAATAATTTACTATTTTCACTGTATTTTTTATTCTACAGCAGCTCTATAAAAACATTCTGTGCAAACTGGCCAAATGATTTATACTTGCAAATTCTTATTTTTAAAAATAGATAGTATTTTATACTGCTTCCAAAAAAGTGACTATGTTTATGTTGATGACAGATGATGAGACTGGGGAAGTGCTTTTCCAGATTGCATTAAGTTAGAATTTCCTTGGACAGCCTTCTCTGCTGGTTGTTATTTTGTCCTGCTTCTGCTTAAGAAAGAGCAGCGGTATTTCCCTCTCTTTCTATCCATAAAACATCCTCCTCTGGGATGTTTCCTTCCCCCTTTCTCTGTTATTTTAGTCATCTCTACATCTCTGAACCCACTGTAGGAAATACTACTTGTCAGACTGCACAGGCACCAACCTATGCTCAAAATTTCTCAGGAAAAAAAGGCTGCTGATGGGTAATGTGCCTTTTAGCAGAGCTTTTCTTTGATTGGTAGCCCTGCTAAGAAAGTTTCCCAAATGCACTATAGCACGACAGCTTCTACAAGATACAGATGCTGAGTAAAACATTGTCATGCCTTGGTACCAAATATGGGGTATCAGTGTGTGATAGGAGAATATAATTGTGAACAACTGCACTTATCACAGAAGGTGTGAGACTCGATATGCCTGTAACATGCTCCCGAAACCAGTGCAGAAAATATTTGTGGTATTTGCAAATAAACACACTGGCCTTCAGGCTTATACTTTTTCCCACACCTTCCACTCTCTGAACCATAATGTTTTGTGTGAACTAGATCTTTTGGGGAGAACTCCTCTTGATCTTTGTTTGTAAAAATCTGTGACCTAATATGATCCTTCTCTATTGATAATAATTAATAACATGGATATTAATCTGGAAATAACATGAACCTTTCTGACAGCCCTGAATTTATTTCATAATGCTTTTGTTTCTTAATTTTGTCACACATGAGCAAAACCACCATTAGTTACTCATCTCTTTCATAGTCTAGTTCTTTGCCATCATGCCACTTAAAAAGTTATTTTGAAAGTCTACCACTGAAAATATGGAAAAGCAACTAAATTTTAGTACTGCAGCAGTCTCTCCCTTGCCAGACCTCCAAAATTTTAGATATATGAAAAGTACATATGACTGAAATTCCTCAGCATCTCATTCACCAACATATGGCTGTTCTCAAGTCACAGAAAGGATAGCCAAGACCTCTACCCACAGTCAAATTAGAATGAACACAGATTGGTAGAAATGGTGTCATTGGAAATGCAATTATGTTGTCCAATTTAGGATGTCACATACATGGGTCTCCGAAACAATCCCATTTAGAATGCAAGAATAATACATAAATGGTTTAATTTTCTCTTCTTTTATGAGCTGGGTCCGATAATAAATGTATTATATGAAAATGATAGCAAAAATATTATTTTTATAAAACAAACTTATTTAAAATTACTCATCAAATGTAATACCCTCATTTAGGTACTATATAAAAATAAAGTTGTTATATCTATATTTTGCAATTATATGTCCAGAAGAGAAAAATACATTAAATAGTATTTCATACAATAATGGTACAACATTGTGATACATGACCATCTAAAATGTCCTAGTCATAGCTGTAAATATCTGAGAGTTGTGACACAAAATTCTCTAAAGACATAAGAAATTAGCTTCATGACAACTAAAAAACCAAACTGAGTTTCAAGAATTATAGAGTAAGAATCAAGTAGAAAACACTTTTCACTGTTTTATAACTAACAGTTTATGGGTAGCTCAAGCCTGGCATACTAGTCTTGGAAGAATGTGAATTTGTGGAAAAGAACAGGCTAAGAAATGTCAGGGTGTATGGAAGGAGAGTGGATGCTCTCTTGACGGTATCTTGTCAAGGGCTTTTTCAATACAAAAGGGGATAATAAGAAAAGGAAGAAGCCATAAAAAGGATATACAGACACAAACCTGACAGATGAAAATAAGGGAGGCAAAGAGCAGAACACACCTCTTCAGACACAGTAATTGATGGACCATTATATTAATCCTTTCTTGATCTCTCTGTGTCACCTTACTATTTACCCCATGTGTAACTGGCCCCAAAGACTAGGTGCCAGTTACTGGGGGGATCCCTGTGAGCAGGTCTGGTGCCAGCCGGAAGCAGACTGGGGGTGTGGGCACCCCAGTCTGTGGTGTCAACTACTGGAGCAAGTGGGATCTCAGTGTCTGCTGTCTCGGTGGCTGGGATGTTTCTGCCTCTCTCCATTATGGTGTGTATTCCCAAAAATCCCCGCTCCTGTGGGTGACTAATGTAAATGAGGTCCCTGGGGGTTCAGGGGTGGCAGCTGGAGCAGGACAGCCCATGTCCCCCATGCCAGCTTCTGGGGCAGCCAATGTCTGCAGCATCCCCAGACTGGGATGGGTGTGGTGTGACTGTGTCATTCACCAGCAAACCTCAGGCTGGAGGAGCCAGAAATCATGGGGTTTAGGCAGGGGGCTCAGGCTGCAGGAGGGATTTCTGTGCAGATATTCAGGGGACCTGAAAATCTGTGTGCATGTGTGTGACTCCAGAGAGATCACTCTGTGTGTGTGTGGGTATGTGTGCCTGTGGTGTGTGCTCACCTTCACTGCCTGTGAACCTGCAAACCTGGGCAGAAACCCTGGGTCCACAGACACACCAGGCTGGGATCCAGTGGTCAATCAGGAAGAGTCCTGGGCCACAGCTGCTGGAGGTAGTAGTTGCTCCTAGCATTCCTCAATAAGAGCCACAAAAAATGCTTCTAAATAAGGGGTAATTTTACAAGTCCAGCTGGGAAAAAGTATGTTTTGGAGGATCTTAAACCCATGAATAGTTTAGAGAAGGTGAATTGGAGCTGATAAATTCATGATGCAAGAAGCAAGGAGAAAATAGTTGTGCTTGGTGAAGACAGACACTTCTTTCATATAATTCATGATGAAATTATTGCATTTGTTGTCACAAGAATCTGTGGAGGCCAGGTGACAAAATGGATTCAAAGACAGATCAGACAAGCTCATGAAAGGCACTTCCCTTGGTAGCTATTAAGTGTGATGGACAGATGTAATGTCCAGCTCATTAAATCCCTAAACACAGGCTGCTGGAAGCTGTGAGGCTGTGCTTGGCTCACACTATTCCTACTCTCCCTGATATAATCTTTCCCAAAGCATCTATAAACAAGCTACTATTGGAAACTTAGCCTGGCAATTTTTATGCCCTTACGTTACTAAGGCCTGAGCATTAATCTTGACTTGCCCTGAGTACTGCTGTAAAAGCTTCAAAGACAGTCCTCCAGTACTGAAAACAGATGTATCCTCCACGTCTTTTGCCAGGGCTTAATGTTTACCTGGCTAGTGACAGCTTGCGTTTAAACATCTTCCTTCACCATGTGCTGTATCTAATTGTTGAATGTATTCCTTCAAAAGGCTGTGATTTAGGAGAAGAGAGGAAGGTTGCCTTTTTCCTCTGTCAGGTGGAGTACTTTCAGGGCAGAAGATGAGAGCCTTTATTTGGGCAGGTGGATATGGAGGCGAGCAGAGGGAGCTGGCAGAGAGAAAGGCATACTCTGAACGATGCTCCAGTGACAGTCAGACTGGAAGGTTACTGAAAAGCGAGGTAGACTGAAGCATAGCCAAAGCTGTGATGAGGAATAGTTTTTTTTCCCCATGGACAAGAGGAGAATCCTGGAATCATAGAATGGTTTGGGTTGGAAGAGGCCTTTAAGGGTCACCTAGTCCAAGCCCCTGCAGTGAACAGGGACATCTTCAGCTACATCGGGTTGCTCAGAGCCCAGGTCAGCCTGGTCTTGAATGTTACCAGGGATGGGGCAATGTATTGAAGAAAGCCTTTGCAAGTTGCTGGACTGAGAATGAAACTTATCTAGGAAGTACACACAACGAAAGGGATTTAGGGGTTTTTCCTCACTCAGTAGATCAGAGTTTTTCTAGCTTATGTGTTAGATTTTTTCTAAGTTAAGTTCAAGTAAAATGAGTCTTTTAGGATTCAGATTTGCTGTACCTAAGTGTGCTTACTATAACATAGGAAATAACAGGAAATTAATCTCAAAACTTTGGCTCCATTGGCGTAGTGTCACATGGTCCAATGTCATTTGGATATTACAAAATACATTTGTTGAAAGAAGTAAACCTTGACCATAGGGAATATGAGATTTATTAAAACTGCTGCTGTCTGAGCTAATTTTCCTTTCCACTGGTTTGGACTTCATTCACAGCACTATCTTTTTATAGTAAATGACTGTTCAAGCTGCGTTACTGTTAAACTATGAATGACAGGCTCTTGGTGTTGGCATAATATCATTTAACTCAGCTTAGGAGGTAAATTGCAACATAACCTTTCTTTGGAGACAAAACCCAACTTGTTTTTCCCTTTTTAGTCTTAATTTCTAGCAAGGATGGGACTAGAAAGATATTTTTTTGATATAAGTCACTCAATAGTGACTTAAAGTAGGAAAAAATATCTCTAGAAGGTAGATTTTGGAAAAGGAAAATAAAGCTAATGTGTTCATGCATGGGCTGAATACTGCTTGCAATTACCGCAAATCATTCTCATACTAGGGAGTCAGTTTAGTTTAGGAGACCTTTTCTTTGATTAGTCTGCATCTATATGAAATGTAACAACAGTCAGTTGAGTGAGACTCACAGCAGGAAGGAGAAAGGTGTGAGAGAAAACAGCAGCAACAAACAGAACAAGCCAGCATCAGTGGAGGAATGAAACTTAGGAAGAGGCAGATTTCTGGACAGAAAGTCCCACATACATTTTTAAAACAATGGAAGCAAAAACTCCATAAATTTTCAGAACTGACCATTGAAAATAAAGAAGAGGGGAGGAAAAAGCAAGTTAGCATTGCAGGGATAATGCTGCTGGTGCTGTGGTAAAGGCTGATAGCAGTATGTGTGTATTGGCATGAGACTGGAGAGAGAGGGAGGTTACTTTGATTTTCATTTAATTTAATCTGAAACCAGGAAGTAGAATAATGAATGAATGCATTAGAGAACAAAGCATTCCGGCATATCTAACTGCTCTGAAACCTCCTACTCTGTAATTCCTTAATTAGAAAAAGGCTTAATTGTGGAAAACTGTAGAGGTAGAGGTGTAGAGCTGAACCTGGGGAATAGATTCCAAGTGGGTTTTTGAACTACTCAGTGAAAGGATTAGGGCAATGATAGCCAGGAGTGGAGATCACTGCATCTCTTGAAAGAAACCTTGGATTCAGAGCAGGGAAAGACTGTGATGATGTTAGTACTGCAGTTTTTCATGAAAGGAACAAAGAGGAATAATATTGCCTGGATTATGGGATACAAAACCTCTTTACTTTTAATCTCCTAGTATTGCAGCAACTTCATAAAGAATGGAAGAAATTGATGTAATAACTGAGACAATGGCTTTTTCTTCACTGGAATTCTGTAGCTGCAGGGTGACTTGACAGATCCAAAGACTCATGAAATACGTGTAAAGCAAGAGAATGCTTCTGGCCTTTATGCTGTGTTCATATGGCTCTTGATCTGCATTTTAAAAGCCCTACTGAGAAGCTGAGCTATGTGGATTTGCTGACTGTCCATTAACTTGGGAGTATTTGCACTGAGCTCTTCTGTGTAGTGCACACATATCCAGTAGCATCCTGGGTGGCGAAAAAATCTTTATAGAGGAAGTAATTGAAATCTGTCAGAAAATAAGCTACTTATTAAAGGACAGAGGCAGGAAAATTCACGGAAACAACTGGGCTTATTTTTATTTAAAGGCAAGAGTAACTGTTTCTGGAATATGACGGGTTGTTTATCATAGAAAATTTTTGGATCAAAATTCAACATGTTTCTAAAGGTAATGGCACCAGCTGTAAATATACAGGCACCAACTTGCCTGTGGTTACTGATTTGATGCTGGAAAGGACAGGTGGAATTCAGTGACATATATTATGCAGGTCAGATTATGTTAGCCCATTAATGCCTGTTGGCTTTAATATCCTTGAATCTATAGAAATATGTGCACTAGAGTAGCTAACAATGCTGACATTTTAAATTGCCATCTTCAGATTTCAGGGCTGGAAAAAATGGGGCAGTTCATTCATGTGTTTGCTGTTTTCTTAGCAAGCATGAAGGTCAGAAACTTTTCTTCTCAAATATAAAATCTTTCATCGTATAGCAAACGGTCCTTTTTCTAGGAGGGAGGGGGAATTCTTACCCTGGTATTGTTAAGTCTGATATGATGTAAAAATTCATCCTATTTTGAGTGGGGAAAAGCTTTTATGAGAGCATGGCTTCTCAGTTGTACAAAAGTCAATTAACCCTGTAATGAGTCTGGTCTATTAGGGTTTTGTAGCGAGATAACTCTGTCTTGGAAATCTATATGCAGCTGAATGTGGCTCCAAATTGGTAAAGGGTCTGTGTAAATATGAGGCTCCTACCCAAAAAGCATGCAGCCCTGGGCAGTGGTAACTCCCTTACCTTTGATGAATCACTAGAAGGAAATGGAGACACCAATTAGAGACCAAATCATTCCAGTCAACCTCATTGTGAATGTATCTAATGAGGGCTTGGTAGTTAGAAACAGAGGGGAGAATTCCAACGTGTTCATCCTTTGTGTATCATGGGCAACAGAAGCCAGTGTGCCTCAGCCAGGCCAGCAGGGTGGGCTGGGAAAGGCTGTGCTTCTCAAATGTGGCGCTTGAGCAATATAAAGAAGAGGAAGCATAGAATTAAATTTTAAGAAGGGATATGAACTTCAATTGATTCTCCATTGGAAAACACCCTCATACAGTTCAGTTTAAATCAAAGAACTAAATATCTTTTAAAAATTAGAGACACTTTACATTACCTGAAAAATACCATATAACAAAACTTGTGCCTCTTGGTACAGATAAGAAAAGCATTGTGATTGTTTTAGAGCCCTTGTCTCCATTTGAACGTAGCTGACCATGATTGAAAATTACTGAATTGGTGTGGCTTAATGAGTCAGCTGAGCCTATGCAGCTAATGGTGAGCCTGTTACAGGCACGTGCTGTGCTGGTAAAATAAAGCCTCCTCAGTTCAGCCCTCTTTTTGGTGGACATGGTTAGAAATGGAGAAGAAAGGAAGGATTGAAATGTGCTTAAATTTTCAGAAATTAGTTTCACTTTGGCATTTCCTTGCATGTATTTTCCTTGAATATTTCCTTATTTCACTTAGAATATGTTTAATTTAATTTCACTTAGAATGTTTGATTGTTACAGTGGTATTATGAACTCCTGCTAGCATTGTTTGCATCTTAAAATGCAATGAAAAGTTAAAGGGACTCAGATATGCAATGTATTTGGTATAAATATCTCAACTTTATCTTGAAGGTTTTCAGCAAAATGTGGTTTTGATAGGTTCTAAACATAAAACACCTTAATTTACACTGAGCTATAAATACAATGCTTGCACAATATTAATAATTCTCTTAGAACACACAAAATGCATATTTTATAGCTTTAATGTACCTAAACAGTATCTTCTTACCTGAAACTCTTGCTTATTGCAGTAGACATGCAATAGTTTTATTATTCAAAGTATCATTTCTGACATAGTATGAGAAATGGAAATAATATAACAAAAGCATGTTCTGTAAGTTTTAAAATGGTAAGATTTTATGAAAAATTGAAAGAATAGGGAATTTCTGGAATTGGGCTCATAGATTAACTTATGGATAATTAAAAAAAAGAAAAGAAAGGAAATCCTTTTCTGCTGACACATGAGTCTTGGATCAGCATGATGAATTTTCAACAGGGATCTTTTTGTCATCAGTCTGTAGTGTGGGTGTTTGCACTTAGATGCAAAATATTGGTGGGGAAAATTGACAAAAGTGGTAAATTTTCATATTTAAAAAACCAGACAAATGCAGCTTTTTAGGGTAATGATTTTCAAGATACATATAAAGAGTCAAAGAGTCAGATGGGCTACTTAAATTAGTTTTTTAGAGCAAATAAGCTGAACACCTTGGAACACAATGGGCATTGCTACATATTTGCAAATCTAGTACTTTTACTAGGCATTAAATTACTTCCACTTCTTTCCCTCTGGGTTTTTTTGCTTGGCTGCCTTTCCTTGGTTTGTTTTTGAAGGCTATGAAGAAATTGCTCAGTGTGGGTGGATTTAGATATGAGGTAACAAGCAATTAACATCTTGGCAAAGGTAAGATGGTCTCCAACAATTTATTTTCTAAACATCAAAAAGGGTTTCCAACAAAACACAACTTGAAAGATCTCATTTTTTCTAAAAATTCTTTCAAGCACTTGAAACCCAACCTACTTATTTTCCTAATTTGACCTCAATAATAAGTTCTCTACTCATTTAACTTATTTAAGCATTTTCTCTTAATCAATCTCTAGATATTTCATGCTCTAAGTATTTTCTGTTAAATTATTCTCTCCACACCCTCATATTGCCTTCATGCTTTTTGTTGCCTCAGCTTTTCAGTGTCTATTGGACTGTGCTTAGAATTGAATACATTAGTCTAAATTCTACTAACTCTTAGAATGAAATTCTTTTTCTTGCCCATAAATCAAAGTAGTTCTATACGTGCTGCTCAAAGTCACACTGACCTTTCTGTGCAATATGCTGTTGTGTAATTCACACGTTACTGTACTGAAATAATGTTGGTGTTGGAGTTTCTTTTCTCATGTTTTGGAAAACATCTAGTTTCTTCATCTTCTACTTATTTACTTGAACCTTAGGAAATGCTATACTGCATTTCTGTGCCTTTGCTGTTGAAAGGTCATTTACTACACTTCCCAATTTATTAACCATCTGCTAATTTAATTATTGTGCTGTTTAACCTCTTCCTGATAGCTAATGAAGATGAATGTCTTACATTTTTTCCATCTTCAATATCAATGAAAAATGATATGTTAAAAGAGTACAAATCCAACACAGATCTTGCAAAAAAATCCTCTAGTTAATTTCATTGCTATTTATTATTATATTCTTACTCTTCTGCTTCGGTTTTCTTAATTTGGTTTTCTGATGATGACCTGTTTATTTCCAGGACAGATTGACTTAACATCGACAGATAGCCCAAAAACACTAGCAAAACTTTTGTAAAATTAAAAATTGCCTCCACATGTTTGTATTCCCGTAACATACTGATATCATCCAATGTAATAAACTTTTAATAAAGTAAGAGTTTATTAAGCTCAATTTAGGTCTTTAATTAATTAAAAATACTAGCATATTTTAAGCTACCTACTTCATTTCCTCAACCTCATGTGCAGTTTGCTAGGCAATAAATGTTGGGCTCATGTCTTTATTTTTGAATACTGGCTCTCTATTAGCTGTCTCTCAGATTACTCAGCACCTGCACTTTTCTGCACATCTCCTCAAATACCTGGTAGTAGGATAGGGTACTTATTTGCTAACTGGGTTAACACATGGATTTGCTGATTGAGCACCTTCCTATTTTCTTGTATTCCTGTTCCTCTTCCTTATTTGTCAATATACTTATTTTGCAGTAGTCAATTTTCTCTTAATAAGTAAATCAAGAATGATACTTACAAGGTAGTTCAGCTTTTCTGTTGCAAAGCTTAGTTTTTGATTCCCTCACCATGACAAAGCCTTTAGGGTATTTTGGTGATGTCAGTTCATGGCACTGTGAGCTCTCTTGCAGTAACAAACCACTGCTCTGGGATGTTTCCTTTGCATCTTTATCCTCTCTCTTGAGAAGCGTCCCCCTTGCAGATTTCTTTCATGAGAAAACTAGTGTAGTAATTACATGTGTCAAGTAAGATGAGAAACAGCCTAAATTCTGTGTTGGACATAGAATACGAGAAAATAGAAGACTCTGTTCCAAAGCAGCCTGCTGCACACAGGGAACCTAGAGAGGAAGAAAAAAAGTATGCTGTCTTTCTGAGAATCAGAGATAGCAGAAGCTGATAAAAAATGCTTCAAAGCCATGCTTTTCCAAGTTCATCTGGCCCATGTTGAGATTTGAGATGATGTCCATTTTCTGCAGACACTTACCAATCAAAGTTCCTGAGCTGAATGCCTTTTGCTGTTCTTGTTATTGTGAAGGGATGCAGGTCACCACATATGTTATCTAGCTTTCTGTGTCTACTTTAGGCATTTTTATAATCTTTGGACAGAAAAAAAGTAGTTTTTTTCCACTGCTATTCCAAACCAGACCCTACGTAAGATGTTATCTTTAAAAACCACATTTTATTTTATAACGGGCATAAAATCAAGGAGCTACAGTAAATGGTGCTGGCATTGCACCACACCTCTAGCAAACACTGTATTTTACAATATACCTAGACTCACAGTAAATTAATGGGATTTAAAAATACAATACAAGATTAGCTTTCAGATTCAGTGTCATAAGTAGATTCAGCTTATTAAAAAATGTAAGCATTAACTAGCTGTGGGAAGGCTTTGAGTTAAATAATCCAGAGAACAGAAAATGATAGTTGAATCTACAGATGGACTCACATGAGAAACAAAGTGATTAAGTTCTTAAAACTGAAAAAATCCAGTAACTTCAAAGATAAAGCCCAGAAGGACTGGTTTAATCAAATGTTATGTTGATGATGGCAATAAAGGTTGTTATCGAAGCACCTTACAGAGATTCATGAGGAAAAAAGTTATAGAAGATCAGTGAAATCAAAAGTTAAAAGGGGGCATTGTGTCTGCTACAGGTTGTTCATGGGCATCTCCACTCTTAGTACATTTGCTCTGGTGAAGTTTTATGTGGACTACGGGAAGTTAAACAGTGCCACTCAGCGAGAACAGTATCTGCTGTCTCAGGTTTATGACTCATTAGGTTTTCAAAGTGAAGCTTGGTCCATTAACACCTAAGACATATATAAGGATAAAAATCCTGCAGATGTTTCTGAATGTAAGTTGAAAATCACCATTTTACAGTAGGAGGATGCTGTATGATTTTCAAGTCTTGTCCTTTAATTCACCCGCAATGTTGCAGATATTAGGAAGTAATGTAACAGTAGCTTTTATTTTCAAAATGTATGTTTCCATTTAGATGGTTTAACAGAAGTGTTGTCTATTTTCCAAAAACATCCACAACATCCGCTTTTGCAAGCTGTAGAAGCATTTAATAGAATATGAAAAGCAGGGATTACTTGTATATTAGAGAAATGTCAATTACACTTCTGTTTGGAATAGTAGGTAAGGATTAAGAGCATATTTTTGCAAGTGCTAAAGTGGGATTGGATACACAATCTGCTAGTCAATTTAAAGAAATTAGGTCATTTTGAGGAACCATCAAGTACCAGTGAATCTACATGCTTGACTGTTCTGTTAAAGCTTCCCCTTCAAACAGCTCACAAGATGTGCCTTTTGAACAGATTTGGATATGCTAATAAGCATTTCAGCTTAAAAGTGTTTGTCAGCAGTTTTAAAATATTCACAATTCAATTCATTGAAATGGCTTTCCTAAGATTTAGTGGCATGCTTGGGAACATCTGTCACAAAGCTTTTCCACAAAGGATCACATAGTGTGGTAGTTTATTCTCTATTTCAAATGATAAAGAAATACAATAAATAGTATGAGGTGAGGTGATTTCACATTCATTTTTGCAGCTGAACACTTATTCATACAGAAACAATTACTCTGGTATTCAGCAACAGAAAGTGTTCTTGAAGTTATGGTCCATCTCCCCAGTTGTTGTAAATTTGCAGAGATTCACTGACTGCAAATTCATTCCAAGTTCAGTGTAGTTCATGAAATCCTAAAAGTATGATACATTAGGAGGGTCCAGACAGTGAAACATATTCAGAACTTATTTTTAAGGTTTCCCCACAGTATTGTCCATCACAACATCTAACCTTACATTCACTACTTTCAATAGGTAACTAAAGTAATACCTCAGTTTTCAAAAAGTTTTGGAATTTTATGAAGATGAAAACCATGATTCACCCTTCTCTATGCACAGGTTCAGATTAAAACCTTGAATATAATTACCTCTTCAAAGTTTGTTTAGTCATTTAAAATTGTAAGGAAAGAATACCAATACTGTAACTATAGTAAAAATATTTATAAAAATATATAGGAGAAAAATATTTTTCTGCCTGTTCCTTGCACTTTAGCAGGATTATTGAGAGTGACTTTTAGGTACTTCACATTCATTTGCAAATGGCGTAATGATGTTAAGAGCTGTAAAATAATTTATTTTATATTTCTAGAAGCCTGCCAACTGATCATAGATACTATAAAGTGAACTGGATGAATGACAACTGAATGTGGGACCAGAAGTAACATGTACTTTAATAATCAAACAGCAGAGTAAGTAAAGGCTAGTTGTCTGCTGGGCTGAAACCTCTGAAAGGTGGTGCCATTTTGATGGTTAATTACAACCTGGTATGGGATAGTCTAAAAATACAGTGTAGCTGGTGAACAGTAAAATAAATGACAGAGTGAAGGGGAAATCACTCCTATTCCAGTGTGGGAATCCCCTCTCCACACAGGGGAGGTGGAACATGCATTTCTGTCCTTTGTCTCTAATCCCCACCGATAGTGCACTGTGCCTGTTTGCAATGGAATTGAGTTTCTTCATACAGTGCTCTTTTGGATTTGTGATTAAACCCACCTGGTGTTTGGCTGTGGCCAAGCAGTACCTGCAGAGCATTGGAGACTTTTTCTTTTTTCCTTTCTGCTCTGTCCCACCCCAGTGGGGGTGGGTAAGAAACTGGGAGGATACACAGCAGGAACAGATGATCCTAACTGCTAAAAAGATATTCCTTACTGTAATATTCATGCTCAGCAGAAAAATGGACAGAAAGAAAAATTGGGGGATTTGTCTTCTAGTTGTCCCTCAGAAACTAGCTGGAGATTGATCTGCTTGTGGGTTGTGGAGAGTTGCCTTTGCATCACTTGTTTTTTCCCCTCCTTTCTTCACTCATTAAACTATCTTTATCTCAACTAATATGTTTTTTTCTCTTGCTCTTCCTATTCTCTCCTGGTCTTGCTGGGGGCAGGAAGTGCATGAACACCTGAGTGCATGCTTAGCTGCTACCTGGGGTTAAAACACAACAGAGAGCAAGTGGCTATATTTGAAAATGTCACTCTGACCTAGTTCCTAATAATGGTGCTAGTGAAATGGGAAATGGCTAAAGAAACATGCTAGGGTCCCTCCTGCCTTACCAACAGGTCTCCAACTATTCCACCTTCTCATCACACTCTGTCTCCACCATTTTTTCAGCACAGGTCTAGCTCTAAAAGTTACAATTGATTCCTTTCAGTTGTCTGAGCTCTGTTAAAATCAATCAGCATAAAGATAGTGATCTAAAATTTAGGTTTTTTCATGTAGCTCCTTTGCTGTTGATGAGACCAGACAGAATTGGGCTGATGAATGGTCCCTGTTGGTCTCAGCACAGGAAACCTTGGCTTTCACTCTCCTGGTATCTCTAGTCTGCATTGACCAAGTGTAATACATTTTCATCTCAGAGATCAAACATGGTGACTGGTACAGGACTGAAGGGCAGGTTACTTTACATGGTCTAAGAAACCATTATCTTGAAGTATTGGTTGGTGCCCCTGTATTGTGGGTGGGTTTTTTGTTTTGTTTTGGTTTTAGGAGAAGAACAGTCATGGAGGGGAGGGTGGTAACGCAGAGAATTGAGAAGATCTGATAAAGGTGTTTAGATAGGAGCAATGATATAGGGATCTCTCATTTCAAATGTCCTAAGTCCAACGACATGTATGAACTAAAAGGTTTAACTGATTTGTTTCTTAGAGCATGTAGGCAACACCTTTATGAACTCAGTCGTCCAGATGCACACGGTCTTTGTTGTACTGTCAATGTCAAAACAAGAGGATGTAAGAAGTACAAAAGAAAAAACCAAATTCTCGCCTTTCTTTTATAATAGAACCTTCTATGTTTCACAAGTAACATGATCTCTACCAAGACAATAGTAGCTATGTGTCAAGTATCATCTACTGTTATTTAACACCAAGGGTCTTTTGTGGCTTCTTTAAAAGCCCCTTTTATTCCAGCCAATGCTACTGTTCTCTGCTCCAGTAACCCCTTGGGGAAGCTGTGTAGTGTAAGACTGTATTTATTCAATCTACAACACCAGCAAAATACTTTGACACTTGGTCAGGTGTTTTTGGATCGATTGTCTACATTTACACTTCTGTTTAGAACATCCTCAATTTGGCCTTGAGGCAAAACAGCAAATAATTTGCTCACAGCCTCAGTCTTGAGATCTGTGATGGGGTGTTCCTGTTTGTCTTCTGAAATGGAATCCTAGGTGCATCCAGCGTGCTGCAATCACAGCTGCCATGAGGGGAGCCCCAGCAGCTGCTGTGCAGGCTGCAAGGAACACTAGCACATCTGCCTGCATCTGCCAAAAGATGCAGTGAGAAATTCAGGCTGCAGGACCTAAACTGAGTGATAACTGCTCGTGCCAGGGCTGGATCCATCTGGGGAGCAGCCTGAGCATTAATGACTAATATAGTTGCAGCTACATTTCAGGTTTCTCTGTGCTTCAAAATTTTATTGGCATGGACTTTAGCTGACATATAACTATGCTGGGAGCCCCTCAGATAAACCCAATGGCATACACAAGCACTGTTCCTCCAGAATCACTTGTATTTTTGGAAAAAGAGCTTTGAGATTATTTGTTGGCCATTGGATAAGTGAATTATTACTATCTCATCTTGGCAATTGTATAACTGCAATGTACTTGCCTGGTGTATTTTCCAATGTCATAGTTTAAAATAATTTGTAAACTTGTTCCTGGGAAGTTTTCATTGCCCTCAAATAGGAATTACTGTTTCTGTGACTGTATAAACTGCAGTAGCACTTCAAAAATAGAGATATCAACAGATTTCTAATAATTGTAGGATAACCTTAGATGGCTCTGTGATGTCTTTGCAAACTTAACAGACCAACAGCTCTAAAACACAAAAAATAAACAGTAAACCCTGAAGTCAGCAGGGTCAGACTGGGGTGGATCACTATGACGAGTTCCACAGGTGGCTGCTGATGAAAACTGAGCACAAGTTGGATAGTCAGAGCACCCAAATGCATCTGTGATAAAATATTTAAGAAAGGGGGAAAAACCCAACTAAACCACAATTATTTGGCACACATATTTGAGGACAGAAAAGAGAGGAGTGAGAATTTGTGAGAGAAACAACTCTGCAGACACCAAGTGAGGAAGCAGGGGGAGGAGGTGCTCCATGTACTGAAGCTGAGAATCCCCTGTGGCCCATGGTGCCAACCGTGGTGAGGCAGCTATGCCCCTGCCCCATGGAGAGCCATGGGGGAGTAGATATCCACCTGCTGGCTCTAAAGGAGCCCCACTCTGGAGCAGGTGATTGCCTGGAAGACATCTGTGACACTGTGGGAAGGCCATGCTTAAGCAGGCTCCAGTCAGGGACGTGTAGACCCTCAGAGAGAGGAGCTTCACTGCAGATTTGTTCACAGGACTTGTGACCCTGTGAGGGATCCACACTGGAGCAGCCTGTTCCTGAAGGACTGGAAAGGGATCTACCCTGAAAGAACTGCAGCCTGTGGGAATGACTTAGATTTGAGAAGTTTGTGGAGGAGGACTGTGTCCTGTGGGAGAGGCTCCATGCTGGAGCAGGGGAAGGACTCCTCTCTCTGAGGAGGAAGAGGAGTAGAAACAATGTGTGGTGAACTAACTGCAACACTCATTCCCTATTCCTCTGCACCAATGGGGTGGAGAAGATAGAGGATTGTGAATAAAATTAAGCCTGGGAAGGAGGGAGTGGTGTGGGGAAGGTGTTTTTAGAATTTGTTTTGCTTCTCACTATTCTGCTCTGACTTCAGTTGGTAATAAATCCAACTAGTTTCCCTAACTGGAGACTATTTTGCCCATGATGCTAATAGGTGAATGATCTTTTCCTGCCCTTAATTCATGAAGCTTTTGTGATATTTTCCCTCTCCTTCTCAGTTGAGGAGGGGAATGATAGAGTAGCTTTGGTTGGTACCTGCCATCCAGCCAGGGTCAAACTACCACAAGATGTACCTGGTGTTAAAGGGAGTCTAGAGAAGGAAAAGTTACACCAGATTTAGATTATTCATGTAAGAAATATTTTCAAAAATCAAATTGTTAAGCACGTGACCAAGTGTAATGTTACCCTGTCCAAAGATTGGTCTGAAAAGCTATTTATGGGCATGTTACTTGAGGCCTTTCTTTGTTTATTTTGCACTCTTTTGGGGATTTGTATTCAGACTTCCAAAGATGGATTTTTCATTGCAAGGGGTGTATACCAGAAAGTAAATTTTATTTCTTAAATTTAGCACTAGTTTTCATTGGCAGAGCCACTCATATGTCCCATTAAAATGTGGATTTATTGTTCTTAGATGCTTGTTGTGAGATGATTTATTTCAGTGTTTTTGGGAGCTCAAAATATCTGTGCAGGTGCATTAGAATCTGATGCAAAAGCAGCTAAATTGCTTTAAAATATGTGATTTCTATTTCTCTCTTTCCCTCTGTCTCTTTCAGCTCTTTTCCAGTCCTGTAGATCAAATTCCAATTTTTTGCTTGGCACTTTACTTGATATTTGTTGGCTGGCTCACGGTATAGGCCTTCACTGAGAGCTGAGTTCTCAGAGTACTTCCCTCTGTGTTGCAAGAGAGATTTTATTTATTAGGTTTCTGTGTGCTTTTTTTTTTTTTAACAGACTAACAGGTATAATCTAGATATGAAAAGTGCTAAATATAGTATTTCTCTGCTTTCTCAGAATGAGGTTTGTGTAACAAAGTTAGTGGAACATTTGAAAGTGCTGACCTTTAATATGAACCATACTCCATCTGTAACACAGGACTAGTGTGCCCTTCAACATGAATCTTTGTCACCACCATGTAGACATATTTTCTGTGAGCACCAAATTGCTATGTACAAACTCACCTTGAAATGTGCAGATTGCCTTTGCTCCTGAGTTAATTCTGCAAACTGCCCTGTCGTTTCTGAGATGTTGCCTGAACCTTAATCTGCTTATTTCTGCTTTATGCAGACTGTTTTTAACTGACCCTGATTATTTTTAATTTCCTGTAATTTTTCCATTCTAATAAACTGAGGCTATCCAATCCACATGTTTTTTTTCTGGGCTGAGAAATAAATCAGGTTCTGGTCAGTCTTTGATGTAGATCATGTGGGTCCCTAACTTTGAAAGCAGTAGGAGAGACCTGCATCTATGGAAAAAGGTGCTTTCAACTGGAAAAATTAGAGTTGCTTCTCTGAAGAGACAAGCGGTTAATCACGGGTGTGAGATTAAAATTAGAGATTAAGACACTTGAAATCTTGGATATGCAGGTCTGTGAGGTCCAAACTTGTGCTATGGAAGCAAATATGCAGTCAAGCTAGCCAGTGGAGTCTAGAGAGATAATTAGGTCCTCATATGCTAAGTAAGAACTTTATGATTAGCTGAATTGTTCCACTGTCTATATGGATTATAGTGGGAGTTTAGACATCAAATCTGTGGATACTAATATTTATATCTTTTAGTTTGGAGTTATGTATAGATATGTTGCCTAAATATAGAATCTTAGTGTCATTAGAGATGGCCTGAGGTAACTGATGCATTCTCAGAGCTCTGTCATGTCATTGTCCCCATGTCCAATGCCTGCTACACTACATTGTATGTCTTTCCTTACACAGTTGGCCAGTGAGTAACGTTTGGTTTTCAGTGGGATTTTTTTTTTTACTCTGTTTGTTTTGTATTCACTCTGAATTAGAGCAAACAACCAAAATTTTCAAACTCCTACAAATATTTGAAGCTCTCTTCTGGGAAACAGCAGGGATTATTCAGTATTGAGGCCAAGGTCATGCTGTTTTCCCAGGGAAGTTTGGTGGTCTGAGGAGCTCCTGATGCACTCTGCATATTTTGAAAATTTTTGAATTTTGGACAAATTCCTATAGAAGGTATTAGAGCTTTCTGGCTTGGGATATATTGGACAGAGCATGTATTCAGTAAGCTAAAGTTTTAAGGCTCTTTCTATATTATTTCTTTATGAGAGACAGGGTCATAAAGCCACCACTTCCACATTACTTGGCTTTAGACGATGCAGATGGTAAATAGAGACAATGCTGCCTTGAAACCTTGTCTTCAGTGCAATGAAAATTACTTGTCACCAGGACATTTACAAACAGAAATTCTGAGCTTGATGGACAAAATATTTTTATAAAATTACTCTCCTTTGGGTTCCCAGACACCTCTATTTCCACAGTAAGACAAATTTTCTCCATTCTAATTCTCAATTGACTGTAATTTTAAGAAATAATCTAACTTTTGTTTATTATAGTTGAAAACAGTCATTACAGTGGAAGGAAATTTTAACAGAAGTGTAACATCATGTTTGTTTTAAATTATTTTCATGTGCCCGTGCAGGCTTTGCAGGTGAATGCTGTTTCTTCCTACCTGCTAGAAAAAGCAGCTCTAAATAAATTGTAGCCCTTATTTTTTTCCCTCTGGTGTAAGCTTGGTATAGTCCAAGAGAAAGATAGGAGACAAGAATGGAAGAGAGTGTGTGAGGATTTATGTGTCTCAAAGATTATCTTGCTGTGCCAGAATAAACGATTTTCTGTGTGCTGTTAACTTTCAAAGGCTTATTAGACTGGGTATTTGAAACATTAATGCATAGTAAAGTCTTACTGTTGTCATAAGTAAAACCCATCAGATATTTGAGTTTCAGACACTTTCTTCATTCCAGCAAAGTGCTGTGGTGGCAGCTCACTGCATCATTTGACTCAGCTCCTGGAATCATCAGTGCCATTGGTATCAAATATGCTAAACACTACAGCAGATCCTCTTGTGAATAGAAATTGCAAATGGAAATGGTATTAAGATAAAACCCTTGTGCCGTTTTCAGATTAAAATGAATATTTTTGTTATTCTTTCTGCTACTTCCATAATCTTTGACTGCTCCCAGAGGAGTAAATTAGAGGCTGTGGCCTAAATTTCAAAAGTCATTCGGAACTTTGTGGTTTACTTTCAGGAGGCCCAATAGCTGCTACCCAGAACAGGATGTATTTCTGTGAGAGTACCTGCCTTCTCTTCAGTGTGGCACTGGCTTTTACTAACCTGGAATTCCTTTTAAACTAAACTCTTCAGGGAGCAGGAGTTTTAGTTGCCTTTTTTCAGGGTATTTTTTCTACCTCAGGATCACTATACAACAAAACCAGACAACTGAGCATACAAAATCACTGATGAACTCAACTTCCAAGAAATTTCCTAATGTTTATAATCCTTGGTTTTCCCTTCACCTTGAACCATCCCATTTACCCACTTAGAAACATAAGCTGTGCCACTGATAGTTTCTTTTCCATGCTAGCCCATTATTGTACATATTGGAACAATTTTTATGCCATTTTGGTGCTCATTCACCCCCAACAGCTGGAATGTCCCAGCTCTTGAAAAGCCCCAAAATTTGTAGTGCCAACTAGTAAAGTACACTCTGTGCAGATGCCTGACTAGCAGTAGGACATCAGTAACTGACAGTATTTATCCCAGTTATTCCTTAGGCCCAAGAGCTGGTATCACACAGTATCTGATGTGTATCTGGTATCACACAGTAACTAGTACCACACAGATGAAGGTTCTTGGTGGCACACTCTGGACAGCAGCCTGGTTCTACATGACCACTGCTCAAGTTCTTCCTGCTAGACAAGACTCTTGGCCCATAGGAGTACATGGCTGCAGGTGGGAGGGGTGAACAAGTGGTAGTGAGAAAGGTCATTTCAGAATTTCTGTGGGGAGATCTCAGCACAGTGAGGAAAGAGAAAAAGAGTATGGTACTGAAAGCATATTAGAGAAATGTAATCAGGCAACAGAGGGCTGAAGCAATTGAAGCTGTTGGTTTAATACTGGGAGATTTCCTTGAACAGCTTAGAACTATTGAATGGCTTTCCTCAAGAGCAAGAAATTGTAAATGCTTCTTTTGCAACTAAACACAATGCTGGTAACAACCCTTGCAGGGCTGGTGTAGGATGCACCACAAGGTGCTCTAGGGCATTGGCTTCCAGAAAGGTCTGCCAAAGTGCTGTATGTCAGTCAGCACACACCTCAGAGCACCCAGAGCACTCATCCAAAATAAACTCACTGTGATTCGAGGTAGTTGCTGTGTCAGAGAAATTATAGAGAAACACAGACAGAGGTTGTAAAAAAAAAAAAAACCAAACCAACTTATATTTACCAAGTGCCAAGAATAGAGAGTAAACAGTACAGTCCATAGTGAATATTTCTGCTGCCTCTGACAGGTTAGACAAGAGGATGCTCTGCTGTAGCTCCCAAGCCTCTAAAGGCATTTCAGAAGGGAGCCAGAGGACAGACAGGCTATGCTTAGCTGGTTGTAAATTATCTTTTCATTTCTTTGTCAAATATTTTCGCATATGTTGTCTCAATAAGACAAAAATGCAGGAGCATCCCAAGTTCTTCTGAGATCAGATAGTAAGATTTTTATGCATAATCTAACTAATCTGTTTTCAACTCTGTAGTTTTTGATGCTTCCTGGTCATAAAATTGTTCCTATCTGAACAAGCCTCCTGGGCACCATGTATGATGATGGATGTCCAAACAGAAAATCTGATAGCTTTCTTTTACCTTCCTCTCTGCATATTCATACTTTGTCTCATTTTTAGGGAATATCTAGTATCTTCTTTCAAATATTCCATTTCATTTTCAAAGCAATTAAAGAAAAGGACTACTACAGGCTTTCAAAACTATAGTGACAAAAAGGGAGAAGATGATTGTGTTTCCAGCTGATATCTGGCACTTTATTGAGTTTAGAAATGTTTGCTGCTCTGGGCCACTTGACTGACACCACCAAGGAAGGAGTATTTTTTAATTGCCAACTGCCTGTCCTAATTTGTGCTGATGTAAACTACTGCCACTAATTATCTCATTACAAGAATTTTTTTCCTCTCTCTCCAATCCCTCCCTAATTAAGACCCTGTTCTCGTTAAAATACACTCTACATCATTTATTTCCCTTGCTGGAAGCTTGCTATCCTCTCTTTTCTTCTGCAGTGCTCTTGAATCTTTTTTGTTGATGCTGACAGTATCTTATGTTGTAAGCTGTTTGGGTGCAGAGAGTGTAGTTTCTGGATTTTTTTTACTAGTATGCTGTAAAGGTGGCTTTCAGGGCTGCAAGGACTTCCAAATATGGAAGGTTTTCACAAATATAATTCTATGACTGACAACTGTAATAAAAATAATCAAATACAAAAAATGTAGTTCTATATGAACTGATTTTATTTTTATTTCTAGTTCTCAGAATCTAAAATCTGGAGAGACTAATTTCAGGAAGATTGCAGAAAAATATATCATGTGTTCTTTAGGAGTTTTAAACCAAGACAAAGCATTGGAAATTAAGGAATTATGTATATTTATATAAAGAATAAGGAGATAATTGTACTATTCTTATGGACAATAAAACATTAGCTAGGACTAGTTAGAGATCTTCTTCGTAGTGAGCAAAAACTGGTTACTACCTGATGTCATTTTCATCATGTAAATGTGCAGTACTTGAAACACAATTTTAGTGGGTTCTTCTGAGAGGATGAAGATGACCCAGCCTATAGACTACAATACTATTTGGAAAAGTAATTACAAATTTAAAGTTTCTGTAATTTTGTAGAGAAAACATTATTAAGGCATCTTGTTCTATAGAGATGGGAAATTAAAAGAACTTTTTGCTGGTCACTGAAGCATATATAATCTTGAATGTAGAAAGAAAATGCATTATGATTACGTCTGTTATTCAGTCTAGGTGTTATAGAGAAGTCCATGTTGTGGTGTTCCAATGCCTGATCACCCACTCAGTGAAAATGTTTTGCAGATATCCAATCTAAACCTCCTTTGACTCAGCTACATGGTGTTTCCTTGAGTTCTGTCCTTGGTCACAAGAGTGAAGAGATCAGTACCTGGCCCTCCTCTTCCCCTCATGAGGAAGTTACAGACTGCAGTGAAGTTTGCCCTCAGTCTCCTCTTCTCCAGGCTGAGCAGACCAAGTGACCTCAGCTGCTCCTCATACAGTTTCTCCTCCAGACCCTTCACCATCTTCATGGCCCTCCTTTTGACACTCTCCAATAGCTTAATGTGTTTCTTACATGGTGACCCCTAAAGCTGCACACAGCACTGGAGGTGAGGCTGCCCCAGTGCAGAGCAGAGCAGGACAATCCCCTCCCTTGCCCAGATAGCCATGCTGTGCCTGATGTCCCCCACGACACGGATGGCCCTCCTGGCTGCCAGGGCACAATGACTCATGTTCAACTTGCCATTGACCAGGACCCCCAGGGCTTTTTCCACAGCTCTGCTTTCCAGCATCTCATTCCCCAGTCTGTCCATGCATCAAGGGTTGCCCCATCCCAGGTGCAGAAGCTTTCACATTCCCTCCTCAAACTTCATATGGTTGGTGATTGCCCAGACCTTTCATTTGTTGAGCTTTCTCTGCAGGACTTCTCTTCCCTCAAGGGAATCAACATCTCCTCCCAATTTAGTGTCATCAGCAAATTTATGTAGTATTCATTTGTACAGTGGCTTTTGCCTCTTGGTAATCCCCTGGGTGTATGAAAAGTTTAATTACTTCTCTCAGTTCTCTCCCTGTACTCTGATTTTCCTGTTCCTCTGCTTTTATGGGGAACAGGGATGAGGAACCAATTTGGCTTTTTCTTTCTTCACAGGGTGGTCACTAATGACTCTTGAGTCATTATCATGTCAGTATCTTGATTAGGAAATGTCAAGTTTTATTCTGGATTGTATTGTTTTGAAGATGTGCCTTTCAAAGTGCATTGATTATTCATTTGCTTTTTCTTTCCTCTTTTTTTTTTTTTTTCAAAGCAACAGTTTGGACTTTTCTTCTTTGGGCAAGTTTTTCCAACAAAGAAACTTGAAATAAATTGCTAAATCAGTCTCAGGTTAGTAGGATGTTTCTTAATATTAGTAGCAAGGTACTAAGCTATCATCTGTACAATTCATTTTTAAAGGGGGAGGTAACTTCATTGAATAGAGGGAATATGTATTGCTTCCTTGGTACAAAGATTTATTTGAACCCAGTGAGAAAAAATGCTGTCTGAATGGTGTATTCATCTCATTTTTTTAACATATTGGTAAAGTCTTCATGAAATTATTATAAATATGTATTTTTCAACAGAAAAGTTAAAAGCATTTTCCCCTCATTTTTGAGCTAGGTTTATGTGATGGAGGGATGAGGAGGCTGGTGATGCATATTTTGCTTGTGAAACTGGAGAAAAGGAAGTTAGTATCAGAAAATATGGCCTTTAGTCTCTTCAGATAGATTTTGAAGATCTTGATATGTGACGCTACGGTTCTTTTCACATTAGCATTTTTTCTATTTTGTAGCTATTTTTAACTCTCCAACCATCTGTAACTAATTTTCTTTCTAAAAAAAAAAAAAAAAAAAAAAAAGCCTTGCTAACATCTGTTATAAGCAATTGCAATAGGGGGCATGTAAAATATTACCTCAAACTCAATATTTGGCTAAAAGATTGAGAATATGGAATGATATGAAAATTAACTTGCAATTTACTGTGCTTAGACATGGTTTTAGAAAAATGTGTTGACTTAAATGACACGTCTGTTAAGATTCTCTTAAATCTTAAAGACATGTTTACTTTACGTATTAACTTTAGACCTCTTAGACACTTCTAAATATTAAAACATAGTGATATCTAGAGTTATTTTTTGTTATTCTAATTAAAACTATAAACATTCAAAGAATTTTTCGAAATTAAAACCTAGGTGAATTCTGATCAACCTCTCTAATAATGCAGGTGAATTTTGTAGTGCTTTAGTAATCTAGGAGAAGAACTCATAAGGGAAAATTTACAGTGAGTGAAGAAGGGAATATAATTTGCTTTAGTTCTAAAAAACTGGGTTTTTTGTATGACAGGATTTCTGTCTCAAGGGATAAAAGTTTCAAACCAGTGACAGGTCTATTCTAACGCACAGGGATTACAAAGTGAAAGTTATCCATAAATTCTTATTCTCAAAACTAACTAAATTGTAGAAACAATTACCTCCCCCCTCCTAATTTAAGTTTGTAACCACAATAAAAATTCTTTAGCAGTGAGCTTTAATTAGAGTATTCCTTTGGATTAATACTCCAGGTGACTATGCATAATCTCTTCTACCATAAAATAGCATGTGAATTGTCAAAAACATATAAAAGGAAAAAGCATTTCTGAGTTAAGGAAGAGGGTAAAAATAGATGGTACTGGGGATTTTCCTGCATATACAATGTGCATCCTTGGTTGCTATAGATTGGGACTAAAGTGTGGACATTCTTTCTAGTAACAGTTAGCATTTCTGCTTGTATTGGTGACAGATTGACCTTGCTGTAAATACATGGCATGGATGCAGGTATGAGACAATGGGGATGGCAAAGTTAGCTCATGAGGTAGAAATTAAGCTAATTACTCCACTTTCTTTAACTTTGCCACAGTTTTGGGTTTTGTAATGAACCTTGCTGATTCAGCTGTCATAAATTGGTTTTGTCTTTGCTTGGCAAGCCAGTGATGACACAATGCTTAATTTTTATCTGAATTTAAAAAAGGAGTTTGAATTGAATCTATAACCAGGTAATTGGCAGTGAAATTACACTGTGATCAAAAAAATTACAGACATCAAAGCACACTTACACTTGGATTAATAAATATGTTATACTGAAAAATCTTTTCTGCTCATCTACATTATATATTCATCTGTTTGAACATCTGCTGTTTAATTTATCAATCCAAAAATCAGCTCTTAGTTCTTAATTTCATAAAGATCAAGAATACTGACACTAGAAGTTTGTTCTTCAGCCCTGTAACTGGACTCAGTAGTTGCTCTTTCCTAAAATACCAGTGATCAAACTGTCTATAATTAGACATTCTTCATATTGTTCTTAATTTTGAGGGAAGAAGACAAGAAACTATCCTGAATCTCTCTGTGAACTTTCAGAAACTTATGGCCTACAGCTTTGCTTTACTGATTTCCCATGTCTTCTTCAAAAATAGTTCTTCAAATGTTATCCTAGAGTGTGTATTGAAAAGGATTTCACCCTGAGAGGTACAGAAGTATTGGATCTGCTATACAGTGGCTGGGATTTGGGAACATTGTGCCTATACTTCTCTCACAGAAGAAGAATTCTGCTCTATTTGTGATCTCGAAGAAGAACAGATAGGATGATAATAGAACAGATGACAGAATGTCTTGTGAAGAGAGAGAACATCTTCCCCTCTCCATTTCTTAACACAGGAAGACAGGCTTGAAAGGGGTATAATAACTTTCTGTCGAAACATCAAAGGAGTTCAACAGTTCATCCTCCCAATACTGATCTTATGTACCAGATTTGCCCAAGGTTTAAAGAGGTTTAATGTTTAGGCTCAAAATAAGAAGGCTTCCAATAAAAATTTTAATGAGGTTCTGGAAGGGGCCAGAGAACTCAACACAAACAAGACCTTAACTTACGTTGAAATGGAGTTTTGATGGAAGAGACATGAGACGATTGCCCTAATTCAGGGATTGTACTCAAAGCTGATGGCAGAGATCTCTATGAGCTGCACTATTAGGTTCCATCAAGAGCTATGCCCTCCTGTGGAAGGTTTGTGAGAAATGAACTACTGCTTATAAATAATAAATTACTGCTCATAATCAGTTTCCATGACAGCTGTTCTGGGACTGGTTATAGAAAGTAACTGAATAGTTGCAGAAACAGATTTTTTTTGGTGTCCTGCTTGCACACTTTTTGCTTAATATTAAACAGTATGAGTACTGTGAGATAAAGACTGATCATAAAGGCAGAAAATATGTAAGTGTATTTAATGACTTTCATTTTACTGTGAGTGAAACTCTGTTGTGAGTCACTGAAATTTGGGACCAGGTGTGCATGCAGGCAGTTCTACTGTCTTCTGCCTTGATCAATCTCAGTCTGGTCATGTTAAATAAAACTAGAACTGGAGGAAGATGGGGAGGGGGAAATTCAAGCCAGTTTCCCTAGTGGATGACACATAATCCTTAAAGTGCTGATAATGCTTTCTTTTCTTGAGCCCTCCTTAGTATGGTTAAAAATAAAGCAGCTGAATGGAAAATGCTGCCAGGTTATTATGTCTCTGTCTTAGTGTCTTTGGTGTTTTAAAAACAAAAGAAATACTTGAATTTGCAAGTGCTGATCAGGGATTTTTGAAGTCTTGTTTTTTCAGTCCTAGGAAATTTTTACTGACATTTCAAAATCCTTTGGAACTCCTTCTGAAGAATTGCTGTTTAGGAGCCTTAAGCCTCTTAAAATGTGCATGGCAGTAGAATCAAAAAAGGTTTGGGTTTTCTATTTAAGTACCAAATAAGATGACTGGAGATTTCCATTGATTATTTTTTCTTGGTTTTCAGATGAGGGTCTCATTCTCTGTATGATGTGATTCAAGCTATCTCCTTCCACTGTCTTTTCTCTTTTTTCCTTTCACCTTTTGTCTTTTCTACTCCCATAGTGTGGATAATTTTTTTTTAATGGTTAATGTTGAGAGCAATACAAATAGTTGAAGAATTCTACTCAGTGATTTTACTAATGATCTGATGTTTTCAAACTGAAGTTTAAATGTAACCTCCAGTACTGCAGGGAACTCTCATGACTCATCTGTATTTTTGTTGATGAGTCATGTTGCCACCTTTCATTGACTTGTATAGAATTCTGTTAGCAATTTCAAATATGGACTAATTCTAAATACTCTCCTGTGAAATCTGGATTATTGAGACCCCAAAGGAGATTCCTTCTACAGATGACATTTGCTGAATGTGGTCATAGTGGGAGAGGGGGGAGAGGAAAATAATCATCCTTCACAGGCAGGATTTCTCCCTTGGCTACTGCAAAGATTCCTGTGCCAGGGTTTCTTGCTCACCATTAGAGACAAAAGAACTAGCCTAGTGAACTTATTAGGAATGAGTGCACGTGTCTTAAAACACAATAAATGCAGGAGACTGTTATGAAAGAAGGCTGAGCTGAATTATGTTGCATTTGCCATAAACTAGGAGTGTGCATGTGAGCAGTGTGATACATGATGATGTAGTCAGCTACAAGACCGGAGCCCTGATACTGTGCATTCATATGAAAGGAACAAATTTTCAAGCACTCTGAACTTCCTATGTATGTCCTTCCTTGATATTTACTGTTTTTCACTCATAATAAAAATATCGAAACATACTTGGTTTCTCAAAACCTAATATTAATAATGTAAATTGTCTACCTTCGAAATACACCTGATATTATAGATTCAAGGAGACTTGGACAATAGCTTGCTATAGCTCTGAAAATAAGAGAATATAAAAGGAGATTGTAATTAATCTGCTAAAATCTTGTAGAATCTCAGATGCACTAAAGCCTGTGTTTCTACACTGAAAGCACTGGGAATATATACTCTTTAAAAACTTAGTTCAGCTACATAATGTGAAACTATGTAATGGAGAACTATCATTAAGATAATATTTGCATTCACCCAAATTGATCAGTCATGATCTCAGCTTTTTCATGCATATCAACAAAACACAGATTTATGGAGAACTTCAGTGTCATGCTGATATGCACACTTGAGGAAGGCCCCACTGCAGTAGTACATATCCTTGAGCTCATTGTTTGAGTTAAAACTCCAGGATCTGATTGTGTGTGCTGAGTCAGAGCCTTAGAAATCAATAAAAGTGTCAATCAGCTTCTATGGACGGTCACGGTCTAGTTCTCTGCACAGTCCTTTAGGCTTAATTACGCATGCATTGAATTGCGATGGTGTCTTTATCCCCATTCACGTGCACCCCTTACCTCTGCACAGTGCTCATGGCACTCTCTTGTTGCAGGATACCCTGCTATGAGCACAACCAGCATGGCTGTGCTGGCTCTGTGCGGGGAAGAAGTCTCCAGACAGACAGAGACATAAGGAAGTTGAGGAAAAGATGGACTTTAGCGATGAGTTTACAGATGAGTCAGGATCCTGTTATACTGAGACTCATTTGCTAATTTTTTGAAACAGGTAGGTTGGATGGGGGTTTGAGCAACCTGGCCTACTGGAAGGTGTCCCTGCCCATGGCAGAGGTGGTACGAACTAGATGATGATTAAGGTCCCTTCGCACCCAAACCATTCTCTGATTCTAGGTAAGAAAAGATTTCCGATCTGAAAGTGCTTTATAGCCTCATTAATTTCCATTTGTTTTTTACATATTCATGTCTAATTTTTAATGCTTCTGAGTACATAATAGGTATTTAAAGTCACATGAAAAATCAATCTTTCTATTTCTTGATGTGAGTGAATGTTTCCTCTCCTTGCTGTATGTATGCTTCCTCTGATGTCTGTGAAGCCTTTTTGTCTCTATGCTATTTAGTGTACGAGAGAGATTGTCCATTAAAACTTCCTAGGTCAATCCAAAAGCTGTTATTTAGACTCCTGATTCCATTAGTGCTTACATCAGTTAAAGTCCCTGGAAGATCATGATGAACAGTTCTCCCCAAATCTGCAGTCTCTTTGAAAAACTACTGTGAGTAAATTCTGTTTTTCTTCTGTGATGATAATTTTAGGTAAAGAATAAAATGGGTGAAAGAGCTGAATAAATGAGGATGAGATAACATTGGCTGAGTTGTACAGTGCTGTATGGACAGGCCTGTTCAGCTACAGAAGGGCCTATATTCTCACTTGATAAAGTGCTCTGTGAGGCTACTATTTCTCAGAAAGGTATGGTGTGTAGGCAGAATAAATGGAACTCGAATATGGTGAAAAGAATTTTGCATGTATATGAAAATGCAATTACTTTTCATGAGTGTGGCAGGAGAAAGTAGAATACTGTGTGCTACATGAAGTCAATAGAACTAGTTTCTAGTGAGCTTATCCTTTCTTTTGTTTGCTCATGCTGAAAAATCTGATGTCTATATAACTCACCAAAATACTTTCCTGATTAAAAAAAGAAAGGAAACTTTGAGTGTCTAATTGCATTCACTAGATCTGCTGTTCTACCTACTTACACTTCTCATTTAAAAAATCAAAAGGCCTGGTGAGTCATCATGTCTTCTGATTAAAAAGCTCTAATTAAAAAAGAAGCCATGTAATGAGATTTTGGTGACCAGTCATAGAGTTTGAATACTAAATTGCCTTACTGACTTCTACTGAGCACCAAGCAATATGTCCAGTCACTATCTCCTAAGTTCCGTAAACCTGTGTATTTATTGGTCTCTACAATTTCCACTTTTGAGCTTTTTCAGGTTGACCAGTAACCCTAAAAATGCTCTTGCTAATAAGGCCTAAGGATACATTTAAAAGTGTGGCATATTAGGATGTTGTACTGATATCATCCCCTAATGTCCTGACCAATAATATCTCATTGTTTCCTGTGATATCCCTGCCAGTCTATATTAATTTTTATCACTTACGTTTAGATTGATGCAAGGACAGTGACTGTATTTTGGTTTCTTTTTTGAAGTGTGTAAAAGAGTACTATCCTGGTTCAAGAAGAGTACCCTGAATAAATCATAATTAATAAGAATTAGGGGATAATTTTTCAGGGGTGAGGTAATCCCTTGTTCTACAATAAAACCTTTGGGAAACCTGTGAAAGGGGGAGGGGTTAAATTTAAAACTTTAATGAGAAAATTGTGTTAGTTTCAGTCAGCACCTGAACTTAACTGTATATTGCTAACATCATACTGAAGGTCACAAATGGCTTCCAGTAGCTATACTCCAGAGGATTATTAAATTGTGAAATGTCCTCAGAATATTTTGTTCCTGCACACATCACTGGGTTGTCCCTTTAGGTTAGTAACATCCTGTGAGTGAACACCTGGTGAGAACTCAGCTTGCTGCTCTGTGGGCAAGGGATAGACATCAAATCTTTTCTCTGAATCATTCTCTGAATCTTCCTTGGAATTTCACTCTGCTCTGCTGCAAGATTTGCATGGGAAAAAATATTAGACGCTAAATAGTTCTTAGGACCCATCCTATTGAGATGTAGCTTCTTATTGTAAGATTGCTTCACCTATTGGCATGAGGAAAAGCAGCATGTGCCATGGAAGTAGATCAATAACTAGAAACAGCATGTTGCAATTACATCTGAAGAATTGCAGGAACAGAATAGAATTTCTTCATTTGTAGAAGCATAATTTGATTATTCAATTATCATCAGCATGATATCTAAGGGAGGGAAAAATCCATACAAGATCTCTCTATTGGGAGAGGGTGGGGTGTTTGTGTGTTTGTTTGTTTTGCTTTGCGTTTTTTTGTGTGGGTTTTTTATGTTTGTTTTTCTTTTTTGTTACAGAAGAGAAAATAGCACTAAAATTGTCTGGAGTAAGCATTCTTAGACTCTTACTGATACAATATTTCCAGGACTAGTACTAAATTTTGGTATTCTGGCGATGTTTCTCTCTGCTGGGGGACTGCAGGAAGCAGCAGCCTCACAATACGATGTCTCCCCAGCACGTATCTCCACCAAGTCCGGGCTGGGCAGCCCCGGGGTGCGCTTAGCGTGGCATGGGTCTCCGGCCACAGAAATTGTAGCAGGAAATGAAGTAAGATGAAGGAACGAACCTGGACTCATCTCTGTTCTGGCAGGGAGGTTTATTTGGGGTAACGGGGAGAGAGGTTGCAGGGGAGGAGAAGGGGGGAAGGACAGACAGGGATAGGGTAGGGGCTGCCAGCCTGGAGACAAGACCAGCTCCTCCCAGACCCAGGACCTGGCTTTTAAGGGGAAAGGAAGGGGGTGGGGGCTGGCTCTCTGAGAGCCAGTCCCAGGAGAAGGAAGGGAAGATTGGCAAAAGGGGTACACACCAATAGGTTTTCAGGTACAGCAGAGTGCGTATTTCAAAATGAACCAATGGCATACAGAGCAGGGAAACAAAGGGAGCACATGGAGATCTGAAAATTGCATTACCACATTCTGGCTTCTTTTTCACAGGAATAAATATAATTTTAAACTCTCTAGTACTGTTGCTGTATAGAGAGTAGCTTGCCTACACACTTTGCATACTTTTGCATTTGAATATTCTTTACTCAGCCTTTTCAAAAAATGAAATATTTAACAGAATCAATCCATTTTAGTTCAGATATGCCAGTCAGAAGGGTGCAGATGTAATCAACATTCCCTGTCTTATTCTTCCTCCTTTTCTACAGCAATGTGCTGTAGTCAGCCCTATCACAGCTCACTGGGGTCTGACCATTTAGAAGAATAAGAGGCTATCTGGCCTGCTAGAACCTCTCTGAGTGGTGCAATGGAACCATATTGCCACACGGCTCTTATCTTCTTGGCAGAACAACCCAGTGTGTTAACCTCATGCTAAACGTTGCTATCCTACTGGAGTTTCAGTTGAGAAAATTAAATGGTTATGGTGATTTAACAGTGTCTGAGAAATGCTGAAAAGAGTCTATTCAGGCATGTCTTACTTTACAATGAAATAGTGGCAGGTTTCAAAAAAAGGATTCTTCTTCTATTAGAATTCAAATAAACACTTTTCCCCTAGAGCCCCCTGTCTAGCTATGGAATAATAACTATAGAGAAAAGCTGTATATTGTCATCTTTGACATTTTACCTTTATTATATGCTTAGTTTTTCCATAAATTATAACATTCTTCAAATATTAGATGTGTGCAGTGGTGAATCAGGAATTGTTAATCTAAATTGCTTTAAACAGTCACTTATGAGAACATGTGCCTGTGAAATATGGAAAAGGGCATAATGGCGAGAATATCTGTAATCTAAAATGTACCCTTTAGCAGGATGCAATTTCAAACAAGGTGTTAGAGTGGTAATGTGGGTGTGTGCATTAAGCACTGTGGCAGAAATTGAGTTCATAATGATGTGAGTCTCAATGAGCTGGCTTAAAGGTTGAAGAAGATGTAAGAAACCAAACTGAAAACTGAACTTTTTTTCCTGCTCCTTTTAACTGCAGTGGGAGAAAGAAATGACAGGGAAGAAAGGAGAAGGAAGAAGAGGGGTGGGGTGGAGAGAGAACTAATGAACCCAACAAAAAATACTGAATGTTTGAGTTTTTATTACTCTGCATCAGTGTATGTGATTGCACATGATATGGTTCAGAATACTAAAAAGAGTGATTATAGTTACATTTTTTAAAAATCAGGTATTTTGATGAAATATTCTTTTTCACTAGCTCTATTTTTTGTTCAGTGTGATAAACATTACACACTGATCCTAATTCAGTTTTGCGAGGTTTTTAATTTCTTTCCATTTGTCGGTGATATAGTCAAAAACCAGCCTTCTAGCAACCCTCTATTGCTTTGGAAATGGGTCTCTGGTTTGGTTTTTATGGGCCTTCTGAGAAAGAATTTGTTTAAAGCCTGCATTTGTGTCTCTATTATACTTGATACTGTGTTTTATCATTGTAGTGGTATATCTTGTATATGTGGAGAAATCAGGAGGTTACACTGTGGATACACCAGTTAAATTGTGACTGTGGGTTCTGTCTTTCTACTTTGCATGTGCAGTAAAATCCTATTTATGAGGTAAAGAGGTCAGGTTAGCATCTTTGAACTTCTATGTATCCATTGATGACAGTTTAGTACACATATTGTTCCAGCATTCCCCTAATAATAAGTTCTAAACTCCAACTGTAGGAACTTATTCTCTAGTATATATCTAAGCAGTTCAAATCCTTAAGTCTTTAGCTAAGATTTCCAAAAAGAAGAACAATGCATCAGTGATGAATCAGTTCAATTCTGTGGGTTTTGTTTCATGCTGAACAACTAGACTCACAGGTCTCTTAGGTACTTAAATATCTTCACAAGGGAGTTAAGAGCCTAAAAATCTTTTGCAGATTTGAAACAAAGAGGCTATAACCATAATTTTATATAGCCTAACAAACCCATTTTTTTACATTATAATATGCATATATAAAAATGTATCATAATATCTTAAGATATCTAAAAAATCCAATAAAAAGAACTATATTGTGTATATGTGTGTTTGATTTTACTTGTATGAAGGTTTAGCACATATTTTCATTTATATTCAATATAATAATATTTATATTATTTTGCTATAATATAAATAGCACAATATATTGTGCTATTTATATTATATAGCACAATATATTGTGCTATATATTTTAGCACATATATTCATTCAAGAATGAATAGCATTTTCTTCCCAATCTGCTACAAATTGGAACCTGGTGGTTGTCAACAGCCTTTAATGAAATTCAGTCCTGGGTTTAGGATCACTCCAGAGCCCATGTAAGCCCTCCAGCAGCTTTTAAGTGGAGGATTGGACCTGTGTTCTTAACTCCCTTAGCAGAAGGAAGCTAAGTGCCAAATCACCCTGCAGATTTGGGAGAGCTTCCCAGTGAAAGGAGGAGTAGCTGATTAGTGGGGAAAGCAAAATATCCTTGACTGTTGCCAGAAAAACTTAATCCACTTCACTGTCAATAGTAACAATGCTGGAATGAATCTGCTAAAGCTCTGCTAAGACCACAAGGCTTGAAAATGAGGTTTTCAAGCAGGGAACTTGATCAATGTGTCCTCATTTTCATTTTGCAGGGCTAGAATGCATTCAACTGTCAGATGCTAAAAGAGAGCATAAATATTTCCACTTCTCTTAACTGATTAGAAAATAAACACCCTAATACAAAGTTCATCTTCATCTTAATGTTTATCCTGTAGCAGATCACACTGTAAAAATTGTGCAGAAGCTAGTTGTTTTCATTCAGAACAAGATTTAATCACAGGCTTAGATGTTTTTCTGTGGTTATATGTGCTTTTCTCAGTCTATGTAAATACCTCAGACAGGGTAAGGCTGAGGTGTTTTAAGGCTTTTCATGGCAGTCCTTCTATCTTCCTGGAAGACCAATAGACTTTTGCTGTCTGAGGTGTGAATGAAGTATTGATTCTGAGGGGATCATATCCCTGCGGTGCTTTGTAAATCAGGAAAACTTCAATGAATCAACAGGGATTTTATGGCTGGAAAATCTCAAAAGAGAACTTACTCACTTTCCATGAGGGAGCTCTAAGGAAATAAGTTCAATGCCAATCTTAATAGAAAATCTATGGACTGTGGGTAAAATTGTCGTTCACCGCCACCAGTAAAGCCAAGAATTGACCAGTGTGACAGGATTTATGATGGCACTCACCAGTTAAGATTTGATTCAATCTGCTCTTTGGGGTCACCATAGTTGGTCATAATCTCTGCTGACCTACTTAGTAGTGTCTAATATAATAATGGTTTATTTCATTATGGTTGTCATTACTGGTGATTCATTTATGCTTCATATGAAAAGTTTTCTGGGTTCTTTCAAACTGCAATGCAAGTCCATTAGGAAGCTTGCACTCGAATGTCAAAGTTCAGATGTATAAGGCTTAGAGCAACAAGTTTCATTAAGCATATTTTTAAGGTCCGTAGAACTTGATTATTTGGCATGGTTTTCCTACATCATTCTTATAACTGCACCTTAAAATTCCAGTTACAAACTAAATATTGATTGGGTTGCTGATATTTTACACACTGTCAGGCAAAAGAATATTTAGGAGGATGTAGATGCCTTGAGTCTCCAGAAGCTTAATTAATTGGTGATTTCCATTCCACCAGAGTGCTGTAACACCAACCTGATGAATAAAATAGTACTTACAAAGAAGTTTAGAAATCAGCGTTATTTCTCCTTACACCATGAGAGGAGCTTCTTTAGAAGGCAGACACCTGCTAGGGGAGCAGAAAGATTACTGCTCTTTAAGAAAGCATGATAGACTGTGGAGCACATCAGCTTTTGCTTTAGTGTAAGTTAAGTACACATTTAAGCCTGGAATACAGATGTTTGTCTCAACTGGAAGTTTATTACAATGGTTGGATAATCCTGTTCAACACACTGTTTACTTCAGTCTTTAAATATATGGATTTGCTGTTTTCTCTCTGGTTGCATTGCTAGTCCAGTCCTTGTGGTCCTATGTGCTGTCTAACCAGTGGCACACACTGCCAAATTTCTTACTAGCCATCCTGCCTGAAAAAGTGCATTTGAGAGACTGATTTGGTTTGAATCAAACTAGCAGTTTGTGGCTACTGAGTGCTAGGGGCAGAGGCTGGCCCCGTGCAGCTGATTGCAGAAAATCCATGAGTACTTTAGGACAGTTTCAAGGCATTTCAAGAAGCAGACTGTGCCAACAGGAAGGAAATATTAGGAATGTGGGACTGCATGCATGAACGTTATTATTATCAATATATGTGTCTATCTCAGTATATATATATATATTACCTTTGTTCTCATTCATTCTCAACATTGACTTTGATTTCAACTGTTCTCTGAATTTATTCACATTCACTATAACTTGTCTGCTGAAAAGCTAAAATAATCTAGACAGGAAAGAAGAATGTACCAAATGACTGATATATCCAATTAAGCCTTCTCTGTGGAGATATGAGATATTCAAAATGTGATGTTGGTAATCAATCCACAGGGCAGAACACAGTGGTATGAAATATTATTTTAATAAATGAATTCATCTAGGGAACCTTTGATATGCTGACAAACTTTTTTTTGTCAACAGGAAATAAGTTTGAAAAACATAATTCTTACTTAATACATTCTCATACACGCTTTGTTGGGCTTAAAATAATAGCTTTTATATTATTTCTTCTATGAACTTAATTTCCCTGTGAGTTGTTGCTTCCCTTTTCTCCTACACTGCAGCTTTAAATTTCAGTAGAAAAAGAAGTGAAGCTTCCCAGTTTCTTCATGTTTTCAAGTTAGGCTTGCTCTGTCCTTGCACTGTCTTTGGAAAATGTCATGAAGATCTCAGAAAATTTCCTGAGTATTCATTAGTCTTTGGTAGGTGTATGTGGGATATAGATATTTGCATGTAGAGCTGCGACTGTAAAGAATGAGACAGACACCTGTGCCTTTGGCTTGCAATTACCAATTAAATGCTGTGGAGAGGGTGAGATTTAATTTCTCTGTTGCAGGAAAATTAGACTTTGAAAAATTTTTTATTCTGGTTCTTTCACTAATTTCTTTTCAGTGAAAAAATTTGAGACATTAAAAACATATTAGAAAAAGAGAATCACCTGGGTTTACCTTTTAACAAAAAAAAATTTAAAAAAAGAAAAAAAGGAAAAAAAAAAGGATGGAGCTTCTTGTGTAATGTCTAATCAGCCACCAAGCCACAAGGATTTACTAGGCTGCCTCAAATTCATGGCAAATGCCCCCAAGCAAGGGACAGCTATAGGTACACATGAAGCTGGGAATTTATATACCCTGAAGAACACACTTTTAAGACCCCAGTCCAGGACTGCTGGACCTTAGCTATGTGTGGGATTCAAAGTTTCTAGACGGATGCACTCAAAGTCCAAGCCTCAGCACACAAAGCTGAGGGCTGCCATGAGTCATGCACCTCCTGTTGCTGGATGAACACTGTTGAGTGTGCTCCTAGTTCCAAGCCCAAGATGTCAAAGTTGCAGAGCTCCTGTTTGTGAAAGAAAACCTTAAAGTCACAAAATTCCGGAGTTCTGAGGCAATTCTCTTGTTGAGGCTGCAGACTAAGTGATTGGAATTTTAAATACCTTTCTGGTTAATCAAGTTGAAGCTCATTTTTCAGCACCCAAGCCACTAAGGGCAGGTCAGTGCACAGGACCACACTAAAAAAAAGTGTAAAGTAAAACATCCTGAAATGCCTCAGTGTGAACCTCTGTCACTGAGTACGTGTGATGTTGATTTAGCCAATAATACAATTCAGACATGACCCCCCTGGTTACAAATTATAATTACATTCTTTTGATATAAGACGTTCGTTGGTAAACTGCTAAACACCTCCAAAGGACCTTTTTCAGCGGGTCAGAATTTAAAAGTATGTTGTGATAGCAATTTTAGGGAATATTGCAGGACTAAATATTGCAGATCCATGTCTTGAGTACAGGGACTGCAGGGAATCATTTACGGTGGTAGGAGGATTTGAGATTGTGATTTTTCCCAGTTACTTCTAGCAATATAAACATCAGTAAGGTAATCTGACCATGTAATCTGAACCAGCAACCCCACCTCACAGACAGACACCTATGCAAAGTTTTGAGGTTTATTTTATCTCATCCTTTTTTAGGTTAATTGTCAGCTTTAAGATCAAAATGATGTAGATTGACATAAATAATTAATATTACTGAAGTTGAGGCAGATATTTATGCAAAAAAACAAAAACAAACAGAACCACAATGAACCAAAAAACCAAAACGAACCAATAAAAGAATAAATGAATAGGCATGGTAAATGGAAGTGATAACACAAATTATCATTTGCACCACAAATATCTTGTTAGATAGCTGCTGTTTAGCTCCAACTAACAGATTTGTTACCTCACAGAAAAAGTTAAAAAGTGGAAAGATGTTTGTTCAACAGAAGATGGCCACTGAAGTAGTCTCTTGACATCTGGCTGTCGTTAGTAGCCTTCTCTTTAGATCTTTCCTTAATTTTCCCTCTTACTCCTCAGGACACACAATCTTTACTTATACTTGCCAACATATCTTCTACTATATTTATGAAATTCCGTATTTATTGGACATTAGGTATTGTCATTTTATATGTCTTCAAGAAGATGATTTCCCTGAATTGTTATTGCTCTCTTTACCCTCTCTAGCTGTACTGTCCATGGTACTGTACTTTATTTTCTCCCTATCCATGTATTTACTTACTTTCAATTTAATGTGAAAATAGAGAAATAAAATGTGCATGAAGTTGACTGTGGGTGCCTTTGTCAATAATTCAGAATAGGATATAATGGTTAATAATAATTCACAGCACCATTCAGTTATCACAGCACTCTGACATAGAGTCCGTTGATGAAAAATCCTCCACTCCCTCCATCACCTGCCACTTTTGGTACATTTACTGTTCGGAATATAATGGACTTAAGCTGAAAATCCTGTTATCAGATTTGTATCTGATTACACAGCATTTGCTATTCTGACATAGAAATTGGAACTGCTATTGCTTGCCTGGGTAGCTCTTGAGCATCTGTGTAAAAACATTTAAGACTTGAAAAAAATCTTAAGAAAATAAAAATCTTTAAAAAGACTTTATAGGGTACTTATCTGGTTTTGAGGTTGCATTTAAATATAATATATTTAATGCAAAATACAAGATGTCTGTAAGGTAAGTGTCCAAATCTTATTACTCCAAATTCTTTATTTATGGAATTTACATTTGTTGCATTAGCAGGGAAACAGGAAATGGGACCTTTATTTAATGTGAAGGATATTTTTGTAGCTGTTGTTAAACTATGTTTGCTGACATTTTCGTCAGTTGTATGCCATGTTGGTTGTCCTTGAGAGTTGTGCTTCCCTTATTTTGCTGTCGAAATGCCTTTGTCTCAGAAACATTCATGCAGCACAAAGAGCTACTGGTATCCCATCTTAGATGAGAAACTTTTAAATGTGTAATATGAAATGTACCTTCTCTTCGTTGCCTCTCTTGGCTTGAGGTAGGATTCAAGAATTGAATGTAATTCTTAAATTCTGTACTAACAGTTAACTATCAGAACAAATTCCTCGATATATGCCCAGAATCATTGCCACTGATGAGGGGCTTTATCGAAGGCAAGGAGAAACAAATTAATCACAAACAAAGCTTTCTTGTTATAAACACAAAGTTTAAGCAGATAACTAAGACTGTCTTCAGATTTATAACTTTTGGATCTTCTGATCCTACAATGCTCATTTATGCTTTAACTAAAGTTTGTGCTGAGGCTCAGGTAATATATTTGATCCTAATTTCTCAACAATTATGGGCATGTACACATTTTTCATCATTAAAAATACATGCTGACATTGGTTGCTCTCATCTCTCAGTCTCTTTGCAGGACTGAGACCCCACATTTGTATCTGTGTCCATAGCTAAATTATCACAAGTCATTTTAGAATAACCATTTTGATTCACAGCTATCTTTAATGTACTGGGAAGCCCAGCTTGCTTCCCAATTCTTATCTACCAAATATAGTACTGCCAGGATTACCTCTTCTGCTGTTATACTGAACATATCTCTTCCTGGCTTTTTAATTTCTTTGTTGACTTCCAATTTCCTTGTACATCAAGTTAAATCTCATGCTTTGCCTTCATCTTTAATATTTCATCTATTTTTTTTCCCTCAGCTTATTTACCTATCTCTTACTTGTAGTTTTTTGTATTGAAGAGTCTAAACACTTCTTAGGTAGGCAAGATCTGTGTAATGTGCAACCTGGGAATGATTAAAGCTTCTCACATGATTTCAGCTCATGCTTACATTATAATGCTGGTAGTAATGATACTCAGTTTAAAAAGTCCATTGAAATCGAAGTATGAAAATGTCTTTAACACTCACCCATTATTTAATAGATAATTCTCATTGCAGATTCTTCATCAGAACAGTAGTTATAAGATCTAATATTAGGCTTGTTCTCTTCAGGGTTATATACAAAGACATGAGAGCTGAATACCTTACTCAGTGAATTTCATTATTTCTTGTTTTTTCAAGTTGATTTGTTCTTTCTTGTAATGGGCAGCTAACATAGCAAATGATCAGTGAATGCTTGGACACTGAGAGTACCGAGGATTTCCAAAAGGAAGGCTTTGAATGCTCAAAAGAGAACTATACATAATCCACTATTTTTGAGTGAGGAAGTTATTCTCCATTATCTAAGTCTGACAGGAGCCTGACTGTATAGAGGATCATGCCTCCATGGAGAAATAATCTTTCTTATTCCAGGTTTTTTGTAGGTCACAATGGTCTTGTATTATTACATCTGTTTTCCTCAAAAGACTTGGAATTCTAAATATTTGTGACATGTAATATAAGTGACATTCTTACAGTGTGTGTATTCTCAACATCTGTATTATGGTGACTGGGATTTAAAATACTCCTGGACAGTGGAGTCTTGGATCACTTCAAGAAACTGGGGAATTTGGTTTATAAAGTTCAATTACCTGATTTCAAAGTTGGTTATGCTTAACTATGCAAGAGAACAGAGACTTTTATGTGGTCCACTGTAGCGGCCCAGGTGGCTGAGTTAGAGCTTGGTGTCCTTGAAAGTGTGGAGGACTGGGAAGAAATTGGAGATGGGCCAGAGGAGAGTGAAGAAGAAATGGATTTTCCCACTGACCTCCCATCCCTGTACTACAGATAGTATGGGCCACTATCTCCCTCCAACCACTCAGTTTACCTTTAGCTCATTGTTAGTGCATTGGTTGTTTGTTCTATAATTCACTTGTATTCACTTTCTTATTAGTTCTGAAACATGTAATCCCGCCTTGTTAGCCCCCCTTTATAACCTGATGCACAGCCTTTGTTCGAGACTCTTCAGCTCTTACTCTTCAGCTCTTACTCTTCAGCTCTTCGACTCTTTTTCTAAACTTTTCTGACCTCCATGTAGCCAATAAACCCCACCTTTTATAAACTGAAGAGTCCTCAATCTCGTCTTTTTCTAAGTCGACCTCCAGAAGCCCTCTCTTCTCTCGTGCGTAGCCCCCATGCCGGTGCCAGCAGAAGGAATCACTGTGGGAAAAGGCTCCCCTGGTCATGACTTTAGGGCGTTGCCCCCACAGTCCACTGAAACCAGCACTTTACTAAGACAAGATACTGTTTTGCTCCTTTGGATAATGCAAGGTTTTATTTAATGTATAAAATTTATTTTCTGATCTCAGAGGAACGTGCATGTTTTTACAAAATATGGTTAGGGGAGCATAAAGTGGAAAAAACACATTCCTCTTACAAAACAGTGCTATTTTGTAAAGATTTTTAAATGTGAAAACACACCATCCACTTTGGTTCTCTTGTAAGGTATCTGCTGTGCTCTGCTTGGCAGTTTCTTTAGAATGAAAAACTTGTGGTACTAAAGGATACTACCTACTCTGGTACAGCTCTGATCCTAAGGTCATTATGTACAAGGACTAAAGGAAGGGGGGAAAAAAAAGAGAGGAAGGATCAGGAGGAGGAAGAACATTTGCACTGAACTAACTGCCTGATACAAAAGAAAATAGAAATGTTTTTTTCCATTTTTCTCAAATGAGAAAAATATTTCATAGCAATAACATTTGCAATTTTCCCTCCTAAATTTTTAAAAATATTTTGTGTTATTTTTCTAGTTTGCAATCAGTGCTAAATGCTTAGAAGTTTTTTATGCATAGTTAAAACACACTGTTTCCAGTTTCCCCTGCATATTATGTATTTTACAAGTATACTTTTCTTTAAAAGGTATTCACCTTCAGTGACTTTTTGTTGATTTCTATACTGAAATGGCTTGACAAATTCAATACCATGTGGGCCTTATGTCTCCAGGAAGGTGACATATCTCAAGTTAATATTGTGTAGGCTAAAC
Organism: Grantiella picta; assembly: GCA_013397955.1. NCBI lineage: Eukaryota > Metazoa > Chordata > Aves > Passeriformes > Meliphagidae > Grantiella > Grantiella picta. The sequence continues at coordinate 2,853,860 of VZRM01004850.1, forward strand.
ATTTACACAATTGACCAAAATGATTCCTTTCGCTCCAGTATGGCATCTTAAAAACCCTTTACTGCATAGCTACACAGCTGGTCAAAGCACCTCTGAAGCCAGTGTTGTTAACTGAGTCAATAATTACTATTTAAAAAAGTCATTAAGTAAAAGCTGTCTGAGCTTTCAAGGCAATTAGATTTTATCCCTTGTATGTAACTTCTACAGGAGACTTTGATCAGCACAATGTCTCATAATGGTTAACAGCACTGAATCTGATTTACTGCCGTAGAAAAATGTGGTGCTCCGTGTAAGAACTTACCCAATCCTTAAACAAACCCATCAGTGGTTAGTGATTCATGAAACTACTGAACTGAATGTTATAAAAAGCTTCTATACTGTCTTTACTTAAACATAAGCTGACCAATGTACATCAAATGTATGACATTTAATACAGATGGACATCTGGAGTCCTCTCCTTGTAAAAGATGAGAAAAATCAACAAAGATCCAAAAATGAGATGAATGCAATTTAGCTTGTCTTATTGTATTAGAGTATTATTTATAATTAGAGTATTAACTAATTCTTGAGTTGGAATTCCTGTTTTATAATAGATTATGTAATTACTATGCAAAGACATCTCTGACCAAAACACTTATTTTATAAATGTTAGTATTGATACAAGGTTCAGTGACAGAAATTCTGAAAACTTTGAACTGGCTGAGCTAGTTTACAGAAATGATGTATTTTATAACATATTTGTGAACTACATTGTGGAATTTATAAACATCTGCACCCCAAGATATAGACATACTTCTCTTATAGTTTTTCAAGTATTCAATACTTTGAAACATTAGAGTTAGAATTGCACTGGTTACAATCATGACTCTTTTTGCTTATGCAGGCATTTTGGTTTTGATTATTTTTCTTGATCAAAACATAGTTTTTATGACGTTTTTATACATTGTACAATTTTTTAAAGAAAGTTCCTTTGTAAACAGCATTTTTTTGACACCTTCTTTTTGCTCCAAGGTTCTGGGTGCTGTTATTTCATTTGGGGATGGTATTAAACATACTTAAGTTAGAAATATGGTTACTTTAGAAAAAATCTAGGCATAAAAAATATTTAATTTTCTTTCTGTAGCTATTTATCATACATGTAAAGCATGAACTTCATTAGCATAAGCAGGGTGTGAGAATTAATATGCATTGTTTCTGGGGAACTATTGTTTCAGTATTTTTCCACACCAAGGGGAAAGAAGTATTATTATTTTTCATCAGAAACAATGATTAAATATGCATGGAGATGTCAAAAAAAGACATGTAAACCGTGTGAAATCATAAAAGTTTAGTTTTGTAGTTCTATAATACAGTATGATATTTTTTATTTGACAGTTCCCAAATTATATATGTAGTTCAGTAAAGAAATTCCTAAGTTCTAATAGCACACACAGATGTAATGTATTTACTTGTAAACAGGTGAATACAATGATGAATTTGTAATTCAGTCCCACAAAGGAAAGGAGCTCCTTGCTGTCCCTCAGAACTGTAATGGTATTAGGTGTTGAATTTTGCTTCTATGCATCTATTTTGTTAGTTTTTATAATAGGATAACTCATGCTAATATAGTTAGGCATAGACACAACTATCCACTATACTGAGGGCTCAATTTAATTAATTATGGCTAAGCAGTGGACACCATCTCCAAGTCTGGATAAAGAATATATTTTTATAAACGTTTTTGCAGAAAACCAAAAAGGTATGAACAGTGAAATCAGTTTAGAATCAAACAAATGAATAAAAGTAAATCCCAATGATATAAAAAGTGTCTTGTATAGTAGCTACTGTTCTTTTCCTTCCTGATTGCTTTTTATCTGTGTGCTTCATCTAACCATTTTGTTCATCCTGTTAGAGTTGTTTTAACAGATAGTCAGCTTTCTTTCCTTTCACCTTAAGCAATTTGTAACATCTCAGTTTGTGACAGTGGATTCAAAGGCTGACACCCACCACAGCGGCAGGCATCAGCTCCTTCCTAGTTCCTGGTACACCTTTTCATACTCTTTCTTCACATGCATAGCAGGTGCTCCTTATTACATTACAGTTGGTTAGCAAACCATCTGCGGGTGCCTTCTCCAATCAGTCACAGGTGTCCGTATTCACTGCTCCATTCTCTAACAATGTTGTATATTTCTCTTGTTTAGGAGCACAGCTGTAATTTATTTATGTTTAGGTTGCTTGCAGCTTTTTCATCTCTACCACAATTTTGGAGTAGTATTTTTTATTTCAGACTTCCATTTTGAAAATTGCCAAGCAAAGAGATTCAGAGATTCCTAAAATTGTTATTTGGCTTCAGAAATATCACCAAACAACAGGTTTTAAACTTCTCCATTCCTTCTGTTCTGACACTTCCTTTCAAACAAAACCACAAGGAAGATATAACCCAAATCAGTAAATAGCTTTGATTTTTCTGATAATATGTTTTTATTAGACCAATAATTTTCTTCCTCCCCCTTCCCAAATATGACTGCATTATTTTGCACAGTTGCCTCTCCCTGAAAAGAATTCTGCCTTCCTGAGCATTATTCCTAGAAACATGAAAAATTGGAACTTCTCTCCTAGAAGGAAAGGCTGAGAGTTTTGAAGCTTTTCAGCCTAGAGACCATAAAGCGTGGAGGGATATCTTCAACGTGTACCAATGTCTGAAGAGAGTTTCAGCAGTTACCAGTGACAGAGCAATGACCAAAAATTTAAACTTAGGTTCTGTCTGAATATAAAGAAAAAGAAATGTCATTGTGACAAAATGTCGTTGTGACAATGACTGAGCACAGACACAGATTGCCAAGACATTCTGTGGAGTCTGCAGCCATGGAGATGTCTGGATGTGGTGCTGGTCAACCTGCTCATTGTGCCCTTGCCTGAGCAGGATCATTGGTGAAGACAACCTCCAGAGGTCCCTTCCAACTTTAGCCATCCTGTGATTCTGTGAAAAGGGATAAGTTTACAAAACTGTATCTGATTTTCCTGTTATCTTATTGCTCCTGTTAGGCTCTCTCTTTTTGAAAATGTTGCCTAATTTGAGTGAATTAGAAGAACTCCTAATCCAAGTAAGAATATGATTGAAAATTAATGGCAATTTAGAACTTTTCCATTTCATTATAATGAAATTTTTAAGGGGCTTAATTTGCTGGATTTCATATGCCAAACATGGAATGAATCTCAAAATTTCGATTTTTCTAGAAAATATACTCACAGAATAATAAGAAAAAACAGTGTCATCAAAATCTGAAGAGGTAGAGAACTTCTTAGGCGTAATAGTAAATTAAAATTTTTCTCAGCATACAAAAATATATGTCTGTACATCTATTGTGTGAACTGATATTGACAATAATTTTTTAAAAACCAAATAAATAATTATATTGCCCCAGAGTTAACACATAAAATTAAGGACTACACACGTTGGTTTTGGTATGTTCAAACTGTTCAAGCACAGGTGATAGTTCTTACTATAGCTGATGTTATGATAGCTGCAACATTTTCATGATTAGGAGTACATGCAGAGATATATGAGTCATATAGAGAAAAATGTGTTGAAGATGAATAATCCATTTACTTAAAAAAAATGTGAGCAGTTCTGATACATATCTAAAGACAAGAATAAAAAAACAGGAAATGAAGCATGGGGCACTGTCTGATTTGCTGAAGAAAATGAACACGTAATTCCATAAGCTGACCTATTTATAAAGAGGCATTTTCCTCAGGTACTAACTGTGTTTGTGTTACTACCCATGGGATTTTTGCTTGATTAAGGAATGCTGGGCTGTACACAAAGTTAAGTCCTATAAATAAATTACTATCCTGTGTAGATTTGTTCTTTGCATAATTGTGTAATTATTTCAGCAAAATCTCTATTCCCACAGTGACAGACTTACACTGAATATCCCAGAATCACAAAAGGGATAAGGTTGGAAGGGACCAGAGTGGTCCACATCTAGTCCAATCTCCCTGTTCTAGCAGGGTCGTCCCAGAGCACATTGCACAAGATTGCACCCAGACAGTTTTTGAATATCTCCTGTGAGGGAGACTCCACAACCTCTCTGGACAATCTGTTCCAGGGCTCAATCACTGCATGGTAAAAATTTTCTTCCTCATATTCAGCTAGAACTTTCTGTGCATCAGTCTCTGCCCTTTGCCCTTTGTCCTACTGCTGGGCACCCCCAAGAGGAGCCTAGCTTCATTCTCTTGACACCCTCCCTTCAGATACTGATAGACATGGATGAGGTCTATCCTCAGTCATTTCTTTTTACAGGCTAAACAGGTCCAGCTATTCATCCTATCCTTGCAAGTGAGATGCTCCACTTATCAAAAGTCAAATAATATAGTGAAGCATTTTAAAACCAGGAAAAGTCCTGTCAGAATCATATCTAACAAGAAAAAATCTTGTTCTGAGAGGCTGTGTTGAGTTCTGGAGTTCTGGCAATTAGCCACTCATCTCTTTCTTTCTTTCAAAATTATTTTTAATATCACTGAGCTTTCATATACTTTTGCCTGTGAATTTCTTGAAAGAACTACAAAGATCTTTCAAGTAACCAATACTAACAAATCAACTAAAATAAGATCCTGCGGTCATGAAGAATATCTTCTAAAAGCTTATTGGTATACATGCTAATTCACTTTTTATGGTGGCTTCAAAATCATGTGTGGAGCACAATTACCACTACAGCTCTTCTTTTTATCCTCAGAGTTGGAGTTGATTTAAATGACTTCCATAGTTAGCACACCAAAAAAGGTGAAATTAAAGTTTTAAAGTTTTTTTCTCAATTAAATCACTTTATAGTTCAAGATAAATTGAGAACTGTACTAGATATTATGCAAATTTAGTTTAATTCAGCTGACCTGGTTGCTATTACTCTACTTGAAGTCAGAGACATTAAAAATGGCTGTTTGAGGAGGGGACAGCAGGAAATTAAACAGGCAGACATTCAGTACTTCCAGTGTGAATATTAGGTCCTTAGAAAAAATCAGTGGGTGAATTAAACATGAAAAGAACCACTCTATCTATTTTTTCCCTGTGTCCAGAGAATTCATCCCAGTCTCTTCCATTTGACAACTCTGTCAAAAATCCCAGCACACCAAACCGAGGGTGAATAAAGTTTTTGCTGTAAATGAGGAAGCTAAAGGGCAGACAGCAGCTTCCCAAGGAGATTAACTGATTACAGTAGAAGCAATCTGCCTCTCTCAACCACCAAGACAGGACAGGTTGAGTTTGCCTTAATAACTAGCTTTGCAAGAGGTATAATGAGCAGTGGGCAAGCCCCAGAATGTGTGTTTGGGGTTTCACCCTTTATTTGTGCATGTCACAGTTGAGTAAATTGTGTCCTCTGATATCAGTTCCTTTATGTGTTGAATACCAACCACAGAGGATCAGAAGTTCTGTAGCTTTCATTCTCTGCCCGGTTATGCCCTGCTCTCGATGGTGCTGTGATGCCTTTTAGGCAGTAGGACTCTCAACAGCAAGACTTTGACCACAGTTGTATGTGCAGTACAGTAACACAACAGATCTTTAAGAGACAAAATATTGCCTGAAGAAGGAAGATCTTTGAAATACATGTCAATATTCAAGGTACTTTTTTGTAGTCAAGATAATATTATCCAGAGGCACATAACTGGAAAAAGAAAGTTCAATATCACCATCAAGAATTCAAACTAAGCCAAAGCCCTTATATTTTTTATCTTTTTAGTTTTGAGAGTAAAAGAACATTTTTCTAATAACAACATAAGGTTTTGAGTACTTGGAACATTATAGTCACATTAGTGCAACTAATAGAATGAAACTAACTGAGAATTACTAAATTAGAGAAAAGTAGATGTGATTTGCTTAATTAATCTACAAAGTTTTAATTAACCTCTCCAGTGGCCCAATTATGGTTCAGGAGATACCAGAAGATATCCTTAAAATAAAACAATCAATTATTTTAAGTTGCATATCAGTTGAGTCCACTAACTAATTAGTTTTATTCCTGGCATAACAATCTAAATTAGAAACATCAAATATGTGGGGTAAGAAACAATAATCAAAATATTGTGAAAGTAGCTTTGACTAAAATAAAATATCACGAGCTTCTCCAGCTGGATGGAGGCACATTAAAGACTGTTAGAAAGAGATTATTTTAGGAAGGTACTTACAAGAGAATAACAGTAAAGGACACTAGATTTGGAAATGAATCATCATGTTACCTATTCCTATGCTGAGTAGATGATGTCAATGTTTTGTAGCTACGAGACATTATAAAACTTCAATTTCTCAGCGTATAAGACAGTTCTAACAATGTTTCTGAACTCTGGCCTTGTGGTAAACTGTCTTTAGTTTGCTGCTGTAGACTGAAATAACTCCAGTGGATTTATTTTGGATGTACTCTTGGGAAGGTGAGAATTTCTAACTCTAGTGTCAGGTAGCCTGATATGGTTACTTCTTGAAAGTATTTTATTTCTTCCACTCTCTTCCTTTTGATTGTAGGTTTTGGTCATTAAATCTGTTATGAATCTATTTTATGAGTTGGAAAAATGCCCCTTGGTATGCATTCAATTGAAGCTCAGTGAGTGGAGGTTCAACAAAACCTTCTGCATTAAAATGTTTATTTCAAAATAGGCTACAGCTCTGGAAAATTTGACTCGTGGTCCCAGCAACCTTCTTATGCAAAATCTACCACAGAAATGATATGGCAAAGCTAGCATCCTTACAGTGAAATAAATTACAATTAGATAAATTAGGTTAAAGAAGAAATTGTTTTGGAACTGAATGCAAAGTGTTTGCAAATCTTCTGGGTACTCAAAACCATTGAAAATATTATGTTCCTATATTTGGGTATAGGAGGTTGACTTAAAGTTGTATTTTTTACAATTGTAGACTGGATTTCTTCCTACTAGAAAAGGGGCAATAAACAGAAAAGTGTCAGGGACTACAGTCCAAAAAAAGCAGGGATGCAGAAGTAGGAAGAAGACTTATTCTGAGATGAATGATTTTACATTATATTTTTTTGTCCTGGAAGTTTTGTTACTGTTGCATTTCATGAATTTGGTCTCAAAAGGACTGAAAAATGCAATTTCATTGAAAATTAAATATTTTATGAGGTCAAGAATATAAAAAAATATTTTTAACAAAATGAAATAATTTTCTGCGTTTTTTTTTTTTTTTGGTTGGTTGGTTGAGGCTTTTTTTTTTTGTTTTTTGCTTGTTTTTTGTTTTGGTTTTTTCATGGGAAATAAAAAAGTTTTTGTATTTCCTTCTGAGAAACTCAGTCCTAGACAACGGTAAAAAAAAGTTGGGTTTCTTTTAGGATAAAATAGTCCACACGTGCTGAAACTTCATAGTGCTATTAAAAGGTTCAGTTGGAAGAAAATATCACCTGGGAAATAAGACAGGAGGAAGTAGGAGCTTTGTGCATCAACAATGCAGAAAGGCAAAGGCACCACGGGGCAGGCTGGCGCTGACCAGGCCACTGGGAACCCCAGCTCTCCCTCTGCCCACAGTCCTGCAGGGTTTTTCAGCTCAGCTCTGACCACCAGCCCTGTCTGATGGCAGATGGGCTGGGGTCTCCCATCTGAGAGGGGCCTGCAGAGGGATCTGTCTACAGCCTATTCTGTTTCATGTTCTCCAGGCTGGACCCTGGTCCTGGTTCATCTCTCACCCTGCCTGGAGCTGTTGATGGATGTGAGGAGCCCCGGGGTCTCTCCACCATGCTCATTCCCCATGGGACAGAAGCTCTTGGCAAGGCCATGGCTGGTGTCAGGGCTGCTCCCAGCTCCAGGCTTCTCTGAGCCAAGGGAGCAGCTGGCCCTCATGGTGTCTTGGTTGTGACCGGTCTGTGAATAAATTCTGGGGTCCAGAACATAGAGAGGAATTAAAAAAACCCCGGTGATATATGAAAGCAGTCACGCAAAAGCAAACCATAGATGTTGGAATTTGGGTCATGAAACTTGCATGCCTGTGCAGCAGCCAAGGACTGAGCCAAGAGGCTTAAAGGAGAAGAGCAGGTTCAGCATTTGGAAAAAAAGACCAGTAGTGTGCTCATTATTTGTTTATTAACTTCTTCAGAGCTGCAGCAAATCCCTTCTGTTAGGCCTGGTGAAATGCTACTAGTTGAGTTAAATTCTATTAGTGAGCAGCTGAGTTTTGCTTTGCCTTTTGACAGTCTGTCAGCTGCTGGTCCCAACAGACCCGACTGTGACATGTGTATGCATTTCTTGAGGGACAGCTGTAGGTTTGTGAGCTCCTCTAGGGAAAGTAAAAGGCAATATAACTCTATCAGAGACCACCCAACAAAAAATACTGGAATTTCCTATGAAGAGCTAGCAGAAATCTGTGCTACCAACTTCATTGCAGTAAAGACTTCTCAATATGTTAATATTTGTTCAGAAAAGATCACAGTGAAAACATTATCTATCTGGGCAGCAGATGTACAGTCTTACACCTCCTACTATAAACCTTATTGTTTATGTAATTTTTCTATCAGAGAATTAGAGTCAAATTATAAATATTTGTGTTGTCTAGTGTAGAAAGAAAGAATAAAGGCAGTATAAAAACATATTTTGGACAGACACTAGGATACTCTGGCCTTTGTAAGTTGATCTAACAGAACTAGTAAGATGTTACTTTTTAGAATTATGGAATATGCTGAGTTGGAAGGGACCCATCAGGATCATCAAATCCAACTCCTGGCCCTGTACAGGACACCCCAAGAATCCCACCAAGGCAATAATTTGGAATAAATTAACATATATTAAGAAATTTTGAAACAGTTATAAAAGAGCATCACATGAGAATGACAGCATGCAGGGAAAGAGATGAAAGCGTGAAACAATCTTTCTGCTGAGATCTTCTAAGTTCTGCAAAGATGGTCCTGCACTTATATTTCCATCTATGCAACCCTTGCTGCAAGGTTAATTCATGTTGCACAGGACTACGGGTCATATCAATTAGTAGAAACTTGTGGGTTTTTTCCCTAGAGCTTCAAATCCAAATACTATAAATCTGTTTTATAAGTTTATTGTGTACCACGTGGAAACAATTTCATAGATTTTAATTGAATCTGTTACATGCTAATATTTTTAGATTAATGGAATGGTGTGGGTTATCTTTTTGAGAGGATGACATCATTAGTCAATGTTTTGTTCTTCAAGATGTAGCCAGTGAATGTTAAGCACAAAATATTTTGGAAAATGGAGTTGTCTGAAGCTGTGCTGAAACTCATCCATTCCATGTTAAATGTGTTTGTCCGTGCTTCATGATGTGTGGGGTTCAAAACTGGACTCTGTCAAGAGATGCAGAAAATTTCTTGTCAAAACCTACCTGAAGGCTTCCTCTCACATTGCATGGCCAAGCAATAGACAGCACTAATGAAATGTCAGCATCACTAAAACACTATTATTATCCAAGGATTATACCCTTTTCTTTTTACAATATAAAACAATTTTAAATTGCAATACAAATTATACAGTACAGCCATAAAGCGGTAAACAAAGAACAATTTGTGTTCCTTCCGCACTTATCAGTCATTGACTAGTTAGTTTCTCTCAGGTTCTGAATGACTCTTAGAAAAAGAATCCCTTGAGGATACAAAGGTTAATTTTGAAGTGATTACAAATATTCAGCTAACATTATAATTAATAGCAATACTTAAAGCACAGCAGACATCCCTATAAGGAGCATTTGCTAATTAGAGAGACTGTTGGAATTATTCAGGATATTTAACTTTTCACTCTTCAATCAAGTGAGCTCACGAAGCTGGGAGAAATGTTAAATCACTTCAAATTCTTAAGCATCTAAACAAATAAACCTTTTGTACTTAATTTCATCCCAATAACTCCTCAAACACTTTATAAAATACTGGGCAGATCATACCATTACATATATATAAATCTTCCACGGATTCATAAACATTTATATGTTATTAACAAATAAAACCAAAATTACTTCTAGGCCTACGGAATAATTAATCCATCAGAGAAATTAATTTCTGCACCGGTTTGAGCTGGGATAAATTTAAATTTCTTCACAGTTGTTAGTTTGGGGCTCTGCTTTGGATTGGTGCTGAAAACTGTGCTGATAACACAGGGATATGTCATCCTGCTGAGCACTGCTTCCATGGAGACAAGGTCTTTCTGCACCTCATTCCACCCCACCAGCAAGGAGACCAAGAATGCACAGGGAGTTGGGAGGAGACACAGACATGACAGCTGACCCCATCTGACCACAGGGATATCCCAGACCATATGGAATCATGCTCAGAAATAAAAGCTGAGGGAAGAGGATAGAAGGGCATGACAGTTGGAGTGATGGCCATCATCGTGTAGGATGGAGTCACCTGCTTGCTTGTGAAAAGTGGTGATAGAATTCCTTGTTTTTCATTCCTTGCATGTGTGGCTTTTTCTTTACCTGTTAAATTGTCTTTATCCCAATCCAAGGGTTTTCTCTGTTTCACCCTTCTGATCCTCCCCCCCAAGAGAATCTTACTGGAAGGGGAGTGAGTGAATGAGTGGTTGGGGGGTGCTTAGATTCTCACTGGGTTTAAACAATGAAATTTTTCTTACTAGCAACAGAAATCAGTACTAAGTAAAGGAAATTGTGACATTAGGCATAGTTTAATATAAAATATACTCAATATTTCAAAATGTAAAAGTTTATAGCTAGGCAAAATGAGTTGTAGAAATGAAAAAATTAACTTATATATTGTAGTTGTCATGAGAAGTGCTATGGGAATTTCTGACTGTGGTCAGATTAGGATGCAACATATCCTATTAAAATCTGATGTAATTGTGGTGAACTTAGACTCCACATGAAAAGGAAAATGTGTTTCTTTAAGACATGCAAAAGTCTTGTGAATGAATGCAGGTAACCCCAAATGTGAACTCTGCTCTGAGAGCTAATTCAGCTTTAGGTGGTCAAGTCTTTCACAAACAAAAGCATTCCAAATTTTCGTTCCAAATTAGGACTCTCAAAAAAGAAAAGCCTTTAACCCTGACACATTGCTGGCTATGGATAGGCCACATTCCTTACTGAAGGACTATGATGCACCTGTTTAGATTAACCGATGTTTAACAGTAAAGCCAACAGCAGATGTAGCCATAATTTGTAGGTACTTTCTAAATGAGCAGAATGTGTTTTGCAGAGAACTTGGTTTGTCCCAGTCCACCACCCCTCCCTGCAGACTATATTTATAAAAAATACAGTTATTTATATTTACATGTAATCATTTAAATAACTAGCTCAAACTGTTTTATTACTCATTTTTTGTTGTCTGGAAAAATGTCATAAAAGGAGTTATTGTCAAAGGTTGCTTGCAATGGTCTTTTTTGCACATTTTATGTCCTTTGCAGAGTAAGAAATGAGCATGAAATGTGTGCATGCTTGACTAATACGAGTCTTATCAGAACCTTTGTATGGAAAGGTCTTTTTCTGATTAATAGCAAATCAATTTGAAAAGGTAATAATATTTTTTAATGTCAAATAGAAAGACAAAACTTGGAATACATATTTTTGTAACATTTTAAAGTTCAACCAGAAACTCCAATAGAAGAAGGACTGCTCAAAGCATAATTTATGAAATTCATTTCTGTTATGTTTTTTCTGGACTCATAAAGTATATCGGGTCTTGTTTTTAACAAGTGGTTTTTAAACAGTCATAAATTCTGAGAACTGAGTAAAAATTTACATATTATCAAAGCTGAATTTAAAACTGCTACTTAGAGAAATAATGGTGTTTGTATACTGATTATTTTAAATGTTGCATGCATATGGAAGACATCTGCTGGAATATGACCTTTTCTGTAAACCTTGTATTATATTATGCCTCTAAAACTTACTACATTGTTGTTGTAAGTAAAAAAAAAAAAAAAANTCCATGGGAAATTAATAGTTTGCCTCAGGAATGAAGTTCATCATTAATTTATGACTACTGAAATATCTCTTTTATTAGTCTGGAATTGCAATATTTGGTGTATTTTTTCCTGAAGAGTAGGACCTACTCTGAAGCATGGGAAATCAATATCCTTTAATTAGTCTTTAGCTGTGAAATAACATAAGAAGAAACTACTATTCAAAAGAAGACCAAATATCAGATTCTTCATTGCACTGTTTCTGTGGGACAGAAATCGTATTTTGTGTGTTTGTTGTAGGCCTTACTAGATCATCCTATTTTGAATCCTTCACTAGTATAAATATTTTTCTTCATATAGACTGAAAAGTTTAGTCTAGAACAGTTCTGCCACAGTTACAGGAATTAAGAGATTTGTGTTAATGTTTTAGGAAAAGATAGAAACTTACCTGAGGAGAGCTGTATGGCTAGGTGGGAAAGAAATGGATCTAAGATACTTCAAGCATCAAGTCCAAAACCGTGATTAAAAAATTCAATTTTAATTGTCTCTTACAATTCTGCAGCACAGAATGGCTTGGGTAACCAAATGTCCAGCCAATAAGTAATGCCTGGCTGTACCCAGAAATTCAACAAAGCAGGAACTACCCATGTAGAGATCCTGCCTAAGAGATACCTGGTGACTATGGATGGTATAATAAGATTGTCTTGTCACATGAAGAAGCAAAGTTTTTCTAATTAATGTTTGATTTTTTTTTTCTTGTTAATTACTTTAAATCTGGGTATATTATTTTATCCAGCCTGCTGTTGCTCCATAAATCTAGTTCTATTTTCCTTTTAATATATTGCAGCAATTGATTTTGGAAGATCACAGAAAAGAAGTAGTCAAGGTTGACAATATTTTTCTGAAGAGACATGTGGTTGAGAACTCTAAGACCATGTGAGAAGACTTTCAGAGTAGTTGGGTAGAGGAACAGGAATTCTTAGCTTCGTAGCGAAGAGAGGGTAAAATATTCTGCTGTGGAAGCTGATATTATGTTTATTTGGCCAGATTATTGTGTGTGTTTATGGAGCCCACAGGCAATATGATAACATGTTCCAATGAGGCATTTGGAGCATCTAGACTAATTATGTCATACATAATATGAAAAATAAGGAAGATGAGTTTTTCAAAATGTAACACAATCTCAGTAGGTTCAAGTGCCACAATAAAAAAATAAAAGTATAGTATTAGACAGTATTGGGCTGACAGTAACAGTAACCATGGCATGGTAAGGGAAATTTTGAAGGTGGTTAAGAAAGAAAATTAATTGAACCAGGAGATTTTGCTTGTTCTATGCTGACCCTGTAAAAAAAATCTGTGATGCAAACTCCACATTTTAGACCCCTTGAATACTTATTTATTGGAAAAACTGGTGAGAGCAAGAGGGGCATGAGTCTTGATTTAATTTTTTGTTGTGCACAGGACCTTGTGTCTAGAACTGCTTCATGCAGCTGTTGGGGAATCAGAGTTGTAACACATCCAATTCAACACCTGAGTAGGAATGCAAAAGCACATAAACCCAAGATGGCAAATTTATTATGGAATTGAAAATTGCAGGAAAATGTTTAAATTAATTACTTTAAAACATAAGTGAACAAGTTAAGTAGAGAGCTGAGAAGGTAAAACATTCACAGGCAGTATAAAGTTTGTTCAAAAGTTCTACTTTATACACACAGTAAAAATATAAAGTGATCAATAGACTCTGAGGAACAAAAGTGTTTACTGGGTTAACAGCAGAGCCAAAATATTTTGCTTCTATTGAAAAGTGGAAATGTAGTCGAATTTAAAAGAGCACAAATTCTGACAGGTTAAAAAAAGTATTTTGGCAAATAAAGCCATATTTTGAGCTGCATCTAAAAAATTTTGAAAAATAGTGTAAAAATAATTTTAAATTCTTTTAAATGATAGGGAAATTATATCTATAAATAAAGATGCTGCTGCACTAGAGCCATTCTGTACAGAAAAGGGATGTCAAGAATAATGTTAAATTAATCTTGCAAAAGAGATTTTAGAAAAAAATCAATACAATGATTGGTATAGAGAGCACTAAGAGTGGATGACACGCAAGCTAAAAAGATCCAATTATGAAAGTATACTGAACTACTAATTTTATGTACCTCCTGCTGTCTAAATCAGCATTAACAGAATTGTTGTAGATTCTTCTTTGAAAACATGATATGAAAATTCAGCTGTGCCTCAAAAATGTAAGACAGTGTCAGGAACCATTAGGAAAAGAACTAAGAGGAAAGCGCAGTTCTAAAAATTGGATTATAAGACAATGATGTACTCAAATGTAAAATATTGAGTGATGCATTGGTCAATCCCTCTCAAAATTGATTTAGTAGACTTAGAAAAGTTGGAAAGAATGGTTCTTATTCAAAGTGAGATCACAGACTAGAACTGTAAAAATAGTGAAAAGGAAAATAGTTGAAGTCAAAATATTTCCCTTTGAAATTTTCTGAATAGAACTTTCTATTTTTTTTTCTTCAACTAATGCAATGATTACAATTTTTGAAGCCCTTCAGCACCAAAAGCTAAATATTTTACTTTTTATTTAGAGTGTTTTTATTTGAGCATATATGTATCCAAGTTGCTCTAAATGGGATGAACTTATAATTTAATTTTTTTTTATTATTTAGGAAAAAAGCTTTTTTTTTTTTTTTACTCAAGGTATAAGGTATGCTCAGTGGTTTAGGAAAACAAGACATTTTCTTGGTTACAAACCACTATTACTGAACTTCTTCTGCTGACATTTTATCAAAACTGTGAGTACCTAAAGAAGGAAAAACCAGATGTATTGTTGAAATCTGTATTCTACAGATGTGCTATCATCCTGAATTTTTCTCACCCTTAGTTTTGAAAAGCTTCCCATCTGCCCGATTCTCATTTGTATTGTGGGGTGTACATTTATAAATTGTTTATGTCCACGCAGATGAAAAGTTTTGTATTTGCTCAAGTCCAGTTTCTATATTTGCTGTCACCCTCTGACTTTCACCAACTTAACTTGAAAATTATTTATGTGTAAGAGAAAGCAGGTGAAAATAGTCATTACATCTCCATATGAAAACAAAGAAACATGGGATATTTGGCCATTCCTGAAGGAATGGAATGGTTGTATAAATAAAAGTCACTGGCAAATCTGCCTGTATTCACTGCCATGCCCTTGTTGTCCTCCACCCTTCTTTTCTCCTCAATTTCATATCTTTTAGACTGATGGTGGAATTTAATTGATCTAATAAAAGAAATTTCTCCTGTGAAAACAGGAGACAATTATTTGATACAAGGTGTGAATTCCTAATATTACAGCAACTTTCAGACATTGGGTAGGGAGGGAAGAATAGTAGACTGCTAATGCTTTATGTGTGTGACTTTTAAGATCAGCATGCCGTTTTATGGCCTGATTACAATAGGCTTCAGACAGTAGTGAAACAACACCTTTTTTTCTCTTGGAAAAGCAGAATATGTTTACATAATATCAGGTATTAAATTGTAATGATAATTTGTTGTTGGAGACATATGGGAAGAATATATTTAAGTGTATTTACAGGGATATTATGGTGTCAAAATAGTCTGTTGGCACAGGGAAGCTTTGATATCAGTGGGAAAAATAACCTTCTAAAAATTGGAAATTCTCATCTTGAGCTAAATGGAAAATAAAATAAGACAGTTCTCAAAGGAATTTCAGAAAGTAATAAGTGTGGTACGCAACCAGCCTCCCAGAGCCACCACAGTGTTTATTTTTCCCCTGGCTTTTTGTCCTAGTTGACCAGAGAGATCAGTTTAAATGCAGACTGCCTGTCTGAGGATTCATCTCTGAAACAGCTTCTGTGGAGGTGGGCTGATGGCACAGGTTAGACTCAGCCAATTAGGAGTATGAGAAATGCTTTGTGACTTGGGCTATTTGACATCTACTAATGTGTCAGACTCAGAGGTAAAATACATTAAGAACATCAGCCTGAAAAATTATTTTGCAACGCACGTAGCAGGAAAGAGCGAGAGAGAGACAGAGAGAGGGAGAGTGAGGGAGAGCACTTGCCTGTGTGAAGGCTGAGGTGTAAAAAGCTAAAGGCAATTTCTGTGAAAAAAAATATCAGAGAGAAACTCTCATGCTACTTCTTGGATAAAATTCAGGCTTGAACCAGAGCTAGTTCAGAATACATCTAGGGTATGCATTTACCTCAGTTGTTATCTGATGTGGAGAGAATATCTATTGTACATGCTAATGCAGCATGCAATGTTTGCATTTTGGTGTTTATTGGAATACTCAGGACTCACCAAAAAGTTACTCATGCTAGAAATAATACAAGTCAAAAATACTTCAATTTTGTGGAATACTTCAATACTCCCCCCAAAATATTAGTGCCTAATTGTTTATACGCATACTCACCTCTACTCTAGCATTCCAGATAGTTATCATCTGCTCCTCCACCTAGCCTTCAATTTCATCTCTTCAGTCTTCCTTATTTTCTTTATTTATACTCTTAGTTTCCCCTTTATAATACTGTCACCTGTGAAAAATATTTAATGCTGTTGAGAGGAAAACAGTTATTATATTTTGGCTTTAAAATATTGGATAATTTTTGATAGCATTTTTTCATGCACATTTCCTTCAATGCTTTTGGGAATTAAAAAACGATTATTTAGTTATACCTTAAAGTCTTTCAGCACTATTCAGGTAATTGCTATGAACTAATCAATGTGTATATTTGTAATCTATTCAGTTCTCAAAGAAGTAATCATGCTAGGAAGAGTGGAACAATATTTTATATTCCCTGAGTTAGTTTTAATGGACAATATTTTAAACAATAAACTTCAAATTTTACTGCAAAAAATAGTGTTTCTTCTTTATTTTGATCTAAAAATTAAATATTCTGGCTTGGAAGGAGAATGAGCTTCAAGGAAAAAAATATAGAAAGATACATATATAGATAGAGATGAGTTAATTTCTTTCTCCATTCTATTTTTTTATTTCCTTTGTGATTCCTAGTAAAAAGTAGATTGTCTCTTCCCTATTCTTGTTTTCTATTAAAAAATAAGAACATTTTCCAAATTCACAAGAAATGAAATGCATTTTGATGGTGTCTGAGTGATCTCCTATGAGTGCATGCAACTAAAATTTCCTGTCACCTTAAGAATGGATGTCAGCATGATAAATCATTTTGTCTTTGCAAAACATTTGAAATATTTCATGTTACAGAATATTACAACCTGTTTCATTTTTAGCTCCCCAGGTCTGGGTAAAGGCAGTTTCCAATTTAAAATGTAACAGTCTGGAAGCTTTAGCAGCCTCTTCTGAGTTTTTATTGGCACGATGAATATATTGCTCTATGCATTTCACTCCTTTTCCCTGTTGCTTTGGGCAGCATGGCAATGGTGTCACAGACAACGAAGTGAGGAAGAACTTAGCTCAAACCACTGATGATGGACTCTGCTTGGTCCCCACAAGCACACTCTGGAGATGGGTGAGGTGGCTGCTTGACATGAGTGATGGCAGCAGTGACCAAGAGCTGTGGAACAGGTTACTGAAAGAGATGCACCTTCACTGTGGCTGGTTTTGTGTAACATAGTTATAAGTGAAGGAAGTGGAATTGAGTTAAATTTTGTGCCTTTTACAGTCTTGACAGCAAGTCCATTGCCTTTATGTTCAGAAATGCATTTGGAAGGAAGATAAACAGTTTACAGTTTGTCAAACATCACACAGCTTTTAGACAGTTTACCTCAGTTATAATTAAGGTTAAAAGTTCTATTTTGTGATTGCACTTTAAATTACCATGACATTTGGATTGGATCTCATGGATGTGAACATCTGGGGAACACCTAGGGGAAAGTTTAGATTAACACCGCAGTGAAGACATGTTTGTAGGGAATGGTGGATTAGCTAAAAATGTTCTATTACAGTGAAAGAAATTGCACAAAACCCTGTTGTCACTCAACCACACCAGGACAGCACAGAGAGAAGCATACCGTGTGGTGAAGCAGTCCAGTCATTCGGATGGGTAAGCTCTGCCTGCATTGGTTGTTCTAGAATTTAGTTTCATCTGTTCCTGGGGCTGTGATTTCAATGGTAGCTGAAGAAATTATGCATGCTTCCATTCATAAGAAGTTTTAAGGTGTTTTGTGTATTTTGTAACAGCTTAAATCTGAGATGACAAATTTTCAGAAGACTATGCTAGTATTCAATTTTAAACAGAAATGTCACCGTGTGATAGAGTGACACAACAAATGTTCTATCACTTTTCTCAGCAAGGGCTTAAAACCAGCTGTAAATTATGTAGACTATGAAGTAACGACAAATGAACTTCCCCAGCTAGATGTCTTTGCAATGTTTATATGTTCTACATATATTGTATTCTCTATCTGCTTTGGCTCAGACCATGTTTGAACTGAGCTCCTCATTTTTCCCATATCCTAAACATGACTAAGGACTAGTAGAAATAATGAATTATATCACCTAAATAATGTGAACTAGCAATCCACATTGCTAGTCAGTTCTGTTTCAGAAATGCTTACAGGAGCTTCATGTGAATACTAAGCCAATGTTTGAATGCCACACTGGGGTGGTTTTCATGGAGGGGAGAAATTTCTTTTAGATCTGCTTTAAAATCTTTTTGAAGCAGTGAGAAAATGTCACTTGAAATAACGAATATATTAGAAAATCCTTAGTTTGACCTATGTGGATGTAAATTAAGAATTTACACTTCCTATTAATTACAGTAGAGATGTCACTATTTTTTTAACCTGACCTGCAACCTTTAATACAGGTGAATCACATATCGTTTCTGAGGGACAAGGATATAAGTAATGCAGTGACAGCAGAATGAAGTAATGGAAGTGATTTAAAGTCAATGACAGTTTACTTAAAGCGATTCTTTAAGAGAGAGAAGCCAGCCCATTTCTTTTCCTTTGTAATTGTGCCTATAAGCATGGTATTTAAATGGTTTACAATTAAAATATTCAACAGCCTGAAAACGTGTTGCACACTCTGTCTTCTAAAGAAGAATAGTTACTCATTCTGTTACTACTAAAAGGTATTTGTAACTGAGCCATATCTTATACTTACTGTTCTAGAGCAAACAGAAATAAGAGCACACTAATTTTGTAATAATTGTACATATGTTTTTGTACAGTCAACTTTCCTGTCTTACTGGAAAGTTATGTCCATTTTGGTTCAATAGATATTTTAGGCAACTACGCTATTAAAGGAGTTAAATTATAAAAAATAAATTCTCGCTGCTCTTGGATGAAGCTCTTCCAAATGACCCTTTCACTTCAAATTGTGTTTCGTCATTTCATTATGTTTCCTGTTCATTAAATTCCATTGTTGTGCATCTTTCTAAAATTTTGAACTCTGTAGACAAACTGTCTTTTATGTATAGGAACATATGATAGCTGCTTTGTGACTGTCATCTCTGGCAGGGCCTCTAGAATCCAGCACAATACTGGTAACAATAATTAGTGATAACAGTATTAGTAGTAGATGTATACTACATTCACCTTATGGATCAGAAAGAATAACATTATTCAGATATTGGTTTCTTATTTCATGCTTTTATTTTATATGGAATCCTGGCTACTATCTATATCCAATTCATATAGATAGATTCATATATCTAGATTCATAAAAGTTTGGTAAGAAATTGACGTTACTTGGAAAACTTTTTGGTCCTAGTTTATAGTCCTTTTCTTGCCTTGTCTGTGGGACAGAATTAGGTAAACAGAGAACATCTTGTTTAGGACTGTCAACATTTGGAACACGAGTGTTAGCACCTGTTAACATCTTTTGCAAACATATTTGACATAATTAGAAAAACCATATGTTATGAATGGTTGACAAAATTTGATTAATACACAATAGTAGCTCACAGTACTTCTCATGCCAATTAAGTGTTATATAGTAGTTAACGGCATTTCTCTAAGTGTTGACAAGATGTACTTTTTGGCTCCTGAGACATGTAAAAATTGAAATAAAAAATATATGAGGAACATTTATCGAAATAGCTATTTCAATTAAACCTTAAAAAACCCCTTTTACTTTCTACATAATTGAGAGACAACATTTTCTCATTACCAAATCTCTCCCATACATGTACAGCATATTTGCATGTTTCTGAATGGTTCTGTAGTAGCAACAGAAACAAGATGCAAGTGACTGAAAGATAACATGCTATGTATTTACTTTCCTTGTCTCTCATCCAACTGTTTTTATGTTTGTTTAATTGTGGAGTTTTTTACAGTCTTCTGCTGCAGTACTAGCTTATCCCTATTTAACCATAGTCATGGGGTCTTGATCCTGCTGGGATCTGTAGTACCACACATTATAAAAGAGTTCCTAAGCAGTGTTTGAAATGAAAATTGAGAAACCTTGGCAGGAGACCCCTTCTACAACCTATTAACTGTTGTTTCCTTGGGAGAAAAAGTGACTGTGTATATTTGTTACACTCAGAGAATTTCCAGCAAAGTACTGGTCCATTTTTTTTGTCATACCATAAAGGGCAGTATGAATCTTAGCCTGCTTGTGAGTAAATAAAACAAAAAGGTAGGAATATATGGGAAAATTGTGAAAGAGGGAGGTGTGTCAAACCCCCAGGAATGCTCTGGTGCAAATTGAATATGTGTTTGTCTAATCATGGTCTGTTTAAAGCTGATGTTTCTTGTGGACAAGCTGTATTTGAGAAGGCATTTACAGATTAAAGCAAAGAGGGAGATAATATATGGAGTGAATATTTTAGGGCTTTTGATTAGCAGATGAAACCTTGGATGTATTTGTTATATGTTAGATATAGAACTTCCTGTAAACATTATTTTAAGGAAAAGGAAGTGATTTCACTTATAAGTAGGCTTATTCCTATGGTGCTCTGTAATATGAAAAATATCTTCAAGGATGCATATAAGTAAGAGGTATGTTGAGGTCTGAAAAGCAGCAACTCTTTCAGTTCCATATTTCTAGTCATACATCCAGATTAGCATGAACACCCTGAATAAGGACACAGAACTTTAAATAAAACTCACCATCTTTTATCTTGACATAAAATGAAAGTTTTCCTTGGAAACCTTTAATCTGACTGTCATCTTTTTTCATTCACAGCAGTGAGCCTGTAAAGAGCTCTGCCTCTGCAGTGAAATACCACTGTATAGAAAGAGGGTTATCAAAAAGCAATGCTTGTTTGTTTATTGAAATCCGTATCAACAGAATGTCAGTGCTTTTGAGAATGAAACATTTTTTCTCTGAATCCTGTGTCTGAGAAAACTGTTTCTATTAGATTTGGAAATGATAGTGTCTATTTTAATAAGTTTTTGTCTGTGCATGTTTTCCCCCCTAAGGACAAAGAACTCTAACCAAATAAAAAAATAAACCTGCCTAATTACTGCTACTAAGACTGCTTTAACAAAATCTATCTTGCAATATTCACAAAACTCCCCATAAAAACTGAGACATTTTTTGTCTATTAAATTATGCATTATTTATGCTAAGAGTCATCCTTTAGAACACATTATACATGTTAAGAATCACAAGTACCTAAAGACCAGCTTCTGAGAGTAGTCAATACAGATAACCATACGCAGACAAAATGCCTTGTTATTTTTCAGTTTTCTCTGTAAATTCCATTTGAACACCAACCCATGGGTTGGAGAACTGTACTGTTAAGTACAGTTAAAATAGACAAAACCTGCTTACAGTCCAAAACACTGGAGTGAGATTTACACGCCTAGCTAAACCAAAACCATTTAAACAAAAAAACTCTCATTATTATAAGAAGAGCATTTAATGAAAGACATTGATTTAGTTTCACATTTATCTTAGGCAAGAGGAGCAATATTATCCTGTTAGTGGAACCACATGGAAGTAAACTTCTTCCTTAAACACAGCATTTTATTTTTTCTTTTAATTTGACATCAATTAGTCTCAGAGCTTGCTCAGGTGAATTTCTTTCAAGTGGGGTTGCTCATTGTGCTTGAGTGCTCATTGCTTTCAAGTGGGGTTGCTCAAGTGAGAAATGTTTCAAGGCAAGTTCTGTGTTAATTCTGTGGTGATTTAGGAAGTGTTTCCTAGTAATTCCTAAACAACCTAAAGAAATATTTGTTCATACTCCAAATGCAACCCCACAGAGCTTTGAAATTTGTAGCCTCTCTAACCTCCAAACAATTAGATGAGAAAGATATTTGGGATCTCATATCCCTGATGTAGGTGTTATTTGGTCTGCAATTTAATCATTCAGCTCTCAGAAGGAAGCAAAGATGATTTTGTCCTTCTTAGATCAAGTCTGTTTACAGTACTCAGTCCAGGGGATAGGTGGTTGTGCAAATCCCAGGCTGTCCCTCTGAGAATCCATTTAGTGGGTAGGAAACAGAGCTACTGGTTAAAGATCACTATTCTACATAATTTATTCTATTGCAATAAAAAATATGAAATAATACAAGTTTGCATATTGCTATGGATTTAGTATTGAAGAAAATAATAAGGTCAGGCTCTGTGGCAGGACGCTCCCCCCTCCTCCTTCTCTCTCTCCCTGGTCGGCGGCCGGAGATGGATGGCTCAGATGTGGTTGATTGCTTAATCCGGGCTATCTAGTACTGGCGCCTGGAAGTCAAGGTAAGACACTGAGAGAATGTGAAAAAATTTTAAGTGACCGCAAATCCACACTCTTTTCCCTATAAAAACACCATGAAATCTCAGCAAAATTGGAAGCTTTTCTACATGGACATTGGAGCGTGAAATAAAGTCTTCTCCCCTGAGCTTGGACGCAGGCTCTGTGGTTAATTCTCGCGGGACTGGGGGAGGATTCTGATGTATCCCAATTCCAAAAAATTGGATTTGGTAAGAGCATTGGTTTCCTAAATTGTATTCTTCTTTGCTAGCGATAATAATATTAATAGGTACCTTTTTCATTTTAGCTCTATATTGTTTTTAATCTCCCTATTTTGGGCAACATATATATATGTTTGTTTAGCTATGAATAGCTTTTCATGTATTGTGTAGTAAAAAATTGTCTAGTTTTTTTGCTCCCTTCTCACCTGTGTCTAATAAACCATAACCTATTTTACATTAGACATAAATCGGCTGTCTTTATAAGGACTTGTGAGTGAGACTGGGTTTGGGGTGCTGGTCACTCTGAATATGTTTGGTCACTAGTTGTCATAGGCCTAGGCAACTGGTAAAATCTATCCACCCTCTGTCTCCACTCATGCCAGGCTCCTAAAACAGGAATGTGCTTATAATGTCTATTGCTTATTTTCTTTTCAAACCAATGTTGTGGATCAGGATTTTACTGCTAGAAATTATGTTGAATCTTGTTGGGACACTTTGAATTGGGTCTATAGTTTTGAGGCTGGAGGCAGAAACTTCTAAATGGAAAGTAAGGAATAAGGCCTGGATGACTGCAAAATATTCTACAATAAGATCTAATTCTGAGACCTAATCAAGATTTTCTTAGGTTTTGTTACAGTGGACAATACTGGAAAGATGAAATGCAACACTTTATATTTGACTGCCTATATATGGTCTAGGTGATGAAGACTGAAAGTGTACTAAACTTTTAGAAATTGCAGCATTGTCTTAACAGGATGTTTCTCTGTCATCCTACTCCCATTCTAAGGATATAATCTATTAAAGGAGAAAAACTTAGACAGATTGCCTAATTTTCTTGTTTGTTTGCTTGTAAATAACTTGGTGTGTTTGTTCTTTATGTGGACAGAATTCCCTGAAGTAGAAGCTATGTGTCGAGAAAACATTGCAATGATTTTGCTATAGGCCTAATTATTTTACTGGAATTTTTGCATCTCTTTTTCTTTACACACTGTGTAACTGATTCAGTTACAGATATGTCAAAAATAGAAAACACTCCATACTTGTTCTGTTGCTTCTAAATAGAATTCAATGCTGAGAATTAAAAAATATGTGAAGTTGAATGTTGATTTCCACTTTGGTAAAGATATTAAGATCTTGTTAAAAGAACGAATAATCACTGGCAATTTGTTAAAGGGACGGGTAGGAATTGTACATAGAATCATCTTTGTGACTAACAAAGCTGTTTTAAATGGAATTTTAGAGAATAGTAAAAATTCTCTCAGAAATTGCCCTCTTCAAGTAATATTTCCTGCTAGTCAGACTTAATAAGCTAGATAGATAGACCTACTTTTTCATCAGGATATCACTCTGGCAATATTTCCTTTCAATTTGTCTTGTCTCTTTTCCAGCAATCTGTTGGTTCACTTTTATATATAAAAATGATTTTCAAAAAATATAGGATTTAATTTCTTAGCCCATTATAGAATGTTAAAATGAGAGTTTACACAATTAAGTTTTTTAACTGTAAACTGTTCTTTTAAATGACCAAATCTTCATCCTTCTATGTTTTTGAACTTTTTTTCCCCCTTGTGTCTATTAGAAGAATTCAGATAAAATTCACATTCAGGTCAGATGATTTGATCTGCAGTATCTTACAGCATGTTTAGCAAGACTTGTTCACCTAAAATGACAACTTTTAGAGCCACCAGGTTTCAAGTTTGTGAAACAATTTCTGCAGAATTCTGTATCTTCCACATCTTTCAGAACTTTTCCTGAGTGAGTCCTTTAAGGAACTTGAGGACCTGGGATTGGAGAAAACAAAATTAAGCTCAGAAAACACAGAGCAACATATTTTTTCTCTTCTCAAATTGGCAAGAAAAATAGTTTTCTCTTTCCTTTATGGGTATGTATATTTTCATATTTTTTGGGCAGCTTTCATTGCGCACCAGCTTGTTTTTGTCTTTGAAGTGGTAGAGTTCCATGATATCTTGAATAATGATCACAGTCAACAGCCAAATTAAGCACCCTCATATTTTTATTGGTGAAACCAGGCAACTGTATGTCCACTTGCTGACATACAATGGGAATTTTGCTAGTCCTTCATTTTTCATTGCCAGCTAATATCAGAATTGTGGTGTGGCTCTCATTTAATTTCTCTGTTTTATCCAGATAATGATTTTTCTAATTTCTAATGAAACTGTTCAGTTATGAGTTTAATCAAGCTAAAGATACATTGTTTCTTCTAATAAGGATCACAGTGGTTTAAAATTGTACTCTGTAAAAATCCTCTGTAGCTCTTGGAGCATTGATTTGTAAAGCAAACTTTACAAAGATACATGTTGGCATAAAACTATTATAATCAACAAGAAATAAACTGGAAATTTGTCCATTTAATGGGTATTAAAAATTGTACTTTGTTTTTGACCAGTTATGAATAGAAGTTGGAAAGCACTGAGAGAGAAAGGCAGAATATAATGTTCTCTCTCCACTGTTTCTAGCTTCCTGTACCTGAATTCTCTCATTTACATATTCAGCTGTTCATTATAATTCTACTGTTCTTTCTAAAGTCCTGGTATGGTCCTGTCTGTTTCAGCTGTGTCTGCTAATCCTCTCAGTAGATTTTGCAAACTGTTTCTTTCCCCGTCAGCCAGTGCCTCTGCTGCTTCTGTAACCAACATGGAAGTTTAGAGCCTCTGCTGTCATTATCTGCCACAACCCCCAATCCAGTCTGAAAGGGTGCTCAGGGCAAGCTCCCTTGCACTGCTTCAGTGTGCCTTCTGGCTTTCTTCTTCATGGGAAATCACAGTCCCTACTGCCCTCCCTTCTGCTGCCTCATCAGGCCCTTTAAGAGACACGTGTAGTCCTTATCTGTGGCTAACCTGCTTCTATCCTTCCTGCCACTCTCTCAGGAACCAGTCCTGACCTTTTAGTCCTTTCCTGGCTTGCTCAATAGGTATATTCAAGCTCAGTCTGTTGAAAGTGTGCATCTATAGATTCATTTGCTTATTCTAAATGTTTTCTGTGATAAATTCACTTTTATGTATTTAGAACTCTGAATACTCTCTTCAAATCAGTTCCGATTTATATTACCTGCCTCTTCACATTTTGCCTTTATTTTTCCTCAGCAGTTGACTTTTCACTGTCTTTATCTTAATGTCAGCTTTGCTCATCTCCCACTGCTGCAGTCAGCAAAAGTCACTGGCTATGCTCAGCTCAGTAGCATTAGATTGTATTACAAGCATCCTGACATTTTACGTAAATAATGTAAGCAATGTGGTGTCCTAGAGCACAGGATTAATTTCAAAAATATTTTTACACCTTTGCTGTGAAACTAATTTCAGCCAGCTCTCCTGGCACATACCCTCTCAGTTCTACTAGAAACCACTTTTAAACAATGCCTTACAGAGGGAGGGAACACCTTACCTAGCAGGGGGAAAAGCTACCTCACTAAAGTAATATTATTATAACTAATTAGGACACACACTTCTTAACTAATTTATGGATGAAGAAGATGGGTATAATTACTTTATATTGCGTTGCAGTTCTGGGGTCAGTATCCAGAATTTAATTTCTAAAATGTTCATATTTGGATGATTTAATCCAAAACTCGTGTTCTCACTCTTTTGACCATAGATTTCAAAATCTGGTCTTTGCTAAGGTTGTGATTACAGGAAAAATCAAAGGCAATTTCAACCTCCTTTTTCCAGGCCCCTTTCTCCTTTCATTCATGTTTTTATAAGGTTAATTTGCTGCAAGTTCATCTGTGTGTTCTGTTGCAAGTGTGACATGCACCTAAGCACCAGCAGTGCTGCAGGCAGGAACTCTCATGAGACCAAGGTTCCTTCAGCTTACTGCAAAACTGTGCCTCTAGAGCTGGCAGCCTCAGGTCCATGTATAAATGAGGTTTATGTTGCTGAGTTCAAGAGGTCTTATTTATAGGTTCTTACGGATTATAATTTTTTATTGTCTACCATGTTACAAGCCACTAGTAACTACAGTAGTGCAGCAAAAAATCAGCCCTCCCAATCCACATATGTGTAAAGTTCTAAATAGAATGCGTGGAACTTGCTGAAATTTGGTGATAATGAACTTAATGGATGCGCAAGAAAAAGTGGTGATAATCACTAAGAAAAGCTTGACAAAATGCATGCATGTGCCTGCTGTCTTTTACATCAGTAGTTAATAAGAGCTGTGGCTGGTAAGATGAAGTTTTTTTGTAATGGTGCCCCAGCCTTTCTTATCTGGCTTTCATATATTCATTTTTATGTATTTTCCACACTCCTTTTCTATATGCCTATGATTTCTGTTGGGAAAAGCAAATATACTTTCTACAGGTAACGTCTGTGAATGCACCAGTGCACAAACTGAGGCATCACAGAGCCCTGGGAAACCTCTGTTCCACTTGAATGGATTTCATCCTGGTCCTGTCATATTCTCATCTTCTCTGGTTTTCCTAGCAAATAATAAACTGCTTTCCTGGAATAGTTCAGCCATATGCCTGGAAAGAAAGGCTACTGCTTAAGAACAATCTCTATTTGTCTACCAATTA
Organism: Grantiella picta; assembly: GCA_013397955.1. Lineage (NCBI taxonomy): Eukaryota > Metazoa > Chordata > Aves > Passeriformes > Meliphagidae > Grantiella > Grantiella picta. The sequence continues at coordinate 2,881,084 of VZRM01004850.1, forward strand.
GATTTTTCAGCTTCCATTAAAATCTGAAAGCAGTATCATATTTAAAATTTCAGGCTTAAAATCATCCTTTAAAACAGGCTTAAATATGAATATGCACAGAAGAGATATATACCTAGAAGCAGAATCTCTAACAGTATCTGTTTTCTAAAATGATAAAATATTGAATGTTTGCTCCAGAAATTCAAAGAGACTCTATGAAATGACAGCTTGAATTGCAAGGCTCCTTTGCTGATCTTGTGCAATATTGCAGCTTGTAGAGGAAAAAGAGTACAGGATGCTTGTACAGGATGGAGTACATGATGGTTGAGCCAGGATGCATGAAAGTTGCAGAGGTGGTTAAAAGACACAGAAGTTTCTTCGTGCTGTAGAAACAAGACACTTGCCCTGGAGAATGAATATATTACTCATTTGTGGAGTGAGTTATTTTGGCAATTGGCTTTGTGGTTGGAAAAATCCAGTTCTGGGTAGATCGAAATCTAGATAGAGCTGTGCATGCATAGATATAATTTCACTCTTGTTGTCATGATGATTACAAAAACCCACAGCCACCACACTGTCAGGTTGCTACACCGTAATGTAACATAAAAGATTATATTAAAAAGGTTTAAAATGCTTCTTGTCACTTCACCTACAACATCCCTCTGTTGTGTGTTTGCTTGCTGCCTGAAACAGTATGCTTCCACTCCACGGGCTCAAAATGTGTAATATGAGAACTAACTAATAATATTTGAACAACGTGCTTATGGAGACCAAGTTGGCCGTAACTCAAAGAGTTCTTGAATCTGCCTCATACTGGACTAATGATGAATCCAAGTTTACCATTTTAGCTCTGCCTGTTTCTCACTTCTCATTTTTATATTACTCTCATCTTTGGAAGTAGAAAACTTCCATAGATTTAAAAATACTAGAGAGAAGAGCAGCCCAGAATATGCATGTTCAGGTCATTAAAGATGTTACCATTACCTTGTTATTCTGCAGCATCAATTCTATCATCTGTTTCATAAGGACAATGACAAGAATATTTTGAAAGAGGGAGTTAATGTACTTCAGGAAAATAAAAAACCTGAAGAAAAAAAGAAGGAAAAAAAAAGAATTTCACAAGTGATCATCCTGTTTCTCTAAGATTCTATCAGATGAAAATTTCACTTGAAAATTCATCTGGATTGCAAAGGATCACTCTGCTTTAGAAAGCTGGTGTAATTTTTTTACATCAGTATTTTCTATGGTTGCAGAAGGGGTGTAGCAGTATAAAATGGAAGATATAATAATTAAAATACATTTATATATGCAATAAAATACCTCTGATGTTATCTAGAACTGAATAAGTCTCCCAACTTATTGATAATTCTACAGATAATACAAACGGAATTGTTTGAAAATGAAAATAATGTTTTCTGGACATTTTCCTGTCATGTTACAACTACAAACCACGTTGCTTCTGAGTTGTACTGTTTCAGTAATATTTAAGAATATATAGCATATTGTGGCACTCCATGAGTAGTTGGTTAAACCTTTAACCCATGTCAAAGTCACAGCTCTCATACTTGGTTAGTAATTCATCTGTCTTTCAGTTCTGACACTATGAAAAGCAGTGTTAATTTTGATTAAATAATAGAAATTCATTCTAGGTTCTTTGAAAAGGAGCTGTATTTATGCACATTTTACTTTAAAGACCTGAGGGGAAATGATTTATTGTCATTTATTGTGAAAATAAGAATGCTGCATTTCTGCTGCTCTTAGAAGGTTTGTCTGAAGTTTGTCATGCTCAGTGTTAAAGAGTAGCTGTCTTCAACTATACAACTTTTTTAACTTACATAAGCAGTTCTAAAGTTTTATTCCTCACTATTTGCCTTTTGATCAAAACCAAGGAGAACAGATTGACTTCTGAAAGATTCAAGATTGAAACTATTTTGAAATTCTGCCTTTTTCACTTGAAAACTATTGATTGATTGATAATAGGATCATATAGGAGAGAAAATGGGTTAGTCTTCAACTGATGTGCAGAATAACAATAGACAAATAAGTTAAATAAAATTAGGTTTTACTCAGATGGCATCGTAAATTGAATCTAATCGATGAAACTGGCAATTCCCTTCAAGATTTTCTGTTAACCTCCCGTAGAACTCTTTTATTCAGAAAGCAGTTTAGATGTTATTCTTTATAGCTGCGCAATGAAAAGGTTTCACGCCTATTTAAAAGATTTTAGTTGATTGCTTTTTAAAAAAAACAAATTGCCTTTCTTCTCTGTGAGTCAAAATGGAGAGATCTGAACAACCTCTTCTTAGTGATGTTCTTTAGATGTCAGTGCTACAACTTCATTAGTGGGTGCTTTGTTTCAGAACCATGAGCCAGAAAAGGAAATACAAATTCTGTGGTAAAATTGTATGTAAAAAGAGCAAACACAGGGTGGTCCGAAAATGTATAGAATGGATGTCTACAACTAGGCCAGAATGCAAGTAATTTTTTTTTACTTTCTGACTCTTGGCCTGTCAAATTGGACATAGCAGTTCCATTTTACCACCTGCTACTTGCCTTTATCAACTTGATGACCAAGGGCTCGTTCTAGTCAATTTATCTATCAGTAAAATTTCTATTGTTATGTGACCTTATAAAATCTCTGTCTATAGGGAACCAGTGCTTTGAGTACTGCCAAAATGCTTTATTGTCTCACAGATTTAGTACAGCTATTTAATAGGGTGCTATTCTGAAGATAATGTGCTGTTTTTCTCTCACCTGAGAAATGAACACATACACAGCTGTGGGGATGCACAGTCTGGGTATCGCACTGCATAGCACTCTGTGCTGGGGAGAATAATCTACAGAAGCTTTTTCAGCTTGCCATCTGAGAAATTAAACTCAAACCAATATTTCTCATTCAATCAGGCACCTGGAATCTATTAGCATGCTGTGTACCTAAACAAAAATGTAAATTGTCTTTTCAAAGGGATAATTTAGATCTATTCAGAGCAGGTTGTTTGAAAGTGAACTGTTAGAGACTTGCCATAGTAAACTTAGCAATCCAACAGACCTAGCAACATGAAGAAACAGAGACACTGGAAAAGAAGTCAACCAGAGAAAAAAATTCTATTTCTTAATATCTTAATATAAATATCTTTATATGAAATCAACATTCAAAGTGGTTCGCAGATTCTATGCTGAACTGAAACAGAATAAAATGTTTAAAGTGAGAATGCTTACTACTTACACACTACAGATTAAGTCTAGGATCCTAATGTTGACTGTTCATTACTAGATTCTACACCAAGGGTGGCATTGCAGAACAGAAATTCATCACAAAGTCTACTTCACTCTTAAATACTAAGCACATAAGCTTTATTTCCCTGCCAAAAAATGAAGCAGCAGGATGAATTATCCCATGTTGCTGACTAGACCCTAATAGAAATATTCCGTGCTTAAACGTGTAATCTTTATCATTGATAAACTATGCAAGAAAATACTTACTCACCGCAGAAGCAAAGCAGCACATAAAGCCATTTCCTTGGGCTGAGAAATTATTTACAAAACTGCAACATCGAGAAATATCTCTTATAAGACCATTTTTTCCTGACATGGAAGTTTCTCTTTAACTAAGGCTGTGTTTTAAACTCTCTCTTCCCCAGGTCCCATGCGCAGAGTAAATTAGGTTTGTCTGATCTTGACTGTTTCTGGTACATGAGCCAGCTTGCTAAGTGTGTTCATACACATAAATGTATACTACATTTCTTCCTACCCTTAAGTGAGTCAGAAAAAGCTATTCAGATTTTTTCCCCACAGGATATACTTCTGTAAATGTTGTCAGTGTTTGAGTTGCTTGGTTTTTTTCGTCTCCAACAGCCAGGGCCCAAGGTTAAAAGAGTTCACAAAGGAGAAGTTGGGAAAACTTATCATGGAACAAAAGAAAGAATAAAAATAGAATAATGATTGTTGCCCATCTTTTAGCTGCCTTCTTTTTACTCTCTATGGCCAAAATCACAAAACACCTCAATTTGTGAAGGTAAGCTTTTTCTCCATTTCTCTCTCCCTAGAGCGGGACTTCCAAGTCCTTCCAAATCACTCTTCTGCCTCTCTCAAAATCTGTATTCCCTGTATAAGGTGCTCTCTATCATCCTGCATATAATATTTGCTGCTCTTTCTCTATTCAAGACATCATTATATTCCTGCTATACCTCAAGAAATTTCCTACCACCTATTCCAGAAAAAGGTTTTGGTATGGCTGTTCCTCCTATTTTTTTTTCCCAAATTATTTTTACTTCAGTATTTGCTGGCATTTCACAGAAAATGTTTGGTCCAAGAACTAACAGGGTATGTCCTTCCAAAACATGTAGAATTTTACAGGCACTTAGGTCCAGATTCATGTTGTACATCATTAGACACACAACTGAGGGGTCTCCACTCTGAACAGAGCTGCCCTGTGGACTCAAGCAGCCGACAGAAAAAGAGGCATCTTCTTTAGGATCTGATTTACCATGTTGAGGTGTCTGTTTTATCGCACTGGCAATAGACATACCATGGTTAGTCACTTTGTTTAGGTCCCTAAAGTGAGATAGAATGAGTCTATGTCTGCTCTTGACATATTAATGTATGGTAAATAATGACATTATTGCACTGAGCTAGTCAATTTAGTCTGTTAAAATAGTCTCAATATTATTGAGACCATATATAATACTAATACAGTTCAGTATGAACCTCATTATAAGGAAAAAGGGAGAGAGATATTTTCCTAGGCAAGGATTAAACATAGATATACAGAATTTGAAATATTAGAAAGCTGGTAGTTTGGAGGAGGCATATTCCCAATTGTTCAAAGTAACAAGTGAAGTCAGAGTTTCCCACAGTGAAGTAAATGCTATCTGAATTATCCATATGTCATGCTCGATTTTTTCTCCATTAAAATAAGTGTGAAAATTTCGCTTACAGACATTCTAAATGTCACCTAGAAACAACAGTGCTGTGAGTGAGACAGAGGCAAAAAGGGCAGGTTAAGTACATGGAGAAGGTAGCCAGAGGATGAAGTCCTAGCAAACAAAGAAAACATCTGAATAAATTAATTTAAAAGTTGTTTTCATTTTTTCAGCTCTTTCGTCTGTTCACTTAAGATTATATTACTGTTACTAAGTTAAATAGCTCTAAAAATTAGCACAATTCAACAGATATCAGCATTCTCTTCTGCTACAAATGCTTTTCATATAATTAGGCAGGTTTTCCAGATATCTGAGGGAATGATTTAGGATTAAAGTGAGGCACAAGACCCCAGAAGAGAGGAAAGGGAAAAAATATGTCTATGTAGACCATCATTTATTGGTTCTGGAGTCTGTACTGTCTTTTCAACCTGCTTTTGCTCCTCAGTTGTTTTTTGTCTGATTTTGCTGTTTAATGAGGAATTCCCTGAAGAAGGAATGAGTGCTTGTTTTTTATTAATACTAGATAAGGACTCTTAGTATCAACTTTCTTCTTAGAATGGCTTGAAGTAGGGGAAGACACCAACAGGCTTTATAGGAATTTGCAGTGTCAAGTCCTGCTATGTCCACCGAATACTTAGGGGTTTGAAAGATCTTTAAATTTTGGGGAAAAAAATCTCTCATTCTTCATCTAAAACCATGATGATCTAATTCAGATCTTGTTAGGCTATTGCCATTTCAGAGAGGAAAAATGGATGTTTATAGAGAACCTGTCTACTGCCTTTTATTTACTCTCAGTGCTGTATATCCTTTGAATGATATAGTATAAAATACAGTATTGCAGTTGTGATACTATGTTGGCCTTGAAATTTATTTGCACAGATTGATCAAAAGTGAATGTCAGAAAATCATGTGTCAGTCACAGCTAGAAATGTATTTTAAAGGTTTTTTAAACCTTTTAGGTTGATGAGAACTTTACATTTCTCTCTCACAAGCTGACCTGTTACATGGATCTTTCTGATATCACAGTTGAATTGCTGCAGTACACTTGACTGTGTGCTGCCAAAAAGGTTCATCTATCACCTGCAGCTAGAGCAGATTTCAGCAGAGTGAGCGATTGCAGGTGTGGAAAGGGAGATTCTGCTGCTCTTCAGGTTTGCTGTATGAACTCAGTATCATGAGTTAAGTTTCTTTTTTTTTTGGCATACTGTCTGCCTCTAAAATCTTCTCTGCAACAGCCTAAGGCTTTGAAAGTTTCCCCAGGTGTCAGATCCAGCAGAGGAAGTTCTGGTGGTGAATTCACATAAGTCATAGCTCTCCCTGGGATCTTTGTGCCTTCCTTAGCTCAGTCTGTTAGTAAACATTGCATGAGCACCTGGTGTGAATCTTCCTAAACATTCTTTCAGCAAGAACTGAATCAAATCTGTCCCTCTACCAATTCTTTTGCAGGCTTTTGTTCGCAATAGGTCTTGTCTTCTGAACTCTTACTATCACAGGAATTATTTCTTCTAAATAGACTTGAGAGATGATTTGTGAGGGCTATCATAGGGAAAAAACAGTGCTCAATTCATGTAGTTTAAAGCAAATAAGGAAAGAAGTGGTATATCAATTTATTAATGACACAGAATCAGATAGTAATCAGCAAGATATCATTCAGGTCCAATATTAGCAATATAAAAGATAAACAACAATACTAGACATGTAAAAAATGTTCATAAGCACCCGTTCAAATACCATTGATAATGAATCTCTGAAAGCCTAATGCTCTCCATACATAACATGTATTCACAATTAACTGCACCCCCTGACCAGCCATGTGTGTCACCAGGCCCCTCACCCTGTGTGCTTCCCACAGCTGAAAACTTTTCCTTCTCTGGAAGATGTGGGTGCTCCAGCTCTGTGCTTTTCCCCATCACTCCCAGCTATCAATGCAGCAGCTTGAAAGCACTCCATTGATTGATCTCACAGGCTAAAAAGCACAGGTCAAAAACACACCCTGCACTGTTGCTCCTCTAACTGCATGCAGGCTACTCATGGTGTCCAATGCAGAACAAAATAATATTGCTTTATTAGCTAATAATTTTAATTTTAAACCCTTGATATCTGAGGAAATTTCCAACTCTGAGGGACTCTACAATACAAATCTTAAATGTCTGAGCAACCTTACTGTGAACCAGTGTTCAGAGTTCTAAGGAGCCCATCTACTTTCTATTATTATTAGGTAATTGTTTCCACAAAGAGTGTTGTGAATTTAAACAAGAAATTTCTGGAAAGACAGCCTTTAATAATTTGAAAATTTATTTAATTTCCTGAATATGTGTTTTGTTCTTGTTCCACTGAATGTAAAAATGCAAACTGAAACAGCCTTCTATGTTAGGTGAAGTTTATATATTGCCTTTATTTATTTCTGATTAGTAAAACATAATTACCATGGGAAATTCTAATCTAACTAAGATTTTCTACAAGCAAAACATGTCATAGTTTCTGGCAATATAAATGTACATAGCTCCGTTTTCTTTTGAACTGATTATTTGTATCAGTAGGAAACAATTATACCCATTTACTTCAGTCATATCCAATATACTGGAATCCAAAGATTATCTAATTCATGAAGTTTAAAACATGAAAAAAATTTCTGAGATTTGGGGGCCAAATCCATCTCTGTTTATAGACAAATACAATTCTAGCTGGCCATGAACCAAAAGCAGTCATAATTTACATATTTTACCATAGATGCAAGTTTACAATGAGGGGATAGTGGAGCAAGTATAATAACTAATATAGATGTATGATGCATATTTGTATGGTAGTATTTTGTAGTACCTGGGAGTATTTTTCTGGCTAGATTTCTTGTACATGCAGTCATGCTTCGTCTCAGTGTGCAAACCAGATTCAGTTTATTTTCCTGTTAAACTGGGATGAGTTTACTTGTTATTTACCACTTGCACTGGTTTTTGAACAACTTATTTGGCATATATTTTTTAAATGTAAAAAAGTATTTTCCTTTCCCCTAAACTTAAATACAAGATAAAATCTATGTGATCTCCACTGAGCCATTGGAGAGTGAATTTGACACTCTGGACTAAGTTCAGAAGCGTTATAAATTATTTTTAAATAAGTCATGTATATAAGCTGATATAACAAATACGTTAAGAGACATCTAATGTGTAGAATTTAAATAGAAAAAAGAATCAGCAATTATATGCCAAATATAGTTTGGAAAGTCAAGATATATTCACACATATATTAATAGTTCTACTCCTCTCTTACCTCATAATAACTGTTAAGTAATTTGTATATCCTGACTTTCCTCTTTCTAGAGACAAGCCAAGTGATTTAAAACAAACTTATTATTTGCTAGGAGACAAATATTGGGGAGACTGTGTTTGAAACAGATCAGAGAAAGGCCTTATGCTAAATTAAGATGAGCTAAGGTAAACCCTATTAATCAAACTTTATGGCTTGAGAGAGTGATAAAGAAAAAGTTTTATATAATTAGTATTATATAAGCTCAGTAGAAAGGACTGTTAGGAATGAAGGTATCAGAGGTAATACTGACAGCCTTTCCAAATGCTATGCAAATGTTTGATTTGCCTTTGCATGACTTTGTCCATCTCTGCAAAAGGGTTCTTTGATGCTGAGAAGAATATTATGGTATCTTTTCTAATTCTGAAACAGTTTTGGAAAATTTTTTCAAATAATATTTGTTCATAATGCATCATCCCACATGATGTTACAGAAATAATCAATAATAACAAAACATATGTGTAGGATCAGGTGTAGATATTAGAGGAAAATTTTGACATAAAAATCAAAGAATAATTGCCAATTAAAAGTGTAAACATTTCAGTATGGTATTTCTGTTGAGCTGTTCTATTTGAGGAATGTATAACATGACTAACTACATCAGCAGGTGCGGTGTAGGTGTAGTGCGATTATACATTGACATTTTTGCTAAAGCCTACAAAGTATTATTTTGTACTGGCTACCATTCTAGATGTAGACCTGATTAAAAATAATTGAAGGATGTGTTATGTGTCGAAAAAACTTTTCCCTGCAACTAGAAATCTTAGTAATGATAGATTGATCCTGAAGACAGTTCAGACAGAAATATGAACTTCAATCTGAAAAGGAATATTATACTAATTTAAAGATTTTTATTTCTGTGTTATTCTACTGTTTTTTGTTTTAAATATAAACATTTCTAAATTTATTACCAATGGTGGTTTTTTCTATATTTCCTATTTGATATTAATTTTAAAAATTAAATATAAGTGATATTGTGAAAACTGTTCAGTCAGTGGCTGGTAAGCCTCTCTCTGTCATTTACCAGCAGTCCTAGCTAAACATGTTGACCACTAGTTGACTGGAAGTCAGCAAATTAACACCCATATATAAAAGAGAGATTGTAAGGGGGATATGGAGAACCCTTCACACTGACCTTAGTGCCGGGGAAAGCCATGGAGCATACTGTCCTGAGTGCCATCCTTGGTTGCTCGAAGCACCATCCAACCTGGCGTTAAACCTTTCCAAGAATGGAGCATCCACAACTTCTCTGGGCAACCTATGCCAGTGCCTCACCACCTTAATGGTAAAGAATTTCTTCCTTATGCCCAATTGAATCTTCTCGCAGTTTAATGCCATCCCACCGACTACTATCACCACATGCCTTTGTAACAAGTGCCTCTCCAGCTCTCTTGTAGGCTCCCTTTCGGTACTGGAAGGCTGCTCTGAGGTCTCCCTGAATTCTCGTCTTCTACAGGCTGGGCAACCCCAATGATCTCAGCCTGTTATTTCTCAGCAGTTGTTTTGAAAATATTTGAGAACTATATGTGAGCCTGAAATAATAAATAATATTTTGAACAAGAAAATTTATTTTTCTTTTACATGAAATAAAAGAAAACATATAAAGGTGACAGCTGCAGAACGAGTTTTGACAAAGGGCAGCAGAATAATATTTTCAGTTGAATAATAGCTCTCTTGATGGGACTGAGACTCTTTCTGACCTTTATGCTCGCACTCTAACCCCTGTGATGTGATGCAGACTCAGTTTAACAGCTAACATGAATAGTGGTGGCAGCATCAGTAGAGAACAAAACCACAGAAGCTGTCTAAATTGGTGATAACTGGATTATTGATTGTCTAAGGCACTGTGCAGTCATGGGGACTTACAGGTAACTAGAGCAAAGTTGGTCATGTGTAAATTATTTAGTGGTCACTCCTTGAGTAACATGCTTTGGTAGAAGAGGAGTGATGGGATACTGTCATTCAGTGGGCTCCTACAGGTTTTTAAACTAGTACAATATGATGGAGGAGCACAGCTGGACAACCCTAGGTGGGGTTGTTTCTCTTTTCTCTCTTTGCTGGAGGGATCACTTTCTGGAAACTATCTCAGTGGAGTTCAGGATTGCAGCTGTGGTGGTTGTGAATTCAACAGAGTAATTTACTTTATTCTGGCTGATTTTGTGTGCAGAAATAACCTTTGTATTAGTAATATTGGTGGATACCTGAATGACAGCAGAGATGAGAATAGAGTAGGGTATGTACAGTTTTATTTCCTGTTAAAAATTAAGAAAATGTATTTTAGGATGAGGAATAGGAGATATAATACTGTGAGGAGGAAAGGTCTGTATCACAGAAGATGTGTTTTACTTGAGGTGATTTAATATCAGTGTGGTAGTTTTACATTTCAATCCATAAGTAGGTTCTGGTACAAGAGACAATTCAACAGAACTTTGTGTAAGAACCTCACAAAATCTAAACCCAGAGAATAGGCAAATTAGCAAGTTTTCTGTAAACTTTTCAACTACCAGCTGCTGTGTAGGAATCCTATGACATGCAATGAGTATTTTATGATGGTTTGATCACAGAACAATAGGATCATCTGCAATGACAGCTGGGCATTCCTGTGAATTTATGTGCTGTGGGATGATGTGCCAGAAGCAGTTTGATCTGGGACAAGATGCTACTGGGAGGTGGTTGTCAACATCGCAATAGTATATCTATTTGATAAAAACAAAATGGAAGGAAAAGCAAAAGTAGAGCTGTGGGTTGATATTGCTGTACTGTACTGTTAATACCCCTAAAAATTGAGCAAAGATAAAATGTACAAATAAAACTGTAGTTGTCAGACACAGGTTCTATAACTGAGTTGAAGAGTGGGACTGCATTGAGGGACGACATGGATTAGCAGGAGGCTATGAGTGGATTCAGCATAACAAGGTGGTCAGAAATGAATCTTGTGAAGTGGGTAATCTGGTACATTTCGGCCTGAGGGACAATGCAGTGTAGGCCTGCATTAGATCATCAAACAGGGCCAAAACACAAGTGGTTGCATGTACTTTTCCCACTAACATCCTTGCTAACTCATTCTCTTGCATTTATTTTGCCTGTGCCAGCTATCAGCGTTGCAGAGAACACGCAGGAATGGTCTGGGTTACTGCAAATCAGGCATCATTTCCAGTGGTTTTGTTCCTGGCTCAGGTGTGGCCATTCTCTTCTACAGAGGAAAGTTTCTATGTGGGCATGTGAGTCAGTGGGTCATGTGACCTCTGGACAAGATAGTAATCACCCAAATCCTGCTCTTTATCACATTCCTTAACTGAACTGCTGGATTTTGATATTTTCACAGCTGTGGAATAGATGAGAGAATTGTACCTACACCCAAGGCATAATTTATTCTTAGAGTATATATACAAGGGTGATAAATAGTGGCCTGCTGTTTGGTGTCTATGCCTTTCTTTAACCTCGGTCAGTCAGTGAATAAATAGAGAGTCAACCACTGGGGAATTAATTTCCTTAGTTGACACATATTTATTGTGGATCTACACTGCACATTCAGAACCATCCTTCTAAAAGAAGCTTGAGCTTCTGAAAGGTAATTGGAAGGCAAATGAAAAAATCTTTTTATAGCTAGGGATGATGCTGAATGAAAATTCCAAATCCAAAACTCCTTAACCTGTACAGACTGATTACCTGCATTCTTTTCAAAGGATGTTTCTACAGAAAATATTGTCTTATCCTTGGAATGTCTCTTCAGAGAAACATTTACCCTAAACAAATAATGTAGCACTCTTGTTTATGTTGTCACACTATTTCAAAACCCGTCTTTTCTGGTAATTAATGATTCTACTTCATTCTAGTAATAACAATAATGATGAAAAAAAATCAGAACACTTTCTTGTTCAGTAGTCATTTCTCCTGCCTGTGCTCTCAGAGCTTATAGTAAGCATTTACTGTTTTAAAAACTGACAGTTCAAATCTACCACGAACCCAAGTGGCACTAACAAGCAAATTGTTTCCATTTTTGAAACCTATTGTAGTAATTGCTACTGACTCCAGAGACATTCCCTAGGCAAGAGCAGTAATGATAATTTGGTAGCTTTCTTTTAAGTAGTCTTCGTTTACAACAGCTAGCAGATATTTCTGCCTTCCGGGCTGAGGAAAGGTTTATGGGCTACAGTAATAGCTTCCCACTTTAAATTTTTCAAAAGCAGTTGCTTTAGTAGTGAGCAATCATTAGTATGTTTTCCAAATGTTATTTCTTAATTATTAACAAGTATCTTTTTCAACCCTGATCCTTTATGAGGCTCCCAAAAATACAAATGACAAAACTCTTGTTAAAATTTCCAGAGATTATTGTTTCATATTAGAAAACCATGGAATCATTTATTTTGGAAAAGCCCTTTAAGATCATCAAGTGCGACTTTTAACCCAGCACTTTAAGCAGATTATTTCTTGAAATTGGAGCAAGTATAACTGGGATGTCTACCTCCTGTAGTCCTTTATGTAAAGCAAATATAATTTCCATGCACTTTCCTCGAAAGTCTAGTCTCTAGACTCTTTACCAGCTTCGTTGCCCTTTTCTGAGCATGCTCCAGCACCTCAATGTCCTTTATTTGTGAATGTCCCAAAGCTGAACACAGGATTTAGGCTGTGGCCTCACCAGTGCCAAGTCCAGAGGGATAATCACTGCCCTGGTTCTGCTGGCCACACTATTTTTGATACAAGCCAGGATGCCAAAGGCCTTCTTGGCCATCTGGGCACACTCTGGCTCATATTCAGCCAGCTGTTAACAACATCCCCAACAGGAACTGTTCTATTTTCATTAGGAGGACCGTGCTTGATCATGTCCCAGCTGTCGATGAGAACAACTTTTTACTTTATTATCCATTGCATAGTCCAGAGCATCAGAGAGTCTTGTTTGAGGAGCAAGACCAAGTTGTAAAGTACAACGTAGAGCAAAAGTCTCTGAGTTAAATAGTTTATAAAGCAATACTAGGACCAGTAGTCAGTTAACTGATGCTTTTACCCTCCTTTGTTTTGATTTAAGAACTCATCTATTGTTAAGAGATTGGACTTCTTTAAGATCCTAGTTTAGGTTGGTGATAAAAAAAAATGTTGAATTGCCAAAGGATCATAGCATAGTGTGTAAATCTATACATGTTCCTAAAGAAAATGTGAATTTGAAATTTGGCTTTTAATTTGTACTTAAAACATTTTCAAAGTAGACAAAAAACCCTTGAATATTGCCATTACACAGGAGTTGGAGTCAATTACCCTTGTGGGTCCCTTCCAGCTCAGGGTATTGTAGGATTTGTGGTGGTTATATGCTCCTATACTTTTTGGAAATTCGTCTAGATCGTCTTTCCCATCCACAGGAGTCTTCATTGAGAAATGGAATGTCTGCTGCAGCCAGTTGCCCATCCCTGCTGCAGTCTCCACCGATAACTTAAAACCAGATGTAAGGATATATTTCAAACCTTTCTTGTGAGGGCTAAGCTTTGAACTCTATTTTCATGTACCTATGTGTTAATATAGCAAATTAGAAATAGCTCCGTAAAGAGCATAAGAAAAGATGTAAAACTGAAGAAAAGTGAGAAAAGCAATATAAAACTTGGTCTAGAATGTGATGTTTATTTTTTCAAAACCATTGTAGTAGGAATTTTGACACTGATTTATAAGAGCCAAACCAGTTGACAATCTACATTGCAAGAATTATTAATAAAAATGGTGCAGAGAGAAATTTTTAAAAAACCCAGACAATTAAAAGACAAGTGTAGGTGGCTCACAAATGAGTGAAATGAGGCTCACAATGAGTAAATTAATTAAAAGACCAATGCAATGGCTAAGTGTCATTTGGTCCTTTTTTCTTTTTTCATAATGCATATAAAGCAAAAACCACTCCCCAGCCTGTTGTGTTTACTTGTGTTCTATTCTTATATAAATACACCCCATGAATTCTCAGTTCAGGAGATATTCTGAAAGAATATTTTGGGCATCCCAGTGCTTTCTGCTGGAAAAACTGATTATTTCTTGAAATTGCAGGGATGCCTACCTCCTGCAGTCCGTTATGTAAAGCAAATACTGGAAAAATAATCCTTTCATGGAAAGTACATAGAAATTGGCATTTCATATCTTTATACCCCAGTATTTCTTGCATTGTTTTGTCTTTGTCACATCCTTTTTAGTTAAGTACATCAAGGGCTTAGAGACTGGAATCGCCACTGAAGAAATTATTAATTCCAAGAAAGTTATCAATCCGTTTCTCAACTGTTCCTCCTGTTCATTTGGACTTAGAGGTAATTGAAGGCAACATTTGAGTTTTTTAATCATATAATGCCTAGCATTTTCAGAGCAATTTAGAAGGACTTAGACACTAAATATTAAACATTATAATTCTAGAGAGAACCTTTATTAAAACTGTCTCAAATCTCCAATTTTTTAACTGTAGTAAAAGGGATGTAATGCCGAATTTAGAAACAGATCACAGAGAAATTTATGCTATTCACAGTGACTCCAATTACCTCCTGATAACTGGTGTAATATGGAAGAACATGACTCAGTTTTCTACTACCCTTCTTTTACTTCAGTATCTCAGAGAATCTCCCAGTTGCTCTTCCCATTGAGTGGGAATCCTTAAATGCACTCTTTGTGTTGCAGTCAAAATTATTCTTAATAAAAACAGCAAACTTCAAACTTAGCACAGTGGGATCAGCAACACCTCCTTTTCAAAAATGTTAGATATAATAATATAAAAGTTGCTGATGTATTATGTATTTAACAACCGAAAGAAAAATTCTGGCTGATTTCAAACAGAACTCTGGACAAAAAAGTTCTACTTTGTGAATTATTTGTAGGATTAAATCACTGTTTATGACTACATGATGTGAGGGTACTGAATATACATATGTTGAATGTATTTGCTATATTATATATTTATTATATATTTATCATATATTTATTATATTTTATCTCTATTTATTTTATCACTATAAAATATCTCTTCTCCTTGATACCAAATTGTTAAAAAGCTATTTGCTTTATATTTAGTAAATGAAGCATGGCAGAATTTTACATTGATCACTAAAATGTGTAGGTATGTCAACTTAGTATTCATGGCTGTGAACATTAGTGGTGTCGCTTTAAATTCTTGACAGAGAGAATTGGGGTTCCTTCAGGACTGCTTTACTGCTGTGGGTTTATTTAAATTCTGCGAGGACTCATTTTGATGGCAGCAATTCACGTCTTGCTGTCTTGCCTTACTCATCATTCCTCTGCAGTCCCTTCCTTGTTACTATCAATGAATTCTGTTCTCTTCCTAAGGTTATTTTTCCTTAGTCTGGAAAATTACTTGGTAATGCCTTCTTCTTCACCATTCATTTATTATGTCTTCTTCTGTATAGGTGTTAGAGTGTGAACTTCTAACACATCTAGTCCCTGTGTATTATCATGTTGCATTTTCACTTTGTTCTGTCTCAGGATGCACCCCTATGGTTTTCAATGTAACTTCAAAATGTTACGTATGTCAGAATCATCCCCATTCCCTGAGCGCTATTCTGGAGTTCCTTTAATTCATCTCCAGTGTATTTCATCTGACATTTTTGTTCAGGAAGACTACCATATGTTATCTGTGATATTTTTTCCCAGTGTGTGTTGTATGAGAAGTTATTTAGCTCAGGCCTCTGCAAAAGTTAAAAAAAAAAAGTGCAAAACTGTCAGTTTAAAATCTTCTCTTGTTCCTGTTGTTCATTTGGACTTGCATACTGTGGGTGGCACTTGGGGCTGGTTTGTTGCTGTCTATAAAAAGATGTGCCTTTTACAAATGAGAACACTGCTACATGACAATACATTGAAAGATTCAGATGAAGACTGAGTACTTGTATTTTTATAATGAAATATCTATATGATACCAGCAGTAGTCAAGCTACCTTGTTGGGGCTGACTTTATTCAGTTTACCTTACAATGCAATTGCAATTCCTTGTCCTTCTGTGTTGGTAAAAGAAATGTATATAAATAAATTTGCAGTAAAAAATTCTTACACTTACTTTTTAAGTAGTGAAGTTAAAGTAGTGGAGTTAGCGATCCTTGGTGTTGAGCTGTGAGAAACTGTAACAATGACAGGATAATTCAACTTTCAGAACCTCCAGCCTCTGACAGTCAAAACATGGGAGAATACCCACAGCCTGGTTTGTCAAATATCTTGAAAGAGGCAATGTCACCTCTAGAGCACAGTCTGCTTTTCCTCTCCTTACCTTGTTCCCCAGACATACTGGTTTTTTGGCGAAAGTATTCAGGCAGTGTTAGTAAGGCTGAGTAGGAATTCTTTCAAGGGGGTTGTGTTTTTTTCTCTCCTGTATCTTGGGTAGGTCAGAAAGCCTCTGGAGATTACCAGTGGCCTTTTGTTTCTAACTCAGCTTTCCAGCTCTACCATTGTAGACAGTGAAACATTGCCAAGTTTTATAAATTTAGGAAGATTTTTACAAGTTAATTTGTTTTCACTTCCACTTGCAATACAGGGTCTTGAAATTTTTTGACATTCATCTGCTCTAGGCTGAGAGCTCGGAGTATTAGATTATATGTTAAAGGTGAATGCCACTAAACAAAAGGATTCTTGGGGACCAGGGGAACTGTGGCAGGTAGAGGAACCCCAAGGAGCTGCTAATTGCTAATGGAGTATCCTGACCTGCACTCCCAGCACCTCCCACGGGGAGTGATGAGCCTCTGTCCTCATGGGGAACCCACCAAGACACGTCAGCCCAAGGAGGAGCCTCTTCTAAATGCCTAACAGAATACAGGGTACAGGAACTCTGGCGGGTTGCAGGTGGAAAAGAATTTTGGGATTGTGTGGTATTTATTATCAGATGCTTTAAAGGGAATTTTGGAATGATGTGACACTTTTATATTGGGATGTTTAGTGAATGGAAAAAAGAAGGAAAGGGTGGGGCTTGACTGTATTGGGGAGGAACAAGTGTGGATAAAGAAAGGAGAACAGGTAAAAGGCTGGTTGACTATAAACAGCTTTGGCTAGTACACGTGTCTGGCTAAGCCCTGTGCTTTATCAGTGCAAACTGTCTTATACTATTATGAACTCCTTTTTTTTTTTTTTTTTTTTTGTTTTGTTTTGTTTTTTGTTTTTTGGTTTTTTTTTTTAATTTATGTGAATGTTACAGAAATTCAGCCTGGACAGGTCAGTGGTAGACTAAGACATCTGAAAACCAGTAAATGAAGTGGGACCATGAGTGTCAGATGCTTGAAAGCATGAGTTTATAGGAAGTCAGAAAGACTTAGGTCTTGGAGACTGCTACTGGGTAGATTGAATGTCCAGGACCAGCTTCTGGCAAGACCCCTATTGTGTGTGTATTCCACAAACAGATTTTGATCGGATCAGCCATAGAGAAGGACCAGGGCTGGATCTTTCACACTGTTTATGTTTGTGTTGATGTTCTTTGAGTGGATGCCATAAGATACCCTTTAGTCTGTCTGTGTTGGTCTGTGTAGCCAGCTGTGTGTTTATAGAGAGTTTGTGCATACAAAGGCATGTGTATGTGTTGGATTTGGCCTTGACACTACCTGGACCTGGGGATAGAGCACTGCCACAACCTCACATCTTCATGGCTTGGTCAGGAGTACTTTCTGGGTCCTGCTGACCTCTGGGTGGGGCAGTCTCGAATACAGAGACACTTAAAAATTAGTGTACAATCTGCTTGAAATCCACAGCCATGGGAAATTAAAACCCCTCACAATTCCCACTCAATGCAGCTTAAACAAATGTATTCCACTCACATTTCAGTATTTAAGTCTATTTCTTTGTTTTAAGACGGTCTCTACAGCTAGTTGAAATAAAGTAGGATATAGTCATGTTGGGCAAAATTCAGGTGATGAGGGCAAACAGGAGTAAATCCATGATCTGCAACAAAGGTAGAAAGAAACAGAAACACAGGAAGCATGATTTTTTTTTAAATGGTGGAGGTCACTTTTCATATGCCCAGAGCAGATATAAATCTCTTAAAAATATAAAAGTTTTTTGTTGTCTTTTATAAAATGTAAATAAAGTTTGGACCATTCCTACTTAGATTGTTCTTTTTCTCTGTTGAGCTCATAGGGTCTGGAGGTCACATTACCAGTGTGTTTTTAAGCTTCACACAATTACCCTCAACCCTGTAAAGCATTGCACAGCAGGAAAGTATTTATGGCTTGTCACAATGAAAGCCACTGTCTTCTGCAGCCCTACAGGAGTCCAAGTATAATACAGTGTTTATGAAGAACATGAAGGTACAATGTAGGAATAACATATTTAAACATAACATTACTGTGTCTTTGAGTATAACTTTTTGCAGTTATATTTCCATATTTTGCAGTATATATTTCCATATTTTCCACTCAGAAGTTAAGCTGCATGTGTCCTCGGTGGGTTGCTGAAGTAGAAATCCTATTTATCTACTACCTATTATTCTCTTAGCAAAATTATCATCTTACATGCCATTATTTGGAGGCATTATTAACCTTAACTACTGAGATCCAAGGGCACTTCACATGGTATTACTCACTTAGTCCTCACGTTACCCAACAATTTGTTTTAATTTTTTTCAAGAACAAACGATCACATAGTCTTACATTAACCTCAAAGTAATTCTTCATGCAACAGAAGTTGTTCAGATTATATATATAATGAAATAGATATATATTCACACCATGTGAAAATAAGAAGCCATTAAAGTGATGCAGCATGTCAGAAAAGGATATTTTGCTCAATAGCATAGCCCTTCCATAACAAATGTTGGTATGAACAATGCAAAATTTTAGAGCCATTTAATGTCTTTCTAAAAAGATTTTCCCACCAGCAATACGACTTTCATTCCTCCAATAAGAAATGTGAAGGGGATTCAAAATAAAAATTATAAAACTAAAGACAAATGTAGTACAGTGTGTTCTCAATTGCTTTTCCCTCACTCTGACATTATCTTTCTGATATATTTCTGTTTACAGTCTTGCAGATCTTCAAAAGTGATTTCTTGGTTCTACATTTTGAGTATTTTATATGAAACACCTGTCATCAAGCTGTTATTTCCTTCTCCTTTTTTTTTTTTTCCCTGGGAATCTAATGAACATCTATCCTTTGAAAATCTGTTATTTTAAAATTGTAAACTCCAAATTATGATACACTTTTAAAGTGTCAGGATATGTGCATTTTTTCCATTAGTTTTGATATGATGGAAACTTGTATTTCTTTATGCCTCTCTATGAAATCCATCATGCCTGTGTTTACTATCATGACTTTATCGTCAGAATGCATCACATAATGACGGTTTATCCAAGCTGTCATTGTTTTACAACTGATCAAGTAAATATCTTACAATGCTAAAGACTCTTTAATTTACAGGTCGATGGAATATCTGTTAGTGATTTTGTGTTAGCAGACCGACTTTGGAACTATGTCAGCTGTCACTTGATTAATTATGTACCTAGGGCAGCTGATCACATAAATTTTTGACCTTTTCCCTTTAGTATTTGTATTTGTTCTTCACAATTAACCATAGTCTCTCAATGGTTACATATGATGATGTCAGCAAAGCAAACCTTATCAGGGTAATAAATACTGGGAAAAGTAAAAATGGAATTTGGTCTATCCAGTATATAAAAGAAATATGACAAAGGCATTTTTGAATTAACTTGGGAGATATTCTATTTTTCCTTTAAAATGCAATTACACTATTTGTGTTAATACTTAATGGCATTGATGCTCTCCTCTTATCACTACCTCATTAATAATCTTTTCTCATACTTTTCTTAAATATGTCTTACTTTAACAATGTAGGATCAGTCATGGTTGGTTTTAATTTTTTTTTCACAGCATAGGTATTATGTTTAAAATTCTGTTACGTTCCCAGTGACAAAACTCAGCATTGGTCCTGTTCCTATATTTAGATTAGGGAGCATTTTGCAGTTCACTCTGGTCTACCACAAGCAGCATCATTCTGTGAGTCTTTGGGGCAGTGTGTGTTTACTGATGATCAGAGAAGTTGTCAAGGGATGAAGCCAATGCAAACTCGGGGCTGCAGTGAGCTGCATCCCACCCTGTGCAGAAGAAAGAGGCACACATGGGCTCGGGCTGCCATCCTTTGTTTGTACAACTCACCCCTTCTAGGATGGCATGGATCCTCATCACATGCTCTTCGTGTCTGCCTGCCAAGAGCATGTGTTTAGCTGTTCCTAGAGCTTTGGTTGAAGTCCTGGTTTCCTGGATGTCTGACCAATATGTGCCTCACCAGAAACGCAGCTTGATGCAGTGGAAACCTAGACAAATTTGGAGAAAAAGCTAGTAGGAAAAGGGTGAAGTATGAGAAGTTTTTAAATTAAAAGTAGTTTCCTGGTTGACAACACTTGTTTTCAAATATTTGAATCAACTTGGTGGTTTCTATAGCTCTGTAAATCTCTTGGATATATGAAACCCATGCTGACTGAAATGAATATTTAACCAGTCAATTTCTCAGTTGCCACATATGACCTGCCTGACTTTCAGTTAAAAAGTGAAATGTGTTACTCCCCAAATGAGAAGAATCAGCATCCTAGATACATATCCTGTGTGCATATCCATATACACCCTTGAATTTATCCAGCTAGTAATTTCAGGAGGAACTCCTAGGGTTTGATCCAAGATAATCATACAGTCAGGTGTTTTCATTCCTAGATGTTCCTGAACAATCTATCTGAAAATCTCCTACAAACTGCTCCTACTGTCCCACCTGTCTCTGTGATTATGACATACCTTACAACATTCCAAAATGATGCCAATAGAGCACAGAATGTCTCAATATAAAGTGGTGGATGACTGCAGGTAATTTGACCTTAACAAACAGATACAAACCCCATCTATGCTTAATAATAAATTACTTTGCAAAAACAGGGCAACAGTTTTTGCCCTTGAATTTGCATTTTTTCCCTTTAGTAACTTCCTTTGCTTTCAAACTTTTCCTTTTATATTTTTTAATCAAAGGGTTTTGAAATATGCAAAACCCCTTATGTGCTCATATAAGTCTCTTTATATCACCATGGAAAAGGTATGTATTTCTGCAATATGTCTGCTTTTGAAAATTATAATGTTCCTAAAAACACTATAATAAACATTTTGAAAGTTTTTTCTAACTCTACTATTCTTTCTTCCTGAATGAATTGTTTTGTGAACAGATAACTTTGGTATGAAAACCAAAGCTCTCAAATCAAATCAAATCAAATCAAATCAAATCAAATCAAATTTTTGTAGCACAGATTTGTACATGCTCATTGAAATTTTATTTCCTGCAATGGACACCAAAGCTTCAAATATTAATATGGTTTTAATATTACATAGAAAAAGACAGAAGGTTAAGATGTTCTTATATCTTAATATAATTCCTACAAAGTAAGAAATGGTTATGTATTATCAAGGCTTTATGTAGCTAGTGGCACATCAATGAAAAATAACAAATCTGTATGCAATGGCATGAAGAAGGCTGAGTTACTCTTTCATTATTCACTCCAATCTCATAACTTCAGTGACATACAAGGCATGAAATACATTGTCAGAAATATATAGTTCAGAATACAGTGCCATTTAATCTTTTAGCCAATTGGCAACAGTGCTGCAAAAAGACTCAATATTAAACTGAACGCTGTTCTTAAAGAAATGACATTGCACTGTGCTTTCCAGCTTTTTATACAGATGAAATTTTTCTGTCAGCAATTTCTTTTTAAGTAAAGTGAAGCAAGTCTCTCTCTCTCCCTCTCTCTCTCTTTTATCCTCCTTGTGAATATACAGAAGAAAGTCTCTGTCTCTAGGTAGAATGTAGTCTCTACCCTAGGATATAAAACTCCTCTCTGTGACTACTGGCATGCAGATTTGACTTCTAGTTAGCAATTATTTTCATATAAGGTAAATTTAAAATGTTTTCTTAGTATGATAAACTGTAAGCAAATTCTGAATTACAGAATGTGATATCTATTCATGCAAGGGAGAGATTACACGAAATAATGGTTCAGGATTTCCTTATTTTGTCAGCTCATAGTGAATTAAAACTACTCTATTTCCACCAGTTTCTTACTATGTGTCTTCTCTGCTTTTTTTTTATAATCTTATTTTGCCAAAGACAGTTAGGACATTTAAAGTTCTTTGTCATCTTTAACTGAGAGCCCAATATTTTCTTTGAATTGCCTGTTCTACCCTGTTCTGTGTCACTTAAACCTGTGTGAATTATGGCCATCAGCGTATTTTAGAGTATGGTCCAGAAACCCTTTAAAATCTACATTGCATTCAGTGCAGGCAGAGAACAAGAGAATAGTCTATTTTCACACAAGTAAATAACCAGATTCCTGTAAATCTGTAGTCAAGATTTTCATAGTTTGTGTGCAAAAGGGATTTCTAAGAAGGGACTTAAAGGATAGTACTGAGATGACTAATGTAGATTTAGGGAGAACTTTTCCTAAGTGGGAAGGATAGCGTGAGAAAAATGATTTTGTCTGAAAATTTGTCCTCAGTGCTATGTAGAATATCCAGCCTTGACTCCTCTGCCCAGTCAAGCTTATATTAATATGTGTGAATTTATATAACTTGCTATAACCCAATAATATGAATTCATATAATCTTTTAACACATATAGGGAAGAGTTCTTAACTTGCTTAATTGTGCCTATAATCTAAAGTGTAGCCGGTTAGGGCTTGGGCAGAGTAAAAGTACAGAAACTTTGCTCAGTTAGGTAGCTGGTCACATATAAAGTATATGTATGTGTGATATACAAGACACATAAAAGTTGCCAGCATGCATGCTCTGGGGATTCTTGCCTGACTGGCTGAGGGTGCCTGCACAAGGAGGTTGCAGAGAGGACTCCTGTTAAAACCCCTCAAATTCGGACTGTCATCCTGCCCAGGAGCTTTTTGTTTCAGCTCTACCCTGTTCCAAGGATCCAAACACATTGCTCCAGTTGTTCATGTAATAAAACTGCAACATGGGTCTTATCTTGTACTAGCTAGACACTATCTTTTTATCGCTTTTAAATTGTAGGTTCTCACGTGTGTTTACAAGGACATGTAGTGATAGGACAAGCAGGATTGGTTTTAATATGAAAGAAAGTAGATTGGATGTTACAAATAAATAAATTACAGTGAGGGTGGTGAGGCACTGGAACAGGTTGCTCAGAGAGGCTGTGGTTACCCCAAACCTGGAACTGTTCAAAGCCAGGTTGGATGGGGCTTTGAGCAACCTGGTTTAGTAGAAGGTGTCCTGCCCTGTGGCTGGGGGGTTGGAACTAGATGATTTAAGTTCCCTTCTGACCCTTACTCTTCTGTGATTCTAAGATCTCAAAGCCACAATTTCTTTCACAATTATAATTTATTGAGTTTTTGCTTCCCAACAGCTAGTCATGATACATATTTCAATCAGTTTGAATTAGTCAACATCATAGATTATGAGAAGGTTGATAATGGTGTGTGGGGGGAGGGAGGGTGGGTTGGATCGCATGCAATGGATCAAATTTTTGTAAAACAAAGGGTGACTTTGTTAGCAGCTTGCTTTGATGACCGATATAATTTTCCTTAGGCAGTGATTGTCTAGATGGTTTGCATTGCTCTGTTAATAAACCACATGTTGCTGTTTCTGGGCTCAGGAGCTCTTGATTAGTACTTAGCAAGTGAAAGACCTTTTTGAGAGCTTGGGGGTGAACTTTAGTTCAAAATTTTTGTAAGCCTGTTTTGCTTGTACAACCTTCTTGCCAGGTCAAAAGTGTGCAAGGGAGATTATGGGAAGCTGACATTTATATTGTTTGTGGAGGGATGAAATCTAGTTTTAAACAAATATCACTCCAGCTTCTCTGTGGAAATCTATTGCCTATGCAGACACATTAGGTGCGCGGGGCAAGAATTTCATTTCACTACATCAGAAGCAGTGATTTCCTACCTTGTCATTGCAGTTTTTCATGTGTTTTCAAGTTTCTCTCTTACCAGTATGAAAGTAAACTCATCTCTTCAACCTATTGCCACAAGCTGCCAAAGAAAGCAACAAACCTCAGCTGAGATTCACACCTCACGAAAACATAAAAGGTAAGAGTTAATAGACACAGCCATTGAAATTGGTCCTTTTCGCAGGGGCTTTGCATGTTTTGGAGCAAACTGAGACAATGACATGAAATTGCTTTTATCTTCTTTGTGGTTTATCTTGCCTGTAGTCACTGGGGAGTTTTTCAGGAAAAATATTCTGTAGGAAAGTAAAACTTCAGTAGCACTTTTGAACACCTCCAGTACCTCCAAAGTCTTCCTAGCTAGTGAACTGTTAAAAAATTCCTACATTTTCTATGTTAGACTGGGCTAAATTACTTATTGTAGCAGTGCACACAGAACACTCAAATATCAGCGGTTTTAGTATAATTAAAAGTTTGAAAGTAAGTGTACTTGTCTATAAGCATATGTTAATAATTTTCAGAAACTGAATTTATGTTTATGCCTATTCTGTATTTGGTTCCTGCAGCACCTCCAGAAATTTTGTTTGGGCACCTTGGGGACGTACAAAAGTACAACTTAAAGCTTCTTATATACAAATATTAAAATGGAATTTCTTAAAGTAATTTCTTCTGAGCATGCCTATGCTGGCATTACTGCACACAATGGTGTTTTTAACTTGTGGTTTGTTTACCACAGGATGCCAAAGCTGTTCCAAGGATGGGCTGCCTATGTCTTAGCAAATATCCTGTGTGGTGTTGCTGTAGCTGGTCTGTTCCTCACACCACTGGATACATGCCCTTGGAAAAGTATATTTAACCATCAGGCACCAGAGAGATGGTATATGACGTCAGGTAGATATCTGTTATATTGTTTTTTGATAATAAGCATAGCTTGGAAAGAGAACTACAAAGCAAGAAAAGTGTGTCTTAAACAGCTTAAGTGTTGCTCTTACTTTAGGATAAAGTAACATACATGTTGGCTTGAATACGGTAGGCTACTGAATGCATTTGGTGACATAATTAGGTTGTGGTAAGACTAAAGGGCTCATCTAGCAGGAGAACAGTGAAGCCTTGTTTTCCTCTGACCATTCTGGAAAAGACACGGCTTTACGATGCCCTGTGTCTGTGCTACGTTTTTTCCCCAAGATATTATTTTAACATTACCAGAAGAGAAAGTATGGACAAGTCAACCCGACAATAGTCACAGTTATTGGCAAGTAGTGATGAATTAGTAGAACCACTAAATTAAAAAAAAAAAAAAAGAAAAAAAAAAGAAAAGGAAAACCAAGCAAACCCCAGTCTGTTTGCAGGAATAAGGTTCTACAAGTTTTAAGCAGAGCAGGGTTAGGCAGATGCTAAGAATTTTTTAAAAAATATTATCTGGAAGTTTTGATCCATCCTGTATATGCAAATATTTACCAGAACATCTACCCATTGGCAATATGAGCAGTTGGTAACAGACACAAAAACACTGTTGTTCACAATACAGTTTCCCTTCCATTTACAGTATTTTATCAGGATAAAATACCCTCTAACATTCCCCCACCAAAAAAAGTAAAAGAGCTAACTCAATAATTATTCAGCATGTTTTGCTGATATTTGTAAAATAAAAAACCACCATAAACAAATAAAAACCAGATAACAATTATTTTTGTAATAGATCTTTATTATTAATACATTTACAGCAGTGATTAAATGTAATACCGTGCTCAGGGCACTCGGGAATATGGGTGTTAGCAGACAGAAAGTAGTTACCCTTTTACCCTTACACTGTTCAACTCAATAAAATGAAATTAGAGTTGTAGGAGGATAACAGGATTATTGTAGAGTCATCATTTCCTGCAGCATTTATCCTTTAAATTTGACCTTTGCAGGAGTTCATTATGCCAAAATTGATAGATCATGCTTGTAGGAAAAAGTCATCCGAAATACCCAAGAGCTATTGAGCTAACTAAATAAACAACTCGAGACACTGAATGGGTATATGTAAAATAGGTTTGTGTGTGTGTGTGCATATACATATATATGTGCACACACATATATACATCTGTAGTTTCTTTTAATTACCATTTGTGATTGTAAACAGAGATTTAGTTATGATGGAAACTAGCACAGTGCTCAAAAAAAGATGGCAGGAAATTACAGAAATATGACAACCCAGTGTAAAGACATATGACCAAATCTTCATAACAGTGAAAAAACCCAGATTTTTCTTCCCCGCTCCCCCTCCCCCCCACACACACATG